>PVKB01000011.1:1215971-1278471 GCA_004027205.1 Ctenodactylus gundi | reverse complement strand
ACAGAAACGCTTGCAAGAGGGAGCAGGTGGTTACATTGCTTTTCATTACATTTTTTCTGGTAAATATATTTGGAGCCAAAAACAGGAAAAGAAAAAAGCCAGTATGGTTATAATTTCTATTTTAATTGATTATTTTTAGGGAAAAAAATGAGTATGAAAAAAGTTAATTGAATTATTAAGCTTAGGCATCACTACAGTTTAGGGACAATTATAGATCATCACACTTAGATTATGTTAAATATGTGAGTTGATTTAAAAGGCAGTTCCCCCTTTACCAACTGAACATTGGGGAGTGAGCTTTGAAATCTTTACGTTTGGAACAAAAAAAAAATGAGTTACTGATTTTCATTTGGATTAGGACACATTTTGTTTTTGTTTTTTAACCTTTCCTGCCCAGTGAATTCTTGTTCTACAGTTTTGAAAATCACCCTAAAGTCAATGTACATTGAATATGTTTGTATTCAGATTACAGTATTTGATTCCTTAAGAATGACTAGAAGGATCGTTAATGCCTTAAGCAGACGCAGACCCAATAATATGAGATCTGCATAGGTGTAGACTACAGCATTAAAAAATTTCTTGGTTCAGATGTTGCCTTGACACATCCTGCATCAAGATGCATCTCCTTAGTTCTTATAAATCTAACTTTATTGACCAATATTATATACTGTTACTGAAAATCATGTTCTACTGAATTGCTGCATGGAATTTTTCAAAATAAAAGAAAAGAAACTCATTTAAGTATTTAACATAGAACTGCTACTAGAAACTAAGTGTAGATCAGAAAACCTTTGTAAAATTAAGAAAATATCATCTGATAGAAACGTGAGTTTTTTTCCCCAGTGCTAGAGCACACGCCCGGGATCTCACCTGTGAGTGCTTTTCCAGCACCCAAACAATCATTATTGATGAGGGACTCACAAGGACACATGTAGGTAGGATAAGGGCTGTCTTATTTTCTAGCTAACCTTCACCTCTGATTGTTTCTTGTTCTTGGTCAGTACAAGTTATAGAAGAGTGAGAGAGGGTCTTTAAGCTGTTTGTTGAGATGTAAATCTTTAAGTGACTTGAAGTTTATCTTGACTGAAGTAAACTATAAAGAGGGAACAGGGAAAAAGAAGTCAAAATTAAGGAAGTAGCAATGTGACTGATTTAATAAGTCAGATGGTCATTTTTCTAAATGCTTACAAGCAGAGATTGTAGAGAGACCTTTTTTGGAAAGATGTATATGTTCCTGTGTTCATGGCAGCATTATTTCCAGTAGCCAGAATATGATCCACCTGATGGGTGAATCCATTAACAAACGAATGGACAAAGAGAATACGATGTATGTGTGCACAACGAAATACTATGAGCCCTTAAACAGAAGGAAATTCTGTCATTTGCAGCAAAGTGTGAGAGTGTGAGCTATTATTTGAGGGAAATAAACTAGGCATGAGAAGCAAATACTGTCTGATCTCAATTCTAGGTGGAATCTGAAGAGTCAGCTCATGAATACAGAGAGTAGAAGGGTGGTGGTCAGAATGGGTTGGGCAAATGAGACGACGTTGGTTAAAGGATACCAAGAGAGGAAATTAAATGTTCTCACTATGAAATAATGACAAGTATGTAAGCTGATACATACAGAGCTTAATCTGATTTTATGGTGTCCCCTTGTGTCCATGTACTAAAATGTCACACTCTATCTAATTAAAATATGTAGTTATTATTTGTCAACTACAAAAAGGAAGATTTAAAAACTTTATGTAGGAGTCAAAAGTAACAGGGAATTTTAAATGCAATTTGACTTTTAGCGGTAACCTTGTTTTTCTTTACACATACTTCTCTATGATATCCATGTGATTTCCTTTCATTTGAATTGCTAAAATCACAGAAAGACTATTGAAATTTCCCTTTCTGGCTTTGAAAGCCATCTTCCCAAGGTAGCAAAGTGATGGACTTTTCCTCCTCTGTCTGCATAGCCAAGATAGGGGAGGCCTGGGGGGAAAATGGAGGCACAAATGGACAAAAGCACACGTAAACATAAATGTTTATTTCCTAGCATAGCAAACAGAAAGCTTGACGCAGTATTCATGTTGTTTTTCAAGCTCTGTTTTCTGTCATTTTCATCACAGCCTGCAAAGTATTATGTGCATTTGACTGGAACCTGAGGTGATTCTGAAATGGGCAGTATATTCTTTGAGCCTGAAGCAGTTGGCATGTATAGAGCCCTGCAGGGTGGAGGAAGGGGTAGGGATCACTTGATTATTGACTTCTGTAGGCATTCTTTTTATGTTTTCTATATTTATTTCACGTGTTTAGGCATAATTGTATATCCTTCAATAATCAAATAGTTAAATAGCCACTCTTAAAAAGTCAGATGGGTTTCTGCTGTGTTCATAGAATAATTTGTAATGAAGATATGACTTTATTTCACCCCATCAATAAGGAGAGATAAGAAAGATAAAAATTCCATTTAAAATAAGTCTCTGAGTGTATATATCTGTTTTGATAAAGGCTTTTATATGTTACTGATGACAAGTAGTATTTTGGGTGTTTCTATGGGAGGGAGGGAGAGAGGCAGGGAGGGGGAGAGAGAGAGGAGAGAACACATTTATTTCTTTGTCTTCCTAATAAGTCATTTACTTTCTTTGGTAAGAAGACCTTTACGATTTGGCACAGTGACTTCACCTTCTGCTAATGACCTCATTTCTATTTACCAGTGACAATGGGCAGAATTCTGCTTCTGCTAATCAGCCACAAAAGCCAGAACAGAACAGAACACTGAAGGCCCCATGACATTCCTTAAAGAAGGAGGCTAAATTCTCATAAAAGAAAAGGAGACCTAATGAGCAAGGGAAGGAGTTATTGTGACGCTGGTCCTTTATTCCCTAGCTCTTAATTATTTCAGTTATTTTATTGCTCATTTCCCATTTTCTTCATCTATAGGATTCTTTTGTATCCTTTGCAGCCCTGTGAAGCTCCTCTCTGGAATTAGCTTCTGAGAGTTGATGGGGGAATTATAACTCAAAACACCACCTCTGGATCCATTAAAGGGTGGGCTTCGTGTAGTTAGCTCATTCTGAAGAGAATTTTCATTTTGCAAGGGCAGTGCAAATTTTGCATATCATTTTAATAGTAAGGCAGGTCAATCAAATTATAATTGGCTCCAATTAGCACTCCCATGAGCTGTAAGAATCTTTACATTCTCCTGGACTGCACTTCAAAAGAAAATGTTATTTACTGCCGCTAAAGTCATAAAGAACAAATGCCCACCAATTGCTTTGAGTGATGAGGTAACTGCTGGTCTAGCCGTAGAGTGCTTTGGCATGCATTTAAGACCCGTGCACCTAAACGCACCGTGTAGCAAGGGCGGCACTATACAAAATGTGCTGTGATCAAGCATTTTCTTCTAGCTGCGCAAGCAGGTCTTGGCAGTGAAACTTCCAGTGCTGGGCATTTAGTTTGGTTTGGAACTAATCTTTAAGGTTGCTTTCTAGCTCTTTTTAGGATCTCTGGATTCTTTTCAAAGGTGAGTTTATATGATATAACGAGGAGTCTGTTTTCTCTTCAATACAAAGTGTCCCATTTGGGGGGTGCTTTTGCTGAGCCTTGTCACTACTGGCTATTCCATATATGCACGGGCTGGGAGTTTGAGGAATTGCGAGTTGAGTCAGTGATCCCAGGGGCCTAGAGAGGTCTGTGGGAAACCTCACAGGAACTCTACCAGGTTCTCATTTACTCCCATTTTCTCCTGTGACGATGGAAGCTGTTTTACTTAGCATTGCCCTGGTTTTATAGCAGCGTTGTGGAAGGAAGTATGTCGTTAAATGCCTTGCCTAGGTTTTGCTTGTCTTTCTTAGTTAGCCCCAGGCCACGGCTCACTGTTGTGAGTATTGTTGAATATGGACCAAAGTCGGACCCCTTCATGTTGAGATTTCTTTGGAGCAAAGACGGAAGGACAGGGTCAATCCTGCCACAACAACTTGACCTGGTGATTGTAGAGAGCAAGTTCATAAAAAAAAAAAAAAAAGTTCATGAGGAAAAAAGTTAATTTATTTAAACAGAAATACAAAATGGCCTTTACTGTTGCTCTCTACATTTTTGCACTAACAGAGAGCTTTCACTTGAGCACCTTGTAGATAGATACTCCCAGATTTGGGGCAGCAGCTGTTTCCAGGGAAGGGATGGGTGTACTTCTTAAGAGGAGGCCTTCGTAGCAGAGGCGCTTAAAATGTAGACAAGAAAAGGTGGTATTCTGTAGAGTCAGAGTATTAGGAAAGGTGGCAGCACTCTGGAAATGCTGCAGTTCCTAAAAGAAAATGTTGGAACCAAATTGGCCATAGAGGTTATTAAAAAGCTGCATTGTCTCTTAGAAGCTTGTGTGAATCTCAAAATGGTCGTGTGTGCTCACTAAAGGCGTTGACAGTGGTAAGAGAGACAACAGGAGATGTGAAGTACTACCTAGTACAGCAGGAGTTCTGCACAAAGCTTCATGGGAAAGTTAGGAGTACATGATCACTCTGCAAAGAAGAGATGAGTAGGGGTCACTCAGAACAGTTACCACACTGACAAGCTTATAACTCGGTCTGTAGGTTAACAGTGACCTACAGCAAGGGTCAGTACATGTTTCCTTAAAAGCTCAAGCAAATATTAAAAACTGTACATGCCACAGAGTCTTCATCACAGCTGCTCAACAGTGTTCTTGCAGCTTGAAAAGAGCTGCAAACAATGGCAGCTAAATGTGTGTGATTTTGCTGCATAATATTTAATTTACAAAGCAAGAAAGAATCTGATTTAGACCTTGACTCATCCGTAGTGTGCTGCTAATCTAGAACTAGCCTTGAAGTGTGAAGAGAGAAGAAACACCAGCTTTTGTTGTTTTCCCCCACCATTGTTTTACTTAGCACTTTCACAGATCATAGTTTCTAGAATTTTAAATCAGAATGGCTTTGTTAGCAGTTTGTAATGTAAGCAAGGAAACCTACCATATATGCTAGTCTTACCTCCAAAGCAAGAATTCACAATACAGGTTTTGCAAGATAACTCACTGAAATCTTAGGAGTGCTGATAGATGCCTTTGCCTTCGTAAGCATTGGCCATCTATTCATTGAACCTTACAAAATCTTCAGTTTTCTACTTTATTTTAGGTTGTTGAATATGTTCTGTATCGCCAACCTTCTGCCAAGGTAATGTCATCTCAAGCACTGGAGCACAGTTCTCTCTCCAGCTGTGCAAATCAGTGACAGAAATCTTGACTGACACCAAGCAGGACTTCATACACTTTTAAATATGTCTTCTTTTAAAGTAGGTCAGACTTCCCAGTTGGCACCACAGAAAATGGCCCAACTTACCTTTTGCAATTTTGCCTAACTGCAGTTTTGTTTGACAGAATTTCTTCTAGAAAAACGCCTGGGCAGTGGCTTAAATTTCCTTCGTAACAGAAATTTTTAAATGGGAGCAGAAATAAACCCTCGATGTTGGTAGTATGTGTATTAAAGTATCTCCAAGTAAATAATAAGGTGACATATTATTAAGTCAACTGGTCTTATCCTTATGTGACCTAGAAGGAAAAGGGCTGAGAATTGTTGTCATTTGTCACATTACATTTTAGAAAGCAGAGCATAGTATCAGTACTTCATTTTCTTAATTTACAGCTTTGATTGGTAAACCCTCTTAGCTCTCAAATAAAAAATATTTCATATTTCTAATATTCATGTAGTGTTGTTAATAGAAAACCCACTGGCCAAGTGGTTTTTGGCATAATGTGCTTATGATTTACTCAAGAGGTTGTGAAGGGCTGTGTAATGTCTAGCTTGTTTGAGTATATAAAATTATCATTTTTATTACAGCTTTTTATTTATCATAGCACATAAAATTATCTTAAAAACCCTCCAAAGAGTGCTGAATTGATACATATTTTGCTTTGCCATACACAATTAACATTTATTGCGAATGCAGATTTTTATGATAAGTAAACTCTGATAGTGTTACAGCAGGTATTTTTTACTTGATTCAGACTGCATTAAATCATGTAATTCTCAAATGTTTTCAGTTGGAGTGATTCTTTGAACATTTTAGCATAAACATCCAGGCAAGAAATGAAAAAGGAGTGCAGATCTCCTCTAGGACATGAAAGTTATGTTTCATTTCATCGCAAAGAGAAAGTGTGAAAAAAGGTAGCTGTTACCAGTCACTGCATACCTCTCATAACACTTGGTTTGATTCTTCTCCATAAGTCTTTCAGGCTCCGAATATTTTGTTAGAAAGATCAGTAGTTTGTTTTTTGGAAGTTGCTGTAGGTTTGATATTTCTTTGGAAATATCTGACCCTTTCCTTTGATAATGATCTTAGGATCATATTAGTCAAAGTCTGATTCTGCTTTGGGCTTTCCAAGTATATACTTCTTTCTTTCTTCCTTCCTTCCTTCCTTCCTTCCTTCCTTCCTTCTTTCCTTCTTTCCTTCTTTCCTTTCTTCCTTCCTTTCTTCCTTCCTTCCTTCCTTCCTTCCTTCATTTCTCTCTTTTTCTTTCTTTACGTCTTTTTTCTTATCTTGGCCATTTATTGTCCTATGAAAATTTAATTGAAAGCCCTTAGCCTGATATCTGACACATTATAAATACGAGATCACACTTATTATTATTGTATCATTTCCTAGCGTCGTTCTAACCAGAATAAACCAGTTACCACAGACTCAGTGATCTGAAACGACATACATTTATCATGTTATGGTTCTGTAGATCGCACGTCTAAAACAGCGTCACCAAGTTGACATCAAGGCATTGGGACTTGCCTGGGCTGCGTTCCTTGTGCAGGCTCTGGGGAGCAAACGCATCCTGCCTTTCAGTTTCTACAGGCGGCTCTCACTCTTTGGCTCTTGGCTGGTCGTGAGCAGACCCATCACTCATACCACGTCTTTCACAGTCACATGCTGGGCTCTGACCTCCTGTTCCCCTGTTCTTTGGAGGAGCTCTGCATAGGGACCATCTGGACTAACAGCATGACCCTCAACTGTGTCACCTTCTATAATCCCTCTTCCATGTGAGCATCGCATCCCTATCACCTCCATAACAAATTCCTGCAAACTTAAGGACTTATAAAAACACAAATTCATCTCATGGATTTGGAGGGCCGTAATTCCACAGAATTTTGTTTAGCTAAAAAGAGAAAAAAAATCAAGATGTGAAAAGGGCTGTTTTCCCCCTAGAGGCACAAAATCAGACTGTTTCCTTGCCGTTCTAGCTCCCAGAAGCTACCTGGAGTACTTGACCCATGGCCTCCTCCAGAGCCTACAAAATCAGCTACTGACATCCTGAATTATCTTTCCAGATACCAGTTTTTCTCCTATGGGCACATTACTTTTTCTTTGACAGTGACTTTCCCAGCTTTTTTAGCAAGACTCTTAGTATTAACATTTGACTTCCACAAATAATTCAAGATAATCTTCCCATCTCAACATTCTTATTTTAATTATATCTACAAAGTCCTTCTTGCTATGTCTCCCTCAGGTTTCCAGGATTAGGATGTGGGCCTCTAAGGGAAAGTTTCTTGCCTACCTGCCAACGTCAGGTCCAAAGCCTCCCATAAATTTTTGTTTAAATATTCCAAGTATGCAATGGTTATTAACTTCTGTGTTACTGGGTCTCACAGGCTAGTTTCAGTACATCATCATTGTCTTCCACTCGTTACTTACTCTGGCCGGTTTCTTCTATTGATTGAAGCTTTTATTTTTTTAAACAAGGATCTTACTGTCTCAATTTTTTTTGAGGCTATACTAGGGAGAAAGACCATTTTATTGCTCATTTCTCTTGTATTGATAGTTAGGCTGTATTACTTCACTTTTTAAAAATTGTGTACATTTGAGTTTTACAAGATGGTGTATTTAATTTACAGTTATGTAGGCTATACTGTTTGGATGAAGAGAAAGGAAGTGTTTATGTAAGCTCTTCAAAGTGTTTTCCTGTGCAATAAGGTGTGCAGCTTGTGTATATTCTATGCAGTTTTGTGAGAATCATGCATGTAACTTGCATGCAGTGTCTTGAAGAAGGTAATACTTTTTGTACTTTGATGGCTACCAATACACCAGCCTGAGGTAGTGGTTTGGATGTGGAGAATCCTCCACAAGCCTCGTGTGTGTATGGATACTCTGTCCTGTTGTGAGGTTTGGGCCTTGAGCTCGTTAACTCAGCCCACAGAATTGAGGATCCCGTAAGTGGTGATGCGTGTTCTGTTGTTGGGCAGGGTTGGGCCTGCATTGCTTCACTCTATGGTACTGAAGATCTGCACTGCCTACTCTGCAGCTACCAGCAATCAGCTAGGACTCACGTGAGCATTTGAAGATCCTGGGGGTGAGATGAGAGGGTTAGCTTCGTGGGAACTAAAGGGAGGAACAGTAAGTCAATGAGGGAAGTCATTGTTTTTTTCTGATACACAAGGAGGAACAGTTTGACACAGAAGAGAGTGGTGTTCAGTTTCAGCAGCCTCCTGTCAGATTCTCAGAAGGCAGACATCTCCACAGGGATGAAAGGATAAGACTTACAAAAGAATAATGGAGAAGTACTTGCGAAGGAAAAAAGAGAGGGAACAGAGAAAAGCAGGGAACCCTGAGATTCCTAGTTCCAGGGCTCCATATCTGTGAGGCAAGGAAGAGAAGACCGTGAAAGGAGGAACGTCAGCATCCAAGACAGCTTTCAGAATGTTGTGACTAGTATGATGGGAAGTCTGCAAGACAAAGTTACCTGCTAGCTAAACCTTGCCCTGGGCAGGAATAGGCCACTCTAGCACTCACAGTGAATTCAGCTAGCCAGGCGCAGCTCAGAGGTATAGCCATGGAAACCCTAGGGTAAGCCGATGGATAGATACTATCAGTCACCTGTGTTCTGAGCAATAGCTTCTTGAGAAGTGATACCACACTGGAAAATCTGTGTTACCTGAATCCATCTCTGGATCTATACATGTTCATTTCTTCATGCTCATTTTAGGAAAATCCTTAGAATAATTTTTAATTTTGAAATTCTTCCTTTACTTCTCCTGACAATCAACCAATTACTATGTCATATAGATAATGCCATCATCATCTCTATAATAAAGTACTGTAGTAACATTTAAGTATTAATCTCTAGATTAAAAGGAATATTATATATGGATTCATACAACATATGCTATTTTGTGTTCACCATTTTCAATTTAAAATATATTGGCTATATTTATGCCTGCTTGTTGCATGGGGTTCTTGTCCATGTATTCTCCTTGTTATATAATATTTTCTTGTATAAATATAGTAGAGTTTGGATTTTCTGACTCTCTTGAGTTCATTCCTCTAGTCATTATCAATGTATTGTTAACAAGATGAATAAGGGTTAATGTCTTACTATTAATCCCAAGCTAAGTTCCACATTCACTGGGAGTGGTAGAAATTTTAATTTAACTGGCTAAGAAGAGAGTGACAACCATATTAGTTTCATAAATTGTGAAATTACACTTTAGTAAGCAGTGTAAGATTTCCCTGCCTTTTTTACAACAAGGGAAGGTTGAGGTGGGTGTGGACAGGGGATAAGCTGGATGCTGAGAGCATCCAAATCCAAGAAAGATCTCAAAGAGTTATCACTACAACAGCTGCCTGTTTTAACAACTGCAGAGAAATTCAACCTTTTTTATGAGCATTTACAAATCTGTGGCGTGTTCAGTACCTTTGTAAGAGTAAGCAGAAGCACGAGACGCTAACTGTGGAGTCGGTGTTTGAGACACATTTTTTTTTTTCATCCAGTTCAACATACAACCTCAGATTTCACAGCCTACTGCTATACTGATTAAACCTTCATAAAACACCCTCCAGTGCTAGGATACAATGATATAAAAGTTAGTTTTAAGAACTGGTCTTGGTGATTCAGCACTCTGGAAGCAAAGTGAGGAGGATTACAAGTTTAAGCCCAAATGGGAGCCTTAGCAACTTAACAAGACCCTGTCTCAAAAACACGGACAAACAGACAGACAGACAGATGGACAGATAGATCAGACTGAGGACATAGCTTAGTGCAAGGGGCTTCATTTCAATACCCTGTACTGAAGAACAATCAGTTTAAAGTAAAACAAACAAAAAAGCAGTCATTGTTTTTGGTAGACAATATGCAATTGGCTTGCTACATTTAGGGGCCTCAAGTATTTCTATTAACATAGAGAGTGGGTCAGTGGCCATATTTCAGTCTGCCAGCTCATTAGCATGTCCTACCCACTATTGGCCTTCCGCATGCCCTGTGCTGTACCTGGACTGCCTTCAGCCTTGCTTGTCTGAGTGTTCTCTTACCCTTCAAGGTTTGTTCTTCAATCATGAAAGAATGCCACCTCTGTTTCCTCCAAAATCTATAGCAGCTTTCATCCGCACCTCGCCCGTCATCTCATTGTAATTAGTGTATTGATTTGCTGTCCTCCTCTACCAAATGGAAAGCTCCTTTACCCCTGGAATTATACCTTCAGTGTATTTGAACTTGTTATCTGCTAAATTTGTTTTGATTCTGTGTTTTCCAAGAGGGAGTTCTTCGGAAAAGCATCGAAGTGATTAACCAATGCTGGAAGGTTAATACAATTGTAAAAGAAAATAGAGCCAAGGAAGAGGGAAGCTGGTGAGCCAACTATGATCATTGCACTTAAAGATTAGTTGACTCTGAACAATCTGAGCAGCTAGTACCAAGCAGCAGAGTATCATTTAGTCCAGAGGAGAAGAACAATGGTTCCTTTGGAGAAAGTTTGTTTACTTTGGCCCTAAATTTCCTCAGACTCTTCTGGTGCGCTGTCTTATTATCAGTAGAATAATTGCAACCTCTATTCATTCAACAAATGTCTATTGAGTCCTTATTAAATGCCTTTGAATGTTTTATCTAGTTAATTTGAGGAAAAGGGTATCAGATGAAATAAAAATTAGCATCACTCGTTTGTTTTTCAAGTGGTGGGAGATCACATTACTAAATAAATCATTGCATCCAGAGTGGTAAGTGATTTAACTGAAGTAAGCTTAGAATTGCTCTGTATCAGAGCACCAACTTAGATAAGGAAGATCAGTGAAAATTTGAGAAGATGATTCTTGATGTTGGGAAGACACTTTTCAGAGCATTTCATGTTGTCTCAGAAGAGTGGGGATTGGTGCTGAAAAGAGAGGGAAGAGAAGGCCAGAAGAAGACCAAGTAGGTGCAGAGACCCAGGTAGAAGAGAGACGAAGGATAGTCAGCTGCTAGGCCTTTGCGCAGGGGCTCAGTTATGAAGGATGAGCGTTTTTGCCTTGTATTTCTTCAGATACCACGGAGTTGTTCAAAGTCAAATGTGAGGAATTGCCATGACCAAGTGGTTAATTTTGAAATACCGTACAATAGGCAGTATAGTGATGTGAATGAAAAGGGAAAAGTCCTGAGACACAGAGACTTGTGTGGAGTCACCTGGGGAAAGGGTCATGATGACAGCTAATCCAGTGTGCCCTCCGTAGTAACAAAGAAAAATGAATGCAGAATTGTTTTTCCTGACTTTTCTTCATGACCTGCCACAAGAACACTCATCATTCCTTTACAGTAAAGATAGTTTTCTATGTTTCACAGCTTCTACCAAAAACTTTCTTTAATAATGGAATTTCTATCTGTCTTCAAAAATTTTGCTAGAACTGTCCTATGCTTGGATCTTCAATGAATATCCATCATTTGTTGAAGAAGACAGTCGGAGATTTGTCTCTCAAGAGACTGGGCACCTCTATATAGCTAAGGTGGAGCCATCTGATGTGGGAAATTACACGTGTGTTGTGACAAGTACAGTAACAAACACCAGAGTCCTGGGCTCTCCGACTCCTTTGGTGCTGCGTTCTGATGGTATGAAATGTTTCAAAGTGTAATTCTCAGTGTACGTGGTGTCATGACTTAAGGCAGAACTCAGAGAGATAATTGAGAAATATGTCTGGAAGAATTGTCACTTCATTTTTCTTTTTTCTTTTTTTTTTCTTTTTTGGGAATAAAAAATATAAGTAGGTGACAAAGTCACTTTCTATGACATGGGTCCATTGACATAATCTTTACCCAGGACCTCCTTTCTCATTCCCAGGAACCAGTAGAAAATGGAAATGAAGGCTTGCTCCCCTGTACAAAATTATTAACGGTGTCGATATAGCCACTTCAGAGCATTAAGGCGGGTGTCAGGCCCTGCAAGACCTACAGCTTGCACTGTTTCCATCACTTCTGTGAGATCAGCTGTTGTGGCTTTTGCATTTGGAGATTTTTTAAAGCACTGAATATTTCATTAGAGACTCTAGAAGCATCACTTAAAAAAAAAAAAAGCCATAAGACCTTGATGTGTAAGAAGTCTGTGAGATACAGAGGAAGCATATCTGTAAACCTGAGCAGTTGACCCATTTAAAATATAGTGCATCTAACACAGCCTAGTCCTAGAACCTCAACATATCAAAACACCTCTTTCAAGTGAGTTATAAATGAACCTGACCTTTCCAACGTATTAAGTCACTGTTTCTTGACTCCATGAAGCCCTTTAATAATTTTAAGATTGGTATCTCTGCTACCTGGGTACCATTAAGTAAATTAAGTAAATGTCTTGCTATAATTTTTATTTCAGGATGTCATAATACATTGCATATTTTGGTTTGACTAGACATGTTCAATTGAATATGGATTTTAAAAGCCTCTCATTTTATATAGTATGAAAGTCATAGTGATTTTCTTGGAAATACTCTGAATGGGAAAGTTATGAATATTTAGGACATATCCAGATTTCTAAATATTGCCCATTTTGTCAGGTTAGTGCTGAGTCATTTTAAGCAGTGGTCCCCCGACCATGCCAGTCGGTGCCCTTGAAAGATCTAGGTCCCAAGGACAGATGAGCAGGGAGCTGGAGGTGGGACATAAGTGATGCTCCGCCTCCTGTCAGCCCTCTGCTCCTGCTAGGTTCTAATGCTGCTGCTAATTGACAGGAGGCGGAGCTTCCCTCCAGGCTGCCCTCCTGCTCTTACTGCCCTGGCATACTCATACTCCAGCAACTTACTGCACAAGAAGTGGTCCCCACCCCTGTCCTTGCGAGAATTTGTCCCTGGTGTGGAAATGCTTGGGAACCACTGATTTCAGTCACTAGAAGAAACGGATTGAAAACGGAGCAAATAGGGATAGTGATGCACTCCCATAATTCCAGGGCTCAAGAGGCTGGTATAGAGGAGCTAACCTGGGCTACATAGAAGAAGTTGCCTCGAAGAAAAAAAGAAGAAGAAGAGTTTACTTAAAAAACAAGACAGTTCTGAAGGAAGCATTGACATTGCCAACTTTGTATTGTGTGTTTACAGGTGTAATGGGTGAATATGAACCCAAAATAGAAGTTCAGTTTCCAGAAATCCTTCCAGCAGCTAAAGGTTCAGCTGTGAAACTGGAATGTTTTGCTCTTGGAAAGTAAGTTTTATAACATTCAATTTAATGCTGTAGTATCAGGTTGCTGTAAGGCCACAGGATGAATTTGATGAACTCTTCTTTGCCTTTTAAGATTTGCAAAAATTTTCTGAAATGTATGTATATAATATAGGTTAGAAAAAGACAATTTAGAGATAAGGACGATCGCCATCTAATTTCACACAAATTTGATTATTTTTCTTTTCGTACTCATTATATTCTATATGGTAGTTTTTTTCTATATGTGATTTTTTATGTAAAACATGAATTAACTTGACAAAATAGACAACATATTTTATTAAAACATGAACTTAAATATTTTGACAGTGGAGTTAAGCTTGGCTTGGTGGTACATGCCTGTATTCCCAGCTATCTAGTAGGCTTAGGCAGGAAGATCACGAGTTTGATTTTTGTTAGGATACCTTAGAGACACTCTGTCTCAAAATAAAAAAAAAAAAAAAATCAGAAAAAGGCTCATGTGAAAGTGATGGGTTCAATCCCCAGGGACAGAAAAAAAAATATCAAGTTAAATAGTTAGATTTCTGCCCTCATACTTTTTTGACAAGTGGATATGCTCTATTTCTGAAACCTGAATCCTGTGCCATTCTGCCTTCTTCTTAACACTTTGTTGACTCCAGAATGCTTCCAGACAACAGCAAATGATGTGACAATTTTCTTCTTAGCCCTGTACCTCAGATTAATTGGCGAAGAAGTGATGGAATGCCATTCCCTGGCAAAATCAAACTGAGGAAGTTCAGTGCACTGCTTGAGATTCCTGCCTTTCAGCAGGAAGATGCAGGGTCCTATGAATGCATTGCTGAGAATTCCCGTGGAAAAAATGTAGCCAGAGGGCGTCTCACGTACTATGGTGAGTGTCAACATTGGGCAAATCAGATTTGGAATTGTTTGCTTTATCCTCAATAAAATACTATTCTTTTGGTTAGAGGGAAAGTTTATAGTAGTAATCAGTGTTTCACTTGTTGGGTTCGACATTTAGTACTTAACTTTTTAATTGAAGGGAAACATTTATTATAGAAGGAAAGAATTAAAAAGAAAATTTGCAACGAGAATAGAATCTCGTTCTTTTTTCATTTTGAAATTATTCATATGAAAAAATATTTCTTTATTTTGAAGAGTGACCTTTCACACCCTCAAATACATTAGAATTCCCTTTTCTATCTACCCTTTCTTTTAGAAAACATAGTATTTTTTATTAACTTTACTAATCCCAAAAATCTTTCTCTGCTGGGAAAAGAGACAATTACTGTATTAAGCTATCCAGATAGACTTGGGATCTTGTTGAATTATTTGGTATTCTATTCCTTTCAATAACCTGTTTGTACTCCATTTGCTGCCTTTAATTTGTAATCACATTTATTTGATAGATTTCTCAATTTGGGTAAAGAATAATAATGCTATCTTTACTTAGAATCCATTAGTAGGAAGTTAGTCTTTTTTCTCAAAATTTGTCTTCAGGTTCCTTCTATTTTTAAAAAATAAAGGCTGCTAAATTTTGATAAAAACATCATTTACTATAAGTAGCATTTCCTCTGACAAGATTAATCTTTGTTACATTGTCATAAGATTTTAGGTTCTTTCAGGGATAAAATAGAGATATGCTTGGTAGCAGGACTTAGTCTGTACCTGTATATCCTGTGATATGATTCATATAATATATTGCAATGTGTCCCAGGAGTCAAGGTCTGTGGATAATATAGAAAAGGTGACATGGATAAGAACGAGGTAAGGGCTGAGCCCTATGTGACTGAACAGTTATAAGACTCATACAAAACTAGTAAAATTTTCTCCTTGTTTTGTTCCTTGTTTCTGGGCATACACAAGTTGTTGATTACTACAGAAGTAAGAAGAGACCATTATGAGAACACACAGGATATTCTTGGTTTTCTGATGTTTAGTTCTGTGTTACTGCATCCTTGCAGAAGTAATAAGTATATGCCTCATGTCATAAGAAATCCAACATTAAATTGGTGCTCAAGTGTCTTACCATTGGGCCAAGGTGCACTGGTTTGTTTTATGTACTTTTTTGCGCTTACCCATTCTTCTTTTTTTCTATATCTTACTTTCCTCTGTAACACAAAATGATTACCAGCAATGAACAGCCCATCCGTTGTTACTCATCTGATTCTGTGAAACACTAACAATTCTCTCTTCAAATTGTGGTGCTTGTATGTTCATCCACATGCCAGCCACTGGCAAGGTGGAATTAAATTAGACAGCATAAGAATCTATCTTTGCAACAGAACTGTGATCACATCTGTTCAGAACTTGTAAACAACAAGAAGTGTTGAAAGAGAAGATGACCGAATGGAAACTAGGGTATTCTGGGGCGAAAAAAGGAAATTAGTGCACAATAGAAAACCAGCTTCACCTTCCATACTTAAGAGAGGAGGCAGATACTTGTTTTTGTCAATTTTGTAAGTAATATGATTTGTACTTAAGAAATAGAAGAGAAGTGAATTATATAGAGAGTTACTTGCAACCTTCCCTAATGTTGCCTTAAGACTGATATGCTCAATAAATACCATGTAGTTTTCTGGTTGTCTGCTCTAGTGTTTCCTGTGGAAGCCTTTGATAGAATATATGTCTCTCACGTGATGAATAAGGAAGGAAAACATGATTAATGTGGCAGTTATAATCTGAGGGTTGGCTTAGGCCAGAAAATTATCCTCCGTTTGGATAAGAAAATATTACTATGAGAAGCTTGTGGAAATTTTTGCTAGAAAGTCTAGTCTCTGTCATACTCTCCTGTGTGAATGTGTTTGAAGTCTCATTTCCTTTCAGGATGATAATACCTGAGAAGGGAAAATGTGTTTTAATAGGAAGTAGACAGAAGTGATTTAAGATGGACCTGTACTTTATACTGAGCAAGTAGTTTATATTTTAAAAAAAGAAGAAAAGGCTTAGATCATTTTCACTGAACGCTAAATAGCCATGATTTCATTTCAGTTTCATTTTCAAAAAAAAAAAAAAGCAATTTTATGAGATGGAAATGGGAAGACAAATCTTCCCTTGGTTGCAATTAAATAGAAATAGATAAACTGTGTCTCCATATGGAGGATGCAAATGTGATCCCACAGTATATATCACATGCATAATGCAATGTGAAGCCAGTCGACATCTCACAGCCCAGTTTTGGATCTAAAACACAAGCTGAGACTTGGCAGAATATGCTGTGTGTATGGAGAGGCTTTCATTGGAAATGGTGTATGTTGCTTTCATCTGCAAAAAAAAAAAAAAAAAAAAAATTACTACCTTGTACAACGTAAGTGAAATGATTAATCTACTTGATCCAACTGATTTGCATACATAATATGAAGTTGTATCAGTTACTTCTTTTTCTGTTAAAAAATCACATGGTTCAAATTAAGCCAGTTTATCCATCTTGCACTGCTTTCCTTATAATTCACTCTGATGTTGTAAGATGCTTACTGGTTTATATTTAATTGAGAGTTATTTCCAACTTGAAGCAAATGCATTTTTCTTTCTCCATAAAAGTTTCTCTCCCTGGCTGTTAATATGTGATTCATAATTAGGTGTAGTATTTGTTGTAACCCAGTTATTAAATTATTATTCTGATAACATCATTTAATTCTGATCTCATCATTCAGAACGATACTTGGAAAAAATCAATTTTGTGTACTTGCATTACTATTAATAGATGACTGAAGAGTATCTTACATTGCTTGGAATTTTGAAAATGCAGAAAGCATAATTCATTGGGCTTAACAAATGACAAATTGCAGTACTCATCCACAAATGTGGAAATGTTTCATATATCCACTTATTAAAGTGAAATTCTGTCCTCTCTGCTCACTTGAGTCTGTGGCTCACAGTCTTCTATTGGTCCATAATTGCTTGGATAAGGGATTGTTATTTTAAGTTGCTGGATTGTTTGATTTTTTTTTTCCCCTTTGCTTTCTCTTTTTTCCATTACAGCAAAGCCTCATTGGGTCCACCTCATAAAAGATATGGAAATGGCGGTGGAGGACAATCTTTATTGGGAGTGTCGGGCAAGCGGGAAGCCCAAACCCTCCTACAGATGGTTGAAAAATGGAGAAGCACTGGTGTTAGAGGTAGGATAATGTGCTGGTCAGTCTGTCTTGGAGCTGCTTCAGTTTAAGTAAATGTTGCCTTTGCTTTCTGATGTCAAAGCAAATAGTTGAGTTTGTGTACTTAGATTTGTATCTAAGAAACAGTACTGAGGAATTCTATAAAAAGCCCCTATTTAGTCTACTAATAAGATATTTTCAGTGTTTTGTTTCATTGGGTACAAGTGATTTCATGAAGTCAGTTTATAAAATAATATGTAACTTTTGATATTAAAACTAGAAAAGGGTTTACTTTGATCAGATGTTGAATTTTATTTCCTTTGCCTGTTTAACAATTTAGCATGGCCACTGGAGAATAAATGCATATATTTCTTAGTTACCTTGTTACATGAATAGTTATTTTCCAGATCACTTTCCAATTCCAGCCTTGTGATTTTTGTTCTTTTTTTTTTTTTGTATACTAAGTCAGTTACATTCTTTTAAAATTCTGTACATAACCATTAATACTTACTAAAATCCATCATAAATATGTGTGTTTACCAGAACATTTTTAATGTACTGAACTTACGGTGTTTTCAATTTGCATGTAAAAACAAATGCTTCTGGCTGACAAGACAGAAATCAACCTCACGATACATTTTTTAACAATCAGAAATGTTGACCATAGGGAGGGAAAAAATAACTAGTCTGTTTTATCCTTGCTTTGTTGTTTTGTGGATGACTATACATTGGCAATGAAGCATGTTTATTCGTGTTTCCAGGGTGTCTTTCACATTTCAGAGAAAGCACAGGTTAAATTTCGGGTCATACTGCTTAACACTGAGGAGAACCTCGAAGTCTCGTGTCTGTTTGAAGTGAGAGTCAGTAGTGTTCATGTTTCTGCACACATGTTTGTATGCAAGGTGTTTTTGTTGTCACCCAGGAGAGAATACAGATAGAAAATGGTGCTCTCACAATATGGAACCTACACGTGGCTGATTCTGGCATGTTCCAGTGTATCGCAGAAAACAAACATGGACTCATCTATTCCAGCGCTGAGCTGAAGGTTGTTGGTAAGCCTGACATTTGTCTGTCTTCATCGTAATATTTTTTCTTAGATCCTCCATTTTTCAGCAGCCAATGCATTTACTTTTCAGATTAGATTTCTACGTCTAATAACATCTACGGTATTACAACATGATCTTTCAATGTTTCTAATCAGGCGATACATTCCAGTGATTTCTAAGAAAAAACATCTGTGGTCAAAATTAAGGCCCAAAGATTGAAGGAAATTGACAGAAGGGAGAATGGGAATGCATTGCCCAGATGTATATTTATCCAGTATTATGAGCTAAGGAATCCTTCCTGACAGCACAAGTAGTTTTGGTGTTCTCATTGCTGGAGAATAAGTGTATGTATTTCCATAAAAGCAAGTACAAAATTTGAATCTATAATATTTTATTCAGAAGGTGATGCTTTTGACCTTATTAACCTTTTTAGAAGTATCAAATACTAAGACACTGCTATTTAAATCTATGAATTATTTTCTTCAACTTTAGGAATAGAAGAAGGGAAAAAATGCTCTATCATGTTTATGGCAATTGTCCAGAGTGACACTTAGGTTTCAGATAGCTGATAATTCAACTAAAATGTCATAATATAAAAAATATTATAGAAAAGAAAGGATGAAAGGAACAGGCCAAGGCAGGGTTGGAGGAAGAATTTATCATCCCATGTAATAAAAATGGAGAATTCGAATTTCAACATAAAATTTCCTGAATTGACTTGGCTACTACAGTTCCTCCACTGGAAAAATGATGGTCTTCCTAATAGCCCAAAGTCCTGCCATTCGTCCTGTGTCATTTTTTTGGGAGGGGGGTGGGGGTATTGCTACTGGCAACCCATTCCATATGGCCAGAATATTGTAAAGCCTTGATGGGTTTAAGTCAGTGTTTCTGAATCAAAAGGAGATTTGTACCCATGGATTGTACCTGGAAATCTCTGCAGCCTTTTTTGTTGTCATAGCTAGGGGATGAGAGGAAGAGTCCCTCGTACATTAGCATCATGAGACAAAGAAAGCTTCCAGATAGCCTACGTGCACAAGACAGCCTCTCACCACAAACGGTTATCCAGCCCAAAGTGCCAAGAGATGTTGAGCGTCCCTGATTTGTTGGGAAGTAGGTTTTTACTCCCTACTGTCTAAAGGTTGGAAATGAGCCTCATCTGAACCAGGAGGACTGGTGTCTGGAAAGGGTAGATCTCCAGTGCAAATCTGGCTCTGTGTATTTGTGGCAGAAACATAGCACATTATGACTAGAAGTTGAGGGGACTTGCTCATATATCTTAATTCAAAGCACACAGTACTGACGAAGTGGTTGAACCTCAGGAGCCAGTGTTTATTCCATTTCAAGTGTGAAAGATTCCAGCTCAATGTGCTTTGTGGACTTAACCATACAGGCAAAAATAGAGATATATTTTTAAAGGATTTTATTTAAATAGAAACAAGCTTTTGTTTTAGGAAAAATCTTTCATGATCTTAATCTGTAAGTCCAGAAACCTTTGGATAGTATGTTTTCTTTCCCATAATCATATATTTTAAATCACAAGCCATGATTCATCAGAAGATACCAACATTTGAAATCAATTCTTTATATTCACTTTAATTTTCTCTAAAAGATTTTTGGAAATGCACATTCCTAACCTTTTCCCACACATGCAGTAAATAGAAGAGTGATTTTTCTGTTTAGACTATTATTTTATTTCAAATTACACATTATTATGAATCCTGAACATTCAGATGTTATTTCTGGATTAGCATCTCATGTACTGTTAGGAGACATAATGTTTTCTGTATGTTGTAGTACCATTTAATACAATATTCATATTATAGTTCTTTTCCCCAGATTAGAAGTTCATTTTAACCTTATGAAAATTTTATATTAACAGAACCTGACACATTTATCTTTATGATAATATTAGTTCTATGCCCGTTGTTTATTCTGAGACCTTTTGCCTAACACGTGCTGAATGCCAGGCCCACTGCTGTGGCTACTAGCATAACAGACCAAATTGTCCCTGTATTCATGCAGTGAACTATTAAAGTCACTATGTGCTAAGTGATTTCCTTTAGTTTAATGAATTCATGAGCAAGCTATTTTAAATCTTCACAGTAAACTTTGTATGTAATTATCACAGTGATAGGTCATATATGAAGTTATTGTCTCAAAATTTAGAACTTGCCCCAAACACCATTGTGTAAACCATGTCTCTAGCACTGAAATCTGTGTATGGTGCAGAGTAGACCAAGCACCAATACTGCATATCAAGAGTTATTTTAAAATGGTTATACAATAGTTGACTTTTCAAATTTATGACAAGTTGAAAAAAAATCCAAATCCTAGATTCCCCTTGTTATTGTCACTCTTCTTTCTTCCTTTCCAGCCTCTGCTCCCAATTTTTCAAAGAACCCAATGAAGCAACTGGTTCAGGTGCAAGTGGGCAGCCTGGTGAGTCTGGATTGCAAGCCCAGAGCCTCCCCTAGGGCGCGCTTTTCCTGGAGGAAAGGAGACATGGTGGTACAGGAACACGAAAGGTATTCTGTCATAGCTGTCTGCTGTTCACACGGTGGTGGTGGTTTGTTTTCTTCTCATATTCAAGGGTTTTTTTATACAAAATGCAATACAGTGTGTGACCATTGGAGTGATTATGTCAACTTGAGAGAATTATGAACCATGCCTGGCTTAGGGTTTAGGAACCACACCTAGATTAGGCAATTAGGAACCAGCCTGTGAGTGATCTGTGGGCCAGCAAAAGAGGGAAGAACACTCACCTGGGTGTGGGAGACTCAACTGGGAACTCAACTGCGTAACAGGAAGAAAGCAGAAAGATTTTTACAGCTTTATCCTCTGGGGAGAGACTGGACTTGATGGGACTTGGCTTCCTGTTTGTGATGTGTGGAGCTGCCTCCACCTCTGCCTCTGCCGTGTTCTTCCACTGCTGTGCCATCTGCCCCTGAGTGGACTGTGAACTTCTAAAACTGTGAGTGAAAATAAACCTTTCTCCCTTAAATTTGTGGATGTCAGATTTTGAGTCACAGCAATGAAAAAGTAACTAGAGCACATTAGCATTTTAGTAAACACATGGTGTTCAGGAATCCAAATAGTATTCTCATTCTATGATATTCCATGATAGTCTCATTAAGATAATCACCAGTTTTTGAAATCTAACCGTAGAGTTATACCTATCTAACTTTAGCACACACAGAATGCTTCCTTATAGTTCAGAATTTTTTTTTGTCAGTGTTCTGGAAAGACTCATTCAGGAAAATAAAGGCACATCATCCCCAAATGCAAGACAGTATCCCGGGACAAAGAAGAGAAGACGATACAAGCTGAGCATGTGCAAAGGAAATAAACTAAGACAGCTGTTACCCTGCAATGAAATAATTTGGAAATGGTGGTATTTTCTGGTAATTTTTGCCTCCTGTCACATATTTGGGATTTGAGTCTACGTCTTTTTGACTTTAGGACATAACAAATGAGCTTTTTTGGTACCATGTTTTCTGTAGAAGACAAGAATCTTAGAGGTGATCTCAACCTTTGAAGTACAAGTCTCAGGAGAAAAACGAACAGTAAAACCTCAGACCAAGTTCTGTGGATTTGCTTTTTTAAAATCACAAAATCATACTGCAAGCAAACAGGTTGAGCCACTTTTAGGTTGCGGGTCCTGAAGAGTTTTCCTATGAGTGGTTTATGAAAATGCAGTCTGCACTTCTGTCGTTTGAGGGAAGGCTTCTTGATTAAAAGACAGACCACAACAGGACGACAAGGCAAAACAGTGGACTGAGAGGTTAGGAACCCTCAGGCAGATGTTAGCCCACAGAGCTTAGGTTCATGGAACAGGAAGTTAGTGACTAGAAGTTTGATTTTTATAAATGAATTTAAACAACTATGATTTTATGGTGCAAATTGGTTATTAACTATGATGCAAGTTGTCTTCCTATATGCCTTTTGAATTTTTGTGTATTGAGACATTTTAAGTAGTTTTAATTGAGTAAATAAAATTAAATAGTGATTACCATCTGAGGACTTTAATTCTTTGCACAATACCAAACCCACTCATACCCACAGTGGTACATAAAACAGGCAGAGGTTTTTAATCTTAATTCTAGAAGAGGATAAGAAGATTAAGAGATTTAGCTTACGTAATGGACCCAAAATGAGGTTAACCCCAGAGTGTAGGTTCTGAAATCTAAATAAGGTTTTCTGACTTGGCCACTTAAAATTTTGGTCTCAGTAGTCAGTTTTCTACCACTTATGAGGCTTGGTTTTCCATGTATTAAATAGAGATGCTAGTGCTTCAGTTCCTTATCTAGTTGCTGTAATATGAACCTTTAGCATAGTGCCTGGTACTTCAATACAAGTCCTATGATGATCACTAAGGATGAGGTTATATCACTCACTAAATATTAAAGGAAAACGGTCGCTGAAAGAGCGGATTTTTTATATGCTAGTTGGATATTTAGTGGTCAGTTAGTCTTTCTGAAGGTAACTCAACTCTCCAAGGAAGAAGCTACTTATTGGCACCTTCTTCATCCTCACCTCAGAAACCACGATGGCTGCGTGTGCATCACCCTCACAGTGACGTCGCATGTAACACCAAGGACAAACTAGAAATGAGGGATCACTTCCTCCATTTTAAGGGATTTCCCAGAAGTGCAGTATGACATTTCCCCCATAATTTGGTGAACATAAAGTAATTCCCCATGTACATTTAACAGCAGGAGAGGCTGGGAAATATAACTATATATATTTTATTCTGAGTGGAAATATGCCCAATAAATATTGGATTGGGAGTCGGTTATAAATGAAAGGGGAAATGGATGCCCTAATAAATGCCAATTCCCTGCCTCTTTCAGTCCTCCTGGTCCTCCATGTTGGAGTTTGTATTTCTCTGTTGCCCCTTTGTATACTAAGAAATTTTGTAGGTATGAAATTCGAATGAGACAGCCAAAAACATGCACAGAGAAAGTCGTGGTGCTGACCTCCTTTCTAGTACCAGGGTTTGCATTTTGCTTTTATCTCAATGGACAGCAGAAGCACGGATGAGCCAAGGTCTGGATACTGTGGGAAAAGCCTGCTAGAAGCAATTATAGAACAAGTTGCAGATCTGAATCTTGTCCAAGTTCATGAGAAATCCGAGTAGGTCATGCTCGCACTTGGCAGTGACAACCGTATCTTTCCCTCTTGGCGTGGTCTGCAGGCTTCAGCCAAAGCAGAGAAACACCTTGAATGGTAGATTTGTTGTGTTTGTTCGGTCATGGACTATTCCAACTTTTAAAATGAAGATTCAAAGCTTCTTCTGGGGAAAAGTAGATTTATTGCTGCATTTGGGAAGACAAACTGAGACAAGATCTCTGATGGGATATTTATGATGGGATTTGAAATTCATTTTATATTTTAGCAGTGTTTTTTTCATAAATGAGCTTATATTTGTCACTGAATAAGAAACTTATGATAAATACGATGCCAGCATAGGAGAGGGATTAATGGCAGCAAATACATATATACATATGTATATATTTTTTTTCTTTGTGCCAGAGTTTTCCTTTGTAGTCCAGGCTGGTTCTTAACTCAGTATATAGCCAACACTAGCCTGAAACGTACAGCAACCCCCTGTCTTAGCCTCATAAATGACTTCTAGGATAACAGGCAAGTGGCACTGTGCCCAGTATATGTGGTGCTAGTGAATGGAGCCCATGTGTGAGTGAGCAGATATGTTTTAATTAAGCAAATAATCCACCATATACAGTATCATTGAAAGGCTAAACCAGGTCCTGAAATCCAAGAATTAAGTTTTTCTTTTTAAGAATTGTATAAACTGCAAAATATATCTACTGTATAAACCATGCAATATATTTGAATAATCACAATCTACCTGTCGCATAAGTTTTTTATATCTCTAAAATAGCAGCTTTGGAATTATATATCAGCCATGATAATTTGTTCTAAGTCAGGGAGACACCTAAATTATTGAAAGGTTTTGAAAAAAAATAAGGGTTGCTGTTTTCAAGTGCAGAGAACATTTTGAGGTAGGTTATAGGTGGATTACTGCCCAACAGAGGTCTTAGAGGAGCTGGGTAACAGGGTTTATAGAGCAAATGGAGGTTCCTGGGCTCTTGGAATTATGTTCTCATTATTGTTGAAAATATTTTGAGTACTGTGCTATGCCAGGTGCTAAGTATTTGTTTTAATCAAATCGAGTCAATTGTTTATAGCTTTCACAGAGTTTACAGACAAGACATGTCACACTGGGCAATTACAGCAGAACTCCACTGGCAAGGTATGGAATAGTCAGAGCTTACTTGTGAAGCCCCTGTTCCCAGCCAGAGAGCTGAGCAGCTTTTCTGAAAAGAGAATAGGGATGCCAGAATTCGCTGGATGACTAATACAGTATTAGCTTGTTGGAGAAGAATGCCCAGGCAGAAGATGCATTGGGTACAAAGCCATTGAGGAAGCAAACCATGGGACAGGCAGTATAATCTGTCCAAGCCGTTGTAACGAAATACTTTAGGCTAGTTAATAAAAAATAGACATTTATTTCCTACAATTCTGGAAGTTAGAGGGTCTTAGACTCAAAGTGCTAGTAACTAACTTTGATCGATCTCTCCTCTAAGCAAGATACCTTGTTGCTGCATCCTTATACCTTAGCAGAGAAAAGACAACTTGCTTCAGCCTCTTTTATGAGAGCACTGATTGCTTTCATCGGGAAGCTCACATGGCTTAACTTGTTCCTTAGAGGCACCATCTTTTAATACTATCATCATGGGGATTTAACTCACTGTGAGTTTTGAAGGAGGCTTTCAAACCATTATCCAGTGAACTTCCAGTACAAAGAGCCGCAGGAAGGAACATGCAGAGAGTCAGGCTCTAGAGGTGAGCTAGGATCCTCTCAGCAGCGGCATTGTAAACCAGATTAAGGGGTTTGGACTTCTTTTGACAGGCACTGGAAAGCAATGGAATAAAGACAAAGGAGCGCTGTTACAGGATCTTTAAAAATAGAGACCCAGGAACGCAGTGGGTGGATTGGAGTAGGTGGAGGAGCAGAGGCAGGATTCTAGGTTAGCAGTGATCCACCAGAGAAGAGAGCCATATAGCCAGGCCTGAAGAACTGACAGGGGTATAGAGAGAAAGCATGCAGCATTTGAAAAGATCATAATTGACAGGACCTAGAGGTTGTTTGGATTCGTAATGTGAAGACAAGTTAGGCATTAATGATGAGCCCTGGATTTCTAGCTGAAGCGTCAGGGATCATGCTAGACCCATTTGGTGTGGATGGGAAGATCATAGAAAAGAAAATAGTCAAGGCAAACATAATGAGATTGATTTGGGATTGGTTGATTTGTAGAGCCTGCATAAAAGTCAACTGTATATGTGTATGTGTGAGTGTGTGTGTGTGTGTGTGCGTGTGTGTGTATTTGTATGTAAATTACAATTACCTGTGCATATGGAGGTTACCCATATGGACATGAAACTTAGGAGGAAGGTCTTGGCTATAGAGGGATATTCATTCAGCCATCATAAACATGGCCATGGTAGCTGACCTATGGCCGCGGACACAATTGCCTGAAAATATAGATACCATTAAGTGACATAGCATGTCAGTCTCGTTCCTGGAGCTCTGAGAAACTCAAATTGAGATTAAAGGTCTGTTTTTGCAGTCTCATTCAGTCATTGATCTATTAAATTAAGGTCATCTTAAGTCTCTGATGCACATGTATTCTAAACTTCAGAATTACACTATTTGGTAGTAAGTAAAGATTTTTATTTTTATTTTGTGTTCACAACAATTACTGAGTAATTTTATTGCAGGTTTCTGAATAAAGAGAAATGCCCTGCCCTTTGAGCGCCTAAAAATATTTACGAGGTGTTAATGTTTTATTGCTCTCCAATTTATTTATTCATTAAAATCATGTGTTCTCAAAAAAGCAAATTAAAATTGGATCTTTTGTCTCCTTTAAGCAAAGGAAAATTGTAAATGACCCATGAGAGTATAAACAGGCAAGTTTGCAGAGCAGAAGTAGCCAGCTGGCATATTTTAGTTAATATTTAGCTTTTCTCTATCATTTAATGGTACTTAAAATGCATTAGCCAATTATTTTTAAAAATGAGGGCTTTTATTTGGGTGCTATTGCTTATAATAGTGAATATTTTATTGCAATAGCCTCAGTTCAAAAAAGTCAAAGAATGGACCATTACTTCTAATTAAACGTATTAAAATTGTTTCAAATGTTCTTTGCAGCATTTAATCCTATAGAAATTTAAGTGCTTTTAAAGGAAATGGTAAAGATTTTATCCCATATAAAAGTAGCTATAATACACAGAGAGTTTTTAAGATATATAAGGCAATTTTAATGCAATTTTTGCAAATAGTTAGAAACTTTAAAGTGTAGTGAGCATTCTGTGCCAAATGATTCTATATGTAAGTCCGTCTTGGGGAAGGTGCAGCTTTAGGGAGAGAAGGCAGCCTTCACACCTTGCTGGAAGCTGGACTGGGGTAAAAGGTTAACTCTGGGGGACGGTAGGGGGAAGCTTTTGGGGAAAATAAAGTGTTGGAGCTCCTGTGATGATAGTCCCATGACTTTGCCCATTTGTCAGAGCTCACAGAAATATATACCAGGAATGGTGAATTACACTGCATATAAATTATACTTTAAATAAAATTTCCATGCAATTTTACATTCATTTCATCCTGCTTCCATGAGTAACTCCTTCGGAGCTTAAACCTCAAGAAATGCTCCCAGCTGGTCACTTTTGCATTTGTAAGACATTGAATGGTCAAATGACTGTACTTATAATCAGAACCTAAGTGTTTTGCCAGTATCCCTGGTCACTGTGTTGGAGCCAGGGCCACATGCCATTTCTGTGGCTGCCTGTCCCTGGTAATCATACCCTTGCTCTGATAATTTAGTGTCTAGGATGTCTGTTACACTCCATTAGAACTTCCAGGTATCATTTCCTATGGTGTGAGTTCTTGGCCAGCCATCACTGAATAGAGACATTGGACACTACCGTGCAGTCAGAGACAAAGCAGTTTTTGTAAACTAGCTTCTGTCTCCATCCCTTCCCTATTTCCTCACACTTCTGGGCTCCTGTTTGATCATAGTGAAATATTTTTCTTCTCACTGTTCAAAATGCTACTCCATTTCTCATCAGCTTCCTATGATCCCTTGCATACATACAGCCTGTTACCTTCCCCTAACATACATCTACCTGGGGAGGCGTCTGTTTCCTCCCAGCTCTCTGGTAGGTGTGGACACTCAATGACCTTCAGTTAATGTACCCTCAGCTACACAGCCGAGATTTCAGCAAATCACTGACTCCTTTAGGTCTAACTTCTAATTTGTTTTTAATCTTTGAACTTGGAAGCATAAGGAAGAACTCTATTGAATATACGTGACTCTCACTTTAGGGAACCAGGTAGTAGTTGATTATATATTGTTGTCTCGGTCCCCTGTCTGAGGGTAGGTACATCATGTTGTCCACTGTACCATTTTATTTAGTGCAGTGCTGGAGACTGTGGCCAGGACTCAGAATACATAGATGAATAAAATGCATCTGGACCCTAAAGGAGGCCACAGTCTTACAATGTGGAAACTAAGCCAACAATTACAGTGAGATAGATTGCATGATTAGGGTGACCATATAATTTATCCTAAAAACTGACGAATTTAAAATAGAAAGGAAGCAGTGTTGGGAATGACTTCAAGACAATACACATAAGCCATTACTGAATTGAGACCTTGAACACTGCCGTGCAGTCAGAGACAAAGAGAGGTTTTTGTAAGCTAGCAAATGTGCACCGAGAAGAGATGGCATCACAGCCCTGGAGGAAGAGGAGCAGCTGTATAAGTCACGTCACCGGAAGTGAAATGAAATGGAGCAGAGCAAATGGGAAGAGAAAAAGTTATCTAAACCAAAAAAGATAAGAAGTGGCCCATTTTTGTTCCTTTTCAGTTATGTCAATGATGAAGTTTACATGTGGATCACAGAAACAAGGCCCAATTTGAGTTCCTTTTCAAGCACAGAACCATCCCTTTCACTTGAAAACGAGTGTGCATGGGAGGATGCGCTTTTTTTCTTGAAGGGAATATTATTCTGGAGGCATGTGCATGAGTCTCAGAAAGTGGAGAAGAACCTCCTTCTCTATCCGGCTTCCCCAGCTTGCACCTCCATTTCTGTTGTGCTCAGCCAGCCAGAGGAGGGTCTGTTCTCCCTAGAACTTTTCTTCTGAGTGAGAAAATTAAACTGAGAAGCAAAAGGTGAAGGCAGTCAAAGGAGTTAATGTAGCTGGAGACCTTTGGCTGGAAGGCATGAAAATCATGTACTCTCCCCTCACCTCATCTGCCACCACAGGGCACAGCTCCCCTGCTCACCGCAAAGCAGCTGAGATCTCTGTGCATTTGTATCATTATTTACATGAATTATCGTGAGCAGTACATTAATTGCTATCCACAGTATTCTCTGTGTCAGATCAAGTAGGATATAACTACTATTTGCTTCTTTTTAGCACGTGGAAAGAGCAAAGGTTCAAAGTCAGAAGGACATGGGTCAAATCTTGGGTCTGTCACTTACCCACCTGTGTGGTGTTACACGAGTGCTATATCCCTGAGTCTTGGTTTTCTTGTTTACAGGATGAGGCTAGGTATGTTCAATTCACTGGGTTAGTCAGTAGGTTTACTGTTAATTGGTTAGCGCAAGATCTTGGCTAAAAGTGGGCTAGGGAAACTTATTTTTTCCTGAAGGAGCAGGCAAAGAAACTCATGATTTCTTTTGAACAAATCATTTGTTATGGTCATGTGCCATTTCTCTGACATCCTTTATATCAGTGGCCTTTAATTTCAAAGATAAAAATAAAACAATACATATAAATTACAGCAGTGACTTGTACATAGGTCCTCTGAAAATATCTGATGCTGTTGATACAGTTTTAGTATTTGCTTTTCTTTTTTACAGTGATGCTTAAATACTTTAAGACTTGGCCAGAAAGAAAGGAAAGCACAGACCACACTTTGTAGGATGCTAAACTAAATTTTATGCTATTTCAGCCTTCTTAAGTAAATAAATATCCCTCCGACATTAAAGAAATTGCTTATAGTTTCTAAAAGTGTATCAAGTAAATGCTGCAAATAATCATGTGATTCTTGCACCTGTATTTCCAATTTGGCTTTAATGGCTTTCCTAAATTAGGGGAGCTTTAAGAAATACTTGGTCAGCGTTGAGATTTATTAAAAGAATTTTGATTAATGGATGTAAATGCTGAAGGTATTGGGACCCACTTCAAGCTGGTTTCTTATTAGAACAAGTAAGTTAATATGCAATATACAGCCAAATGTTTTGTTCATTGAGAGTATCTAACCATTCCATACCTTTTGGTTCTATAGTATCACTTGCCCAAGCCCCCAAGTCCCACATGTACTTACCTGTAGCCAAGCCTCTACTCTAAAGCCCTGGTTTCAGAGAGAATTCAAAGAAAAAAAAATTCATTAATGCTGTTGTAGAAGACTTGAGTATTTGGGCTACAACATGAGGCCCCGTCTCCAAAAAAGAAAAAAAGGCAAACACATTATTGCTTACTACTTTTGCAGTTTTTCTAATGTAATCAAGTTAGGAAGAAACAGGGACTTTCTTTCGAAGAACACAGTATTTAACACTATCACGAAAGCACAAGAGTACTTACGCCATTGCCCTTCTAATAGCATTTAAAAGAAGAAAGAGGTAGAATTGTCCTTGCTGTCTGCAGTATTTTTTTTTTTTTTTTCCTGGCTGAAATCAGTTTTCTTCGTAAGCTAGAAAATCCCAACTTACTCTTCAAGGTCAAGCTTTCCAACAGGCCTTTGGTAGCTAGCGGGCAACATTATTTGCGCTTTTTCCACTTTTACTCCTGAGGTTTCTCTGTGTCAGCTGTGGCAGGTCATACTGCCTATTACAGGGAATTCTGCAGTTGGCCATCTGTACCTTGTCCATCTCTGTAGCCCCAGCCTCTCTACACATACTTGAGCATTTCAATGTTCAGCTGTTCCTCAATTAGTTTATCACCTACTGTTTTCACTATTTCTGCAGAACTGATAAACCCTTAAATATAATGGTATAAATCAACCTTCATTTTCTTACCTTGGTCAGACATCTAGAAAGGGCTTGGTGGCTAGATAGTGTCAGCCTTTCTCCCACGGTTGTAGGCAGATGGTGGCAGGAACTAGAGATGCCAGGATACGGCTGTATCTTACTCAGCCCTTACACAGGCTTGAGGCCTCTCCGTCTGGTGTTTACGTGGGCCAGTGTGGACTTGATCACAATGCAGTGGTTTCAGTAGGAGCAGAAATACTTGCTTGAGTGCAAGTAAAGCTGTTAAGAATGAATATTCTAGCTAGAAGGATAGAAGCTGCATCACTGAAGCCCCTCTGTTTTCTGTGACTATAACAAATGGATGAGATAAACTACTTATAAAAATAGAAGGTTCATTTAGACTCTTGGTTTAGTAATCGAATGGCCCACATCATTTTGGGCCTCTGGAGACACAGCATCTCAAGACAACATTGTGTATGAAGCACAGTTATTCACCACATGCCTGAGAAGTAAAAAAGAGAAAGGGAGCAGGGGGTCCTGAAAATCTTCATTACTTCTCACCTCTGACAGGTGCCCCCACCCACTATTAGTACTGTCCGGGAGACCAAGACTTTTCTAGATGGACTTTGGGAGGAGAAAACTTTAACAGTATCTCAACTATAGCTGTTTCCAAGATACATATGTCACCTTCCCTGCATTCCATTGATCACTGGTTGTCAGTGGAGAGTTAGACTGTACTTCTTTCTCTCTTCTTTACACAACAAATAAAAGTTTTGTATTTCAGGTGTACAAGATAATATTTGACCTTATGTATGCATTAACAAATCACTGCCACAGCAAGCACTCGTAGGTACTGTTTGCATGCATGTAATGAGAATACTTAATATCAAGTTTCTTAATGAATTTCTATCATTCAGTACAAAGCTATTAAGTATAACTATGCTATACAATGAATTTTTAGAACTCATTCAAACCTCATAACTGAACCTTTGTTCCCTGACCTGCGTCTTCCCACCTCCACCCCCAGTGCCTGGCAACCACTGTTCTATTTTCTGCTTTTATGAGCCTCACTTTTTTGAAGTTTCATGTAGAAGTGAGTATATGCAGGTTAGTTTTTCTGTATTATGAATTTCCTCTTTTCTAAAGCTGAATGTTGTTCTGTTGAATGCATTTGCCACATTTAAAATGTGGAGACTTTTATGCCTTCATATGCTTCCTACTCCTCCAGGCTCTGCATAGCAGTAGGGTCAGTACGTGAATAAAAGTGGTAGATGGACAGACGGGGAGGTGGATGGGTAAGTGAGTAGAAGGTTGGGTAAGGCGCCATTGCACTCTGAAAATGAAAACCCCATTGTGCCGAGCAGCAGTTACGTTTGCACTCTCCTGTATTTTAAAGCCTGGTATGGAGTTATTGACAGGTTACATTCTGCTATCTAAGTTCTACTGAGTTGGTACAGTGAAGCAAATTTCTCACTGTCTGGCAAGCTCAAAAAAAATTCATTCTGTTATCGTGGCCTGATCTCTATTGCTTCTACTCTGTGATCTTGTTTATGCATTTTCTAGTTTTATCTTAATTCAGGTTTCATTTCTAGAGCAATTTCTATGAGAAGATAGGCGTAGCTAACCCTTTTTGAGTCTCAAATCCTGAAACACATCTGCAACTGTAGTTATGTAAAAGTTTTTACTAGTTTGGGGAACGCAAGAGATTATTTTCTAGCCATATAAATTCACATACTTAGGAAATAAGTAGCTTATCTTTTGCATAAAGACTTTTGTAATTTTCCATAGTATTTATTAATTTCCTTAAGTCGAAAAATTAGTTGAAAATTTTACATAAATATAATAATTTCTATTGTAGATAATTAAATTCTACCTCACTATATTTATTATTTATTTATTATTTTAGCTTGGTTTTAATAACTTTATGTCTGATACTTTATTTCATTTTCTTATATTGTGTCTCTTTTAAGCAGCATTAGAGACATTTTATAAAATTACATTCAGATTGAACTCTGAGGAAAGAATTAGAATGAAAAATCATTCCAAAGTTCCAGTTGCCTGTAACATAAAGTGCATTAGGCCACCATAAATGCTTACAAGAGTACCTTGAAAGCTTATTACAGAGCATAGCCCTCCTATAGCACTAGTTTAAAAAGTATTGGTACAATGGATGTCTGAGGTTAAGTTACAGAGCATGCACCAACAGGTCCATTCCTTAGCTGAGGCCCATATTATAGGTTAAATCTCTAATGTCACACAAATTTTCGTTTGTTGAGAGGTAATTTGATCATGAGAAGATCGTACTCATCAGCGGGCTAGTCCACTGATAAAATCATAGTTAAAATGGCTGTGGAACGGGACCTGATTTAAAGAGTTGTGTCGCTAGGGGCATGCTTGCCAAAGCAGGTGTGCTTCCCTCCTAGCCCTTCCCTTTCCTCTCTGATTCCTCGATGCAGTGAATGGAGCACCATTCCTCTGCTGTGCTCTTTTATCATACTGTTGCTGTCTTGAAGCCAGCTATCCATGGACTAAACCTTGTAAAATGATGAGCCAAAATAAATGTTCCCTCTTTTAAGTTGCAGATGCTAAGTGTTTTGTCCTTATGACAGGAAAGTGAGTAATAATGTATACAATTTTGGCTCAGAACTTTATGCCAACAAATATAAAAGTACAGCTAATTAATAATGTTCAGTATTCAAAATGAAATAAAGCTAACTGACAAGGAAAAATGAAACTCTTCCAAGACTAAGAAATGCATATAAATGTGTCTAAACCCAGTGGTGGATTCTCATAGAGAGAAAGCTGAGTAATACAGCACTAACGTTTAATATCCTGAAATTAAATGTATTCATTTTAAGGTTATTTCTCTCTTCTCACAATTTAAAGGCAACTTGAAATATTAAAAGACTCAAGTCTCCTGAGAAATAAATGGACTGTGTTTTTTAACTGTATTGTTTCATGAATATTATGTGTCTCACATGCATGTTATTAATAAGCTCAGAGTAAACATAATTTCATATGCGTACTCAGCATGTGGCATGAAAAGATTCTGCTGTGAAAGTCAAGAGTCAAATGCTGAAACAGCCAATCAAACAAGTGTGAAAGTTTTTATCATCTTAGCAAAAATGTGATAGCTCACCAGAACTTGTGCCTAAACAGGTGATGTTTGCCTCTCTGATTGGAAGAGGGACAAGAATACTCACATTGCCATTATGGAAATTTTTCTCAGAAAACATTGGAATCCAGTGTACTTGATTTATGCAACATTAACATTCGCTTTTTATACAAGGTAATTTTAAGGAAGCAATCATCCAGTGTACCCAGGCATCATAAAAGAAAGCCTCAGTAAGGCACTTCTCAAGAGGCGGGGACAGAACCATCTAAAACAATGAGGTTCCAAGCCTTTTCTGTCTTTTGATGGCATGAATTGCTAGCAGAGATCCCCAGCTAATGCCTGTAGAATCTTAAAAGATTGGATACACACTCAGTTGTGTGTCAAGATTGTTGATGTTGTGTTTGCACATATGTCTGTCATAGAGAGAGGGACCTCAAGAGTTTGCAAGTGTTCAAAGAATTGTATGTGCTAGAAAAGTAAAAATACTCTGTAAGATTATAAATGAGCCACTTCAATATTGACGAATATATATAAAAGAATACGAGCTTAGAATTAAACTAGAAGGGGCAAAACTGTGCTGTCTTGCACAAACTCTATAGTGTGGCAGGTGTTTCCTGAACTACTCTTGGTATATAATTAAACCATTTCCACGTAGATAATTGTATCTGAGCACTTCATAGTTGTTTAGAAAATAAGTGTTTATGGAAAAACTACTGCACGTGAATACTAACACTTGTATGCTTGTATTTTTAGCAATTTGGGGACTCTGGCCATGAATTAATATAAGGATTTTATACAGAATTATTAAGTAAACTACAGCCTGATTTAGGGATGATTAGGAAACTGGAGAGCTCCAGAAATCTTGGCAGTAAACATTGTACTATATTGTCAGGACCATGCTGCAGTGATTAAATTAATTATGTTTGAATTTTTTCACAAATCACAGTTTGAAGAAAGAGAGAGTCCGGTGGACATTGCTGAGCATACTGTTTCACAGTGTGTAATCATAAAAGCACATGGGAAATGGTTAAAATGTGCATTCCTGAACTCCATCCCCTACCTAAAGTGTTACTCAGTCCCACAATATTTATCTTAAAGAATCCTTCAAGTGATTACTACGTAGTAAATTTTGGAAAGCACTCATGTGTGTCACATGGCTACTCCTTAGCTAAATGGGAGAGGGCACTGTGATTCACAGCCCTACCAAGACTGCATAGCATAGGGAAAAAGATTTCTACATTGGCATATTGGTGTTGATTACCAAAGAAAACACTCAATTGTAGAAAGCAGATAATTCAGCGTCTTCTACAACCCTTGAAAGGATGAGATTCTACTTATGTGTGGAGCATAAGGTTTTGCCCTTCAACATTATTATTGAAGGTGATTCCCACTTTGGGCTTCTAGTCTCTAAGTTAAAGCCATGCACCGAGGGAACATTTGAGTCTTTCCCTGGCTCCTTCCCCAAGAAAATGTCCAACTCCTGAATTTTGGTAGAGCGAATTGACATTGGACCTTAATTGTTTTATTTTTTTGTCATCGCCATCTGCCGTCAAGGATAGAGGATATATGTCCTGCTGTCATCTTTACAATGCTATTGGGGGCTTCGCCCTTCTATGAAGGCCCCATAATTGTTCGTATCAGAGAGAGTACATCTACTTAATTCTTGGAAATTCATTATTAGGAAGCCATTACTTCTTACCTGAGAAGTTTTTCTTGAATTTATCTTTAGTTTAAGTAAGAGATTTTTGATTTTTATTGAGTTGAATCCTGAATCTTTCTATCAGGCAGAGAAAACTGTATCCAGTAGTAAGGCTATTTGTGTGTTAATAATTGTTTCATTTAATTTTTTTAATTTATTACTCATCGGACACTGGTCTCTTTGTCCTTTGTCATGTTTGCCTTATCATCTCATATCAGAGTATGTATAATTTTTGCCAGTGTCCCTTTTTACAAAGATGCAAATGTTTCAAAGGGATTATTGTGTGGTCCTCATGAATTTCGCTGGTGAATAGTTGCATATGTAATCATTTAGGCTGGAAATCCCCTTTTAGGGACCTGTTGTCATATAGATTGGAATTCATTTGAGAAGAAGAGCTATTTAGTCAATGTCATAAAAATTAATTTAGCTCCAAATATATACCATGGTAATATGCAAATGGAAAGATACAGTATAAAGAAAGCAAATGTTCCTTTATTGTGAATTCCTTCTTTATGAATATGAAGACATACTAACTGATCTGAATTCAGTGCATTTCTCTGGGATAGCGAGCCTAGGCAGGCTCCATCCTCTGTAGGAGCTCAGATGTCTGCTCCATACCATGTGTGTCCAGCAAGATAGCACGGCTGCTGATTCTTAGCCTGTTGCTCTCTCAAAGGTGGCATAATTAACTGTTGACTCTTTCCCATTTTTTTTCCTTCCCTGGGAAATTTTTTGACCAATAAATCTCTCAGCCAACAGTGTTGGATTTTCAAGATTAAAGGCCAAAATGGTAGAGCTGACAGAATGAAAAGTCTAATATTATCCTCCTGTATACTGTCTACAGGTTAGTTGAGCTCCCGGGGGAACAGTTCATTACTGAGCACGCGGCATGGAGGGTAGTTGTAAATGAGAACATACACTGCCTGTTCCTTTTGTCTGCCATTTATTTTCTCATGCATCTTCATCAATATATATTTGTTTTTCTTTACTGTCATTATTTTCCTGTAATATAAGCGCTGTGACTACTTTCCTCTTGCTGCTAATTGTAAGCATCCATCTCTCAGAATGTGTACTCAGAAGCTTCCGTCCAAGGAAGTCTTGCTGCTTTTCATACAGTGGTTTAATCATGATGGTCTCATGTGATCTCGTCTCTACAGAGCTCTCATCTTCCTGAGAAAATGTAGAGTTGCAGTGTGTTTGTTAAGATTCAAGTGGAATACATTACCGTAATATTCAGACCATAGGCCAGGAAAAAACAGTATTTTTCTAAAATCCTGGTTTGCATGCAGAACACTCCACACATTCCCAATTCTAAAACATAAGTGTGTTATTATGGATGCTTAAATGTCATCATAAAGTACAGGTCAATGTTGCCTAGACAACAGTGCACTTTCTGAGCAAACGGTTTTCTTTTTGAAAGTCATGAATTCAGTGCTGTCTCTGAATTACAGCATGGACCATTAGTGCAGTTTAGAGCAATTACGTTGACTTTTCCCAAACTAACCATAGTCTGCACAGTTAAGTGCAATAATTAACCTCTTTATATAAAAGGAAAGACTAATAAAAATACACATAAAGATATATTATAAACCTGATAAGGAAGTTAAAATGCCACAATGATTTAAGTCGCACATCTCACAAAGCAAAGTAGAGTTACTTTTCTGAATGTTAATCTCATAAATCTTCATTATAACTTTTTGTGCCAAGACTAGAGTCACTCATTGTTATCTGAGTTTTTCAGCTCTAACCATTTGCAGAAAATCCTGCTCCCAGAAAGCTTAGAAAGCAATTTCATTTATAGTGAAGTGGTATAAAAATTTCACTTCGAATCTCTGTGGGGAAGCGTGGGTTATTGAAGGTTTTCTGTTGAGAAACAATTACTCCATCCATTTACTGAATATTGTTTATTTTTATGTTGTGTGAAATGCCCTGTGGGCCTCTTAGAACTTACTGGAAGAACCAATTTAGGAAGAAAGTATCCAATTAGCTCCAAATTTTATGACACACACAGAGTTTGCATTCTTTGAGAGTCAATATGTTGATTTTGGGGTCCTTGTGTGAATCCTAAGATGTTAGGTGACCTTGCCTTTGAAATTCTTCCTCATTTCATCATCATCAGGAAGGCAAGTTTGTTCACTTCAAGTTACTAAAACTAAAACACCAAGGGATTCCTTGTTCCCCTCAATATTCTAAGTATATTTGTGGTATATTCCAGGCATGAAAGAAAGTACCTTTGCATGTTTTGTGGTAACAAAACCAGAAGCTCTCAATTTAGGTTTCAACATGTATTCATTTACTAAGAGGTATGTTCATTTTGTTTGTCGATTTACTCATTTCTGAAGTGGTAGGTTTCAGCTTCCTGGAGCTTCCAATGTGATATCCATGCAGTAGCTTGAAACAGATGAGTTTAGCTACCATTAAGTATCTTCATAATCCTCTGAGAGTGTCTGCAGGCATTCTGTCTTTACATATTTAAAATCCCCAGCAAGGTGCATTTTCTTTTTATAGGTAAAGCTGAATGCGCACTGTTGGGATCAAGTACTGCCTTGTGAGTGCCGTGGCCTCAAAGTTTAACGAAGGAGATTAACCATCGGATTGTTTGGGAACAGTGGCTTTCATTGGACTCTGTTCTTTCCTCCTCTGTCAGGTTTCTCACTCCCTCCTTGACCACCTACCCCTCCATTTAGCTCTCTCTTGCTCTTCAGTGGTTTCTTCTTTTTTGAAGTCCTCCATGATAGAGTCAGTATATCTTTAGTTCTTTTACCTTAGGAAAGCACTTCTAAATTTTCAATTTAGTGTATTACCTGATCATTTTTGGTAATAAATGGTATGACAGATCTTGACAGAAAGATGAGGCAATTGAGTATGTGAATGGCACCATACATATGAGTACATGTATGTGTAGGTGAATATATGCATCCTTAAAATCCACTGTCTACATCCACAGTTTCATATACATAGATTCTCTCAAGTGCAAATCAAAAATATTCTAAGAGATTTTACACTTGATATGTACACACTTTTTTCTTTATTCCCTAAACAACATAGCATACAATCTATTTACATTACATTGAAATTCTGTCTATTATGTGTAAGTAATGTAGGGTTAAATTAACTGTGTGACAATGTATGTTGGTTGTTTTCAAATGTAACAGTTCATATAAGGGTGCTATGATGCAAGATAAACTATAATGATACATAAAATTTTGCATATTTTTGCGGGTTGTATGATGTGTCAGTGTAGGTATACATTATGTAATGGACAGAGAATGTTTTAATCAAATACTGAGAAATGTCATCCATCTTTTTAGTTGAAGGGATTATGTGAAGTCTGAAGCATGGGTACAAGCTAGTCAGACAGAGAAAAGTAGTTTGTACATGTCTTCAGCCAGAAAGCAATGGGAAAGTAGCCTGTGTGAGAGGGTAAAGCAAGAGAGGGAACCCTTGAGGCAATGGCGTTGGGGAAAGGCGGATTCTGGTGTAGTGATATGGCTCACACTTCAGATATGTTCTCTACCTGCAGGCATTGTCATGTCAGAGAGAGGATCTAACCTAGAGTTGGGCACGTCGAGGGAGGGAAGCACAATTATAGAATCAAGTTTATTCTTCATGTTTCTCAAAACTTCTAGATCCAATTTCTTATTTTTATTCATGCTTGCTTCTCTGGAGGAATTCAGCTTTTAATTACTATTCCAGACTCAATAATAAAATCTTGAGCTGGGCATGGTGGCACATATCTGTAATCTGAGCACTCTGGGCAGTTAAGACAGGAAGATTTCAAGTACTTGGATACCATCATGGTCAATTAATGACCTAGAAAAAGCCTTTTTACCTCAAAATATAAAAATAAAATAGTGTTGGGCATGTAGCTCAGTGTGAAGGCCATGTGTTCAATCCCCTGTACCAAGAAAAGCAAAAACAAACTCCTGTCCTCTGTGCTAGTCAAAAGTACAAAGAGTTTTGGTTTGTTTTGTAAAGTTTGTTGCCTTTCTCATTTAGAGAAGCAGTGGACTGCACTTTACACTCAACAAAATGGTCAGAGTCCATGGGACATCAAATATAGCACACTTTCTTAAAGTTCTTAGAAACAGTCCTTGAAACTTTTAATTTTCCCATGTGATTTATCAAATGAAATTACAGTACTCTTGTTTTCTGATTAGCTTTTAACATTTTTGTTCCCAGACTCATTTATCTTAAACCTACGCACACGTGCTGAAGAAAACAATTGCATAGCTACCAAGGTCTCATGAATAGCGTCACTCGGAACCAGGTTCAGGACTGTGTTCTGCTGGTATTTCCATCATGACTTCCCCACTCAAGTAAAAGAGGCCTAGGTGTAGGTATAAGTGCATCTCAGGCTACTAGTGGAATATATGTATTGCCTCAACTGGTCCTAGCAATGATATTTTTAATATACACTAAAATCCTTGTCCCCCCCCCAAAAAAAAAACATAACATTTTGTCCCGTTTGACTCAGCTATGGCTCTACTGAGCATCTTCCCAAAAGAAATAAAGTCATCCCATCATAAAGACACATGTATTCATGTTTGTAGCAGCTCGACTCATAATAGCTAAATCCTGGAAACTACCCATACTAACAGAGGAGTGGATAAAGAAAATATGATATTTTTACACAATGGAATACTGTGAATCCATAAAGAAGTGAAACTTTTGAAGGAAAATGAGTACGCCTTGAGTCAATAATAACACTTTCAGTGGAATGGACCAAACACAAGAGTACTGGTTCTCACAAGGTGTCTTTCTCATGAGGTTGCCGTAAATACCTGCACAAAAGGATCCTACCACGAGAGAGGGAAGTGATACACTGCTAGGAAAGGGAAGACACACAGAATGCGACAGGCAGAGAGGAGAGAAAGGTTAAGAGGGACAGAAAAAGTGATCAAACAGGATACACATGGACACAGATTCCCAAGTTATTAGCGTATTAATGAATCTTATAAGTCATGCCTGTTCCACGAAAGTTCAAACAAAAAAGTAATATTTTGGAGATCAATTTGAGATCACACTGTAGTCTCATATAGACACCCTGTTATGTCTTTTCTGTCTGCTACATTGAATAGTCCTAAAAGGGGAAGACATACACCAAGGATGCTCTTCATGTATGGTGCCATGTTGACCCTGAGGCCACAGACTTTTAAGAATGGTGTCATACATTTACATAGATACTACAGCTTACTTATTAATGATATGGACTGTAAGAGATAAAGGAATTCTGTGTGGTAAATGCATGTTATGAATAGTAATGAATTTATGAATTCAAAGAAACAAGAATGAATAGACCCATAGGGTAACAAAGAAAAATCAAATTGAGTTCACCCTCTCTTGTTCTCCTTCTTTAGTGCAAATACCTTCTGAGAAGCTTTTTAGAAACCCTCTGTCCCAAAATGCTTCATAGTCACTCCCCATTATGTCACCCTGTCTGTCTTTAGAGTAGTTCTCAAAATCCAAGTTCTGGGGCTGGGGGCATAGCTCAAGTGGTTCAACTGCTTGCCTAGCAAGTGCAAGGCCCTGAGTTTGGTTCCCCAGAACCATGTAAATCTGGTATGGTCATGCAAACATATAATCTCAGCACTCCAGAGGCTGAGGCAGGAGGATTATCTTGTGTTCAAGGACAGCTGGGGCTATCTGTTGAGTTCCCAACCAACCTGGAATAGAGAGTAAGATCCTGTCAAAAGAGAGAGAGAGAGAGAGAGAGAGAGAGAGAGAGAGCGAGAGAGAGAGAGAGAAGGAATTATATAATGTCTAATTTTTATTGTCACCAAACTTATAAGGTCATGTGAGAAATAACCTGTGAGTAATCAACCATGAAATGTTATTTTTTGTAAACACTTCACAATTATTTAATAAAGGCATTCCCCAAGCCAGGCACGATGTTAGGTAGTGCTATTAAATAATACTGCATAAACGTGCTACACATAGTTGAAATAAACAGAGTATCTCTCCTTACTGAACTGTGTGGGTATACGTCTGCATGCTTTTAAATTTTGCTCATTCTTACAGCTTACAGGGCTGAGGACTGAAGTGTCGTAACTTAAGTGTTATCTTAATGCTGTGCATTCTTCAAATAATGCAATTTATTTGGTAAAATGACAGTTGGATATTTATTGACCTTTCCGTTTCATTTAGAGTTTCTTTCCTAAAAGATGGAGGACTTAACATAGCCAACGTGACAAAAGCTGATGCCGGAGTGTACACCTGCACAGCGGAGAACCAGTTTGGGAAAGCCAGTGGCACGACGCGCTTGGTAGTTACAGGTGGGCGTGTTTCTTATAGATTGCTTTACCCAGGGGTGCGCGACAATGCGTGTTACTGTGGTTAAAGAAATAGAACATACTGTTTCACAATATCCTGTGCACTATGAAAATAATACATTTTTTCCCTTTATGTAATTTTTAACATGTACTAGTCAAGGGCACAATGCTTAATATGACTTTGTCACAGGGCAGTGTACATGGGGAGGCACATTAGGTGCTGTGCTGGGATGATGGGCAAAAAGAATTATAAATAGCATCGGCTGATGACCTCCTTTTATTTTATGCTGTTCCATCATGTCACATCATTAGGTGCAGTTGCTCTTTTTCATTATAATTGGTCTTTTCTGGAGGTGTTCAAGTTAATGAAATAACCTTTGATGTCAATAAGAATCACTTAGACTTGTGGATACTTTTTGTTCATTTGATTCAAGAAAAAAAATTGAGCTCCTTTGATGTACAGGAGCTTGAGCTGTATAAGGACTGATAGAAGCATACAATGAATGTTTGTGTTTTTAAAATTATATTACTGTACAATCTACATAGCCTTTAGTCCCCCCTCACAGCAACACACACACACACACACACACACACACACACACACACGCACACACACACACTTTGGACAAACTTACGTGCTTGCCACATAGGTTTCGAGATGCTTTGGGAGTCCTACGTAGTGAGTGTGTTTAGTTTCACTCTTCTGACTCCCTAAATGTCATGAGTCCATTCAAAGTATTTACCCTTCATGATCATTCTGGCTTTGGAGGAGAACCAGATTTGCCAGATACAGGGAATGAGGTGTCATATGCAGGGAATAAGGTAGATTTACAACTCACTGTCTGTTTTTATGAGTCTGTTTTTCTGTTTGATGGCATGTGACTTTTAAACTTTCACTGTCTTTTTGGACAAACCTGGTGAAGACATTCACAAAAGATAATTTCTGCAACACCTTTAGACAGTAGCGAGAATGATAAGGGTATTTGAAGTGAAGGTGAGTATTTTGTGGAGGGTTAGTAGCAGTGTGTGTTATAGTATGCTAGGGTTTTTTGTTTGTTTGTTTGTTTGTTGAGACCAAGTCTTGATCCGTAGTACAGGCTGATCTGGAACTCACTCTGTAGCCCAGGCTGGCCTCCTATTCAAGGCAATCCTTCTGCTGCAGCCTCCTGAGTGTTGGGATTACAGGCATGCACACAACACCCAACTGCTTTTTTTTCTTTAACTTGATCATTACTGTATGTTTGAGTCTCACCTTATATGACAAACAAGAACATTGACAAAGATACTTTCTTTATGAATCTTAACTTCTATCTGACCTAGAAAGAAAATATGCAATAGGAATAAGAAATGAGATTATTAGAATATCGCAAACAACTGAGAAAATAAAAGGGGTATGTGGGGAAGAGTAAGAGAATGAAATACTATGCTCACAATAGAATAAGAAACCAGGACAGGGATTTCAGAGAGAGAACGTTGTCAAAAAGTAGACTTCTTGGTGACAATTGTGCCAAAAATTTGTAGAACATCTTCAGACTTCTGTTTTCAGATGGGCTGAAAAGTAGAGCCAATCTCATAATTTTAGCTGAGAAAGGGGAATATAAGAAGTACATTTCAAAACAAAGACTAGCTTTCTGTTGCGAAAAAGGCTGGAGGAATGAAACGATGAATGGTGGCAGCAGGAGAGGTCTCAGGAGACCATGATTGTAAGCATCACAGGAGTTGATGATGACTCAGATCAGGCTGGCAGCCCCGGAGGTGATGGGGGGATCAGATCTATGTATAATCTGAGTCACAAAGAAGTGCTGAAGTTTAAGGAAGTTCTGGAAGGAAAACAGGGTCTAAAGTAGCTTCAGGGTAAATGACTGAAAGAATGGTAATTAACAGAACCATCCAGGTGGCCCAGGCTGCAAATTGGACAGCAGCAGGAAAGGAGAAGACCATGACTTCAGTTGGGATGTACTGAATATGAGCTGTTTGTAGGCTCTGTCCCAGTAGAGCCTATCAGGGATTTGCGCAGTTTTCAGTGGATTCAAGTAACAGTGGTTCATATTTTGCTCATCCTGCACGTTGGCTTGACTAAGCAGTGCTTATCTCCCTCAGGAATAAGGAGGTCCAAAGGCTGCACTATATGTGACATTGACCGTCACCACAGATGGATAAACTGTCCAGTGACATCATCTTTTAGTGTAGGGCTTCAGCTTCTTGGTGCCACATGAACTTCTGCTTCTGTTTCATCAACCCAGGCATAGCTTTTAGCTGTGTGTGAATTCTACATTTGATCCTATCATGTGCCATAAGGAAAGTGATGTGAATGACACCCACATGGAGATACTGTGTAGGTAGCTGCACATATAAACTTGGGTTTTGGATGACAGAGATCAAGGAGGGAACTCTACACATGGTAGTTACTGGCTTATAGATAGATTACCTGGAGCCAAGAGTCTAGGTCGTATCTCCACAAGGGTGCATAAAGAAAAGGCATTGACAATCAGTAAGGACTGAGCTTCACACATTCTGCACTAAGAAGTTTAGGCACAGAAGAGAGACCATACAATCGATGGAGAAAAAGACTAAGTAGCATCATGGAGGAAAAGTAAGGGAATGTGCTGTCCCAGAGAGGAGGAAAATTGATTAAGGTTAAGGAGGGGACAATGACCAAAGATAGCACACTGCTAAGATATCAAGTCATATAAGATAAAGGTGATAACAGAGTTGGCCCTGCCACTGACCCAGAAGCTCCAAAGCTGGCCTGATGAGATGAAAGAGATAGTGTAATCCAGTACTGTAAGACCACATATATAAGTAACCCTTCATGAAGACCTTTGCTACCTACCATGTAAAGCAAAGACTTGAACTAGAACAGTACAACAGCAGGAAAATGTGATAAAAAGAAGTTTAATTCACAAGAGATGGAAGGTCTGTGATGATGACAGTAACAAAAAAGATGCATATGAACATGTACACTGGAGAAATCAGACATTAATAAATGTGTTAACATAGTGCTGCTCTCGTTGTCCCTCCTCAATATAGCATCTGCATAATTTTTCAAAATGATGCAAACGCAAAAGACTTGAGTGTATTCACATGTTGACATTAACATATTTTCTAGTCACTGAGGGTTGCTGGAAACACAGGAGTCTCTGTTTCCACCTTTACATTTCACAAAGCAATAAACCTAAACTGAAATTGATTTTGCTAGTAGTCTTATAAATCTTGTTTCCAGATACCTTCTGTAGTATTTACTGATAACTTTAATTTCTAAACTCGCATATCCTGTCAGCTCAGATATGCTAATTCCTGAACACACATTTGTAGATACAGTAAAATATGTTGCAGCTCTACATCACAATGTCTATTTTTATCTGAAAGACTTTTAATTATGTAGATGTATGTGTATACCTATGCATATACAAATGTACACACTATAAGTCAGTTGAACAGTATGCCCGGACCAATTGCTTTCATCATGATAAAAGATCTAATGTTTCACTTACAAATTATTTCCCCAACAGAACCTACGAGAATAATTTTGGCGCCCTCTAACATGGATGTCTCGGTGGGCGAAAGCATCATTTTGCCCTGCCAAGTGCAACATGACCCCCTCTTAGACATTACATTTACCTGGTATTTCAATGGAGCCCTCACAGATTTTAAGAAAGATGGATCTCACTTTGAAAAAGTTGGTGGGGTAAGTCGTGGCACTTTTCTTACGATTTTACATTGCAAGTGTCTATGACTCATGGTTTTAAAAAAAACCTGCCATGTAGGCAGCGCGCAGAAATGTTTGTTAAATGAATCTTGTTTTTTAATTCTGTTTTGATCTAATTTTATTTTTGTAATTACCAGAAATTGCACACATTTACTTCAGTGTGTAATTTTAATTAAAATTGATGCTTGTTGCATGTATATTAAATTTTATTCTTCATGAGAGTTTTCTTGTGAGCCTCCCCTGGAATGGGAAGTGTTCGTATGCTAGTGTATGAGGTCAGCATGAGATCTTTATGCTCAAGGGGGAGGTAAATTATGTTTGCTAAATAATTCCTTTGGGCGCTTCATTCCTTGAAGTGGCACAGAACATTACCTGGAAGACTTGTTCTGTCACAGGTTTACAAATTAAGGATTTGAAAGTGTAGCAACTTTCTTGAGGTCATGAAGCAAAGTTAGGGGTGGAACTTTAAGTGTGGCTCCACAACTCACCTGTTGTCTGATGTTCATTTGTGTTTCGTTTCCTCATTTCTAATGGATTTTTTTTTATGAAGATTTCAAGTAAAAGTTGACATTTGGAAACTAGTTTAGGAGTAGCTCAGTGATGTTGAGCTAACAACATGAGATGTCATGGCTAGTTGCACATCTCTGATCCAGGGAGGCACAACCAGATTGCTTTGCACACTTGTCATGGCAACTCAAGGATAATTTGTTTCCTTTTGGAGCTCTGTCATGTGTGGATTTTTTTTTTTCCCTAAGACATTGACATGTAAACAGTAGTAGAGCAAACAAACATATAACGTTCAATTCAACTGTATGCGTTTAAGAACGGCTTCTCATTAAATGTACATATGTGCATGTGGATAGATTAGAACATTGATAGCACATATAATTAAGAGAATGCTGTTGCTGGTGAAATTTTCTCTTTCTAACAATATATCCAAGTTCTCATGCCCAATACCTCAGAAAGTGGCCTTATTTAGAAGTAAGGTTGTTGTAGAAGTAATTAAATTAAAATCAGGTCCTCCTGCAGTATGGTAGGCCCTTCTTCAACATAGCTGGTGTTCTTTGGAAAAGAAGGCAACTTGAATACAGTTGTACCGGGAGAAGGTATCATGTGAAGACAAACGATGTGTTGAATGACCACCTGGGGATGGAAGCAGAGAAGGGGTGATGCTGCCGCATGCGGGGAAAGGCCTGGGATTACCACACCTGTAGCAGGCAGGTAGGAACCCACCCTTAGCGAGTCTGAAGTAACATGGCCCCAATAGTACCTCAGTTTCAGACCTCTGGCCTCCTGAAGTAGGAGAAGACACATGTCATTTATTTCAAGCCTCTAAGTGCGTGTCACTTTACTATGGCAATCCTAGAAAGCTAATATAAATAGGAAAAAAACCTTTCAAGGCAATTAGAAGATTTAGTTGTTAGTACTGCGCCACAATTAAGTACAGTTTCAAGTAATGTTTTTTTATCATTCTGAGTAGTTCAGGGGCTGGGAGAATCTTAGTAATTGCTACAGTCCCTTACCATTTTTCTTTTACTGTTGTTACTAGTGCCCTTCTTTCCCACCAATTATCACTAGGTTCTCCTGCCACCAGAAGCAGAGACACATGCCAGTCAGTCTTCTACAATTTCTTCTAAGCCTAACATGTTACTTTTGTAAGATCTTAAATAGTGTGAAAAGGGCTGCTCCCTTAACTCAAATCTCTTCATAACTTCAATTTTTAAATAAAGAATGTAATTTGAAATAGTAGTTGTCTTTGCCATGTAATGTAGATAATTATGTTTGTAACTTATTGGCTAGATTGTGAACTGTTGGTGATGCATCATCCAATACAAGACCTTCATTCTTATTAATGCTAAATAAACATAGCTTCAAAGATTGAAAATCTAATGTTTGGTTGTAATATGCATCTCACAGCCGCAAAGAAATGCTCAGAGGCTGAACTCCATTGCTGTTCTCTGTAAGAGGAGCTGGTAGTTAAGAACATCTGAGATGATAATGTAATTTAACCACCATGATTTACACAGCACTGATGATTGTACAGGAGACATAAAGTTATCTCTGTGAAGAGTCAAGAGTCTGAAACATCAAATCTCATAAATGAATGCCATCATTTGCCAGTTCCATTCTTTTGCTAACATGCTAGTTCATGGCCTATGATTTTTTTATTGACTTGTGCCATTAGTAACTTAATATTCTCCCATCACTATAAAATGGTAAGCCAGACAAGATGGCATCGCCCTTAAGCACAAGCAATTAAGTTAAACGGTTTTCTGTTGCATGAGAAAGGAGTTATGTAACCGCTCTTGTCCTCTGCTTCCGTATTCATGGCTGCATGCACATTAATACCGCGACACTCTGCCACCCTTCCCCCCAGCGTGTTCATACATATATTCTTTATTTCCAAAAGCAACAGAATGTGAGCAGAGAAGCTTGTGAAGTGGGGAAGTTGGCTAGGGAGGTAGACAGAAAGAGCCGAAGCTTTCAATGGGCGGGAACGGTTTAAGTTACAGAACGTTTAACTCACGCAATTCAGCCACTTATTGGACTACACTTGGCAGTCAGTAGTCAGTCATTCACAGCTGCGCTTGTGGCTCATGCCTATAATCCCAGTACCCTGGAAGGCTGAGGCAGGAGGATCGCAAGTTTGAGCCCATCCTGGGCAACTTAGCATCTTAATGAGATTCTGCCTCAAACTAGAAAATAAATAATGACCTGCAGATGTAGCTAAGTGAAATGGCCCTGGGTTCAATCCTGAAAAAAAAGACACTCATTTTCTCATTTATAACAATTCTATTTCTTCTGGGGAACATCTCACAAGGTCAAAAGGCTCCAGTGATTTAAAATAGATCTGTTATGTAGATTTGAACATTGCTCCCCAGGGACTTTGCAGGTTTGTGCAAAGTCAGAGTTAAACATTCAGAAAAGGTTATTAAACGAAACACCCAAGTGGGTTAGCACAGTGAAGTCTAGATGCAGAGATTTCCATCAGCACTTTCCCCACTGGGCAAATTGAAGTAATAGAATTAAATCAATAGGAAAGGGCATCAGCTAAGTCCACCATTTGCCAGGCAAATTGTTGTCATAGCATGCTGTGATGTAAAGTGAGGATTTGTGATCAAATACGCAAGAGTTGTGGGATACTGTTAAGCTCCTCCATGAATGGCTGCTTAGCTTTCTGCTCTTTATTTTCTGATCATTTTTCTTACCGGTTCTTATTATTTGCCACCTCCCTTTCCTCCACAAGGTTGTGAACACACAGTTCCTTTCCTAGAATACAATTTTGTCTCCTTTTTGTCTGTATCTAATTTTTTGCATATAATTGTGTGAATACAAGTAAGAAAGTGATATGCTCGTACATGTGCACATTTATTTCACACATGCACAGTTAGAAGAAGAAATGGGGTTCAGCAACATGGATATGGTGGTGTTCTTTCATATAATATTTAAGCAACACATTTCCATGCATGTGCTCAAGCAGGGGTGGGGACAGAACAAAAGGTTTTCCAGAGTTTATCCCTGTAGAATTTATCCCTGTAGAAACCTTTTCTCTACCCATATGCAGAACTTAGTTTGCAATGATGGGAAACAGTGTGAATATTAGTTCTGGTCAAAATATGCAATGAATGCTTAAATGCAAGACAATTTATGAGAGTGTACGTACACTGCCGCTAATTCCCCTCCTAATACTCACCCTGGCTTCAAACACACTTACTGCATGGATCTTGCTACTTTCTAAAGCAGTTCTGGAAGTCCTCTTTCATGAGTGTCTCCAGTTGTACTGTCATGGTTGCCTTAATGTCCCAGATCAATGACAAAGTGTCTTTTTCTATAATAAATTTTAAAAATTAAGAATTCAACATGTAATTTTGATCACACCCACTAGTCCAAAATTCAAGAGACAAAAAAGAATATTATTGTTTATTATTTGAAAACCTACAGTCTGTTAATTTAAGTCTCATTTTTGAGAGATTGAAGGATATTTTGACTTGTTAATAAACCAGATTTTGGACTTTCAACTCACCAACTGACAGAATTCATTCTAAATTAAGCATTTGCAACTGGCCATACTAATCCACTGTGTAGTGAAAGGATATTTAAATTTGCTACATAGGCTTTGATGTGCTTTTTGTGGCTCGGTTACTTTAGAAATGAATGTGTCTAGAGGAAGTTGTAAATTTTATACACATTTTATGGAATTGGATCTAAGATGAATTAGAATGTGTGTGGATAAAAGTCACCAGAAGCAACAAGGAGTTTAGTAATTGCAACCAATCTGCCATTCATTCAGCTAGCTCACTGCACTAGGACTTGTTTCCCACAGGCCACAATTTCACACCAGTTACCGCAGCCACTCCTGAACTGAACACTTGATGTTGTTTCTAGTTTTTGGTGGTAGGAAGGAATGTCTTAAGGGTGATGCTTTGTTTGTGATCATACATTCTGGTCCCTTCAACATGTTTTATTTCATTAGAATTATTTTACTGTTAGGACTTTTTGAAAACAGCAGCTCTTTTCCAGTGTAAAACTGTATAAAAGATTACATCTGGGTTTTAATTATGGATGTGACACAGAGCACCCATTCTCCAAACTACTTATCATTGATATTTTTTCTTTTTGTTTTTAATATATACACCTTGGGCTGTCTCATAAATTTTCTATCTTGTCTAAACTCAAAAAATTTGCTGAATCAGACAGATCGTTAAGAAAATGTATGCAGTAGTAAGCCCACAAAAGTGTAGATCACACTGCAGTAATTATCATTGCTTTTTATTTTTGTAACACTTTCCCCTGAAGCACACTGCTTCCAGTATCGCTCTTTGGAAATTTACAAAAGAGGAAGTCCTAGTTCCAGGTATGAAAAGACAGACGCTTATTTGGTTATTTCCCTGACTCATCCCTTACCTAGCCAGGCACATAGAACCTCGATTGGTGCTTAGAGTGTAATCGATACCCTAGAGCTGTGTTTTTCAAGTACAGTATTTGTTGGGATGAATAGTCCAGTGTGCCCCGTACAAACTCTACAAGGTAAATTTTGATTTACAAGAAGATGTGAGTGAGACAAATTAAGCAACTGTCAGTTGCAATAAAACTCAGCGTTGTCAATGAAAAGATGTTGCTATGGTTTGGGTGTTGAGTATCCCCCAAAAGCCTCATGTATGTGTCTTCTTGGAAAGCAGAGCTTGTCAGGAAGGGGTGGATATTGGGGATTTGACTTGGAGGGATTGTACCGACCTGTGGAGATTGGGGGTTGCCCAGGGCAGAGTTTTCAGGTTTTTTGTTGTTGACTTGTGGACCAGGAAATGAGGGAAAGACAACCAACCTAGTGCGGAGTGGGAGAAACTAGCAGCGGTGCACTCAGGAAAGGAAGGAGGAAGAACACTGTCCCGCTGCTTCTTGGAAAAGGTCATAGGTCTTACTCCAGACTCCTGCGGCTCCTGTCTACAATGGGGTGAGCAGCTCTCCAGTCTCTGTCTCTGCCGTGCAGCTCTGCCGTTGCTGGCTGCCCCATGAATGGACTGTGTGTGTAGGAGACCTTTTGAGATGGAGAGCTAAATACATCTTTCCTCCCTTAAGTTGTGGCTATCAGGCATTTTATCACAGCAATGAGAAGGTAACTAAAACAGATACAAATGAGAAGATGTACAAATGTTTATCAGGCAAATGCAGCAAAAAAAAGAGTAAAAATATTGATTTCAAACAAAGATCAATATGTGGCAATTCTTAGGGGCAAAAAAGAATAGATTTATTTTAGAAAATTTATTCTATACCATGACATTATAATAATTGCAAGCCATAATAATCCAAATATCACTACGATATGCCAGATCAAAAATAAAAAGCAATAACATTTTTGAATTATTGTGTAGAGATGAGAGCTTCTCTTACCATCAACAGAGGATCAGTTTACCAAAGATTAGGTTTTAAAAATTTGATACTCCAGTTAATTGAAACAGCAGATACACAGGAAAATATTACCCTCCAAACAGACAATACACAGTCCTTTCTTTTAGTCATACCCTTTTATAAATTTAAGTAATAAGTGTAACAAAAGTGTAAAAGAAGAGATGGTAGAAAAAATGGAATTGATAAAAGTTTAGATAAAATGAAATTGTTAGTGAGATACAGCAAAAACTAAAATTAAATATGACAAAAAGAACTTAATAAAAGCAATAATATAGATTTCACATTTGTCTTATAAACAAAAATCTAATTAAATCGATAATTTGTTATAAAATACCAACTGCTGATTATCAAAATTTAAATTTAAGCTAAAAATTGTACTATTTTCTTCACATTACTAAATAACTCAAATTTTTTCACATTTAAGGAAACAAATGAAAATTCTATTGTATGTAAACTATTTTACCACATAAAAATTGAAAAATCTTTTCAGTTTTTTCAGTAAAAGCTAACATATTCCTGAGGGGGGTGGAAAACTGATAGAGTAAGTAAGTTAGTAAATGCAAACTAATTTTATTAATTCAGTATGAAAGCCTAAATTGAATTTTGCAAATTTGATGGAACATTATATTAAAAATATAATCCTTCAAAGCTACAAGTAGGTATCCCAGGAAATACACATACAGTCATAACAATGTCTAATAGAAAAGATCATAATAGTCTCACAAAGAAATATCTGATACAATTAATTTCTGATAATTGACCATTGAATTTATATTAAACTAGGAACACAAAGATTATCTCTCATTTTCCCCCATTATATTGGTATGTATATGTAATACATAATGTTCACACTCATCTTGAGTATTTTACGCATATACATGATGCAACAAAATTACAAATCCCCCTCTCCCTTTTTGATCCCCCCCCATTAACCTTCCCGTCAGCCACCATTATTTCTCTCAATTAGTGCTATGAAATAATTATGATCTGGATGTCTCATATTAGAGAAACTGTTTCCTATTAAACCTTCTACTTCTGATTTACTTCACTGAGCGTGATGGTTTCAAGCTGCATCCATTTACCTACAAAAGCCTTAAAACTCTGTCTTTATCCATGAATAATATTCCATTGTGTACCAATACCACAGTTTATGTATCCATTGGTCTGTTACTAGGCATTTTGGTGTCTTCCACGTTTTAGCTATCGTTAGTTGCGCTGCTGCTAACGTGAGTATACATGTATGTTTGTTATGTGAAGTTTTTAACTTTTGTGGGAAAATTCCCAGAAGAGGTATCACAGGATGGAAGAGGGTATTTGTCTCCAATCTTTTGAGAAATTTCCATACTACTTTCCATAGTGGTTGTACCAGTTTACATCCCCACCAGAAGTGTAAGAAAGTTTCTTTTCTCCCACTGTGTCACCAGCACTAGTAGCTGTTTGAGCTCTTGATATATGCCTTTCTCTCTGCAGTTAGATGGTATCTTAGTAATTTTTATATTTGCATTCCTGTAAGATTGTCCCTCTTTGTTCCACAATTGTCTTTAAAGAAATCACCAATAAGAATTTGCATGAGTATCTGACTATGCAATGATTTAGAAATGGTCAGGCCAATGTCCAAAGTATGAACAGGAATAAAAGGTAACCTTTGAAATTAAGAAACAAAATTAGTGTTATTTAGAGTAAAATAATTTCTCAGTACACAATAGTATCAATTCTATTTTTAAAAATTAATCAGAGGTCAGTCATATATTTGGATACAAAATACTTGTGATAAATATATCAGTTCAATATTATACCAACAATAATCAGTGAAACTGGAACATAATCTCCCTCAAACATAAAGACAATATGTTCAGAATTTGCACAAATGCTATGTGAACCCTAAATGAATTGCAGTGTTTGAATCCATATAAAAGAGATATATAGATAGTCAATGGAGAGAAACTTGAGAAACATAAATTTCAGTGTTTGTAGATTAAATAAAATGTGAATATTTTAAGGCTGCATTTTTTTTCTTAGTGGTTTTTTATGGCTCTAATATACAATCAAATCTCAGTTTAAGTAATTCTGAGTGCTGGAGTAAGAAAAACAGTAATGCTAAGCGCAGGTCACATTCCACCCTCAGCAACTTGGTGATGTGAGACTATGTCTTAAAATATTATGAGAAAAAAAGATGAGGATAAAATTAGTTGTTAACATTTTGAAACTAAGCGAAACAAAAATGGAATGATGGTTTGTCAGTAATTTCCAGAATCCTGGAGTTTTTGGCTCAGGTAATGAAGTACTGAGGCAATATGAGTCACACACATAGAGATTCATTATTAAAAGATCTGAAACCGAGTGCAAGTTTTGAAACTTAGGATTCTTATATACTGTTAACTTTTAATTCTGTCTGCCTTAGCTCTCTCAACTGTGAAGAGAAAGCGATTACAATATTTTATTCAGAGGTTTGTGTGAAATACTCAGAGCCATACTGGTTAGCTCTCACTGTTGTTACCACATCCCCTGGCAGTAGCCATAGGCTTGTTTCCAAACTACTCTCCAGGAAAGCTGTACCAATTTACACTCCCATCAGCAATAATTTCCCCATATTCTTTCCTGCGCATGGTTTTATCCTTGATTTTTCTTTTAAAGTTTTGCCAAACAGATGGTTGAAAAGCATTATCTCCACACTGCCAACTTCTCAGTTCCCAAAGATTGAAAATTTCTCCCTTTGCTTATTAGTAGTTTGGAAACTAAGCAGAGATTAGAATTATAACGGATTTCTCCAAATTCGGAAATTCACAGCTTACTCTGAACTCTAGTGATGTGCAAGATTACTTCTCCAGACAAGAGTGAGAAAAAAATTATCACTTAATTTCCAGCTAGAGTACTTCACAAAAAGGATTGTTTAGAGGATTGTTTAGAAGAATGGCTTTTAAAAAATTTAAATCTACTGGTTGAGAGTGGCTTTCAAAAGTTGCAAGCAAAAAGAGCAAATTATTTCAAGATAACCATCAGCTAGACAGGAATTTTGCTCTACTTTGTAAAAGCCCAGCAAGAAATATTGTACTTACACACAAATTCCAGCTGGCCATTTCTTGCTTTTTCTCTGTATTCCTCCTGCAATTCTCACAGCTTATACATCTTCTTGAACCAAGCAAAGTTATGAAAACTCCTCACAAAAGCATACTTCTTAATCTGTGAACATTGCGGACTCCTAGGCTTTGTTCTTTTTTTCTATCAAAATGCAGAAGTTTTGTTGAATAGATTTGAAATCGGTCTTTATTCAAGTTAATTACCGTATCTTAGTTGAAATCACTGCAAACACCTTGACCCTGTGTGTCTGGTTTTTGTTAACTTTCTTGTAATCCATCACTCATTAGAATTTCTCATTTTCTTGTACACCTGTAAATTCTTCTTTTGCTAAGAGTTTTCATGGTGGCCTCGCAGTGGGCTTTAAGGCAGAAAAGGCAAAGGCAGAAGGACATGGGGAGGAAGCAGTTCAACCTTGGCCAGCCAGCAGCAAGAAAGAAGATGTGTTCTATCAGGCCACGCCCCCATTTACTAGTCTCTCCAGCCTTTGAGGACACCCCATGTGCTCAGTGACTAGTCCCTGGAACCAGGCCCCACCTCCTAGCAGCGCAGAAAGTAATCAAGTAGTAATCCACTAATGAGTGTACCACAACTGTGATCGATTCAGTATCCAAATCCATGAGACTGTGGGAATATTTTCGATTTACACCATAATAAGTGATGTCACATACCCTGTGATCTTTTGTGACTAAGTTGTTAAAGCAATTTTAGTTTCAAAGCAGAAATGAGCAGAAATTAGAGTCAGGCTGTCCCTCCTTTTCTGCATAGTATTCCTTATCAGAGTGATACGTTTATGAGCCTACATGAGGACATCAGTATCACCTCAAGTTCTTGACTCCCATTGAAGTTCGTTCTTGATGTGCCCTGTATGAGTTTTAGCAAATGTGTAGTGATCTGTATCTCCCATGAAAGTGTTACACAAGAGTTTCACTGCTCTAAAATCCTTTCTGTTTTGCCTTTTCTCTCCTTTCCTCTACTTCTGGTAACTTTTTGTGAACTGTCTTCCTAGTTTCATTTTATTCCACAATGTCATACAGTTGGGATCATGCAGCATCTATCCTTTTCAGGTTCCTTTCACTTCATATATGTTTAAGATTCTTCCCTGTGTTTCGATGATCATTATTAGCTCATTTACTTTGGTACCATATAACAGTCTGTTGTCCAGGTGTTCCACAGTTGTCTGTCCGTTCACTCGTGAAGTGGACTCTTGATTGCTTGTGAGTTTTAGCATGAACGAAGCAGCTGTACATAACTATATGCAGCTGTTTGCAGATGCAAGTTTTCATTTCTAGAGGGTAACTACCAAGAAGTTCAATGGCTGGATCTTGTGGTAAGAGTGTTACTAGGTTCATAAGAAACTATAAGAATGCAATCCCAGTGGCTGTGCCATTTTGCATTCTCTCCTATCACATGCAGAATTATTACAGTTCCACACCCTCACAAGCATGTGGTGGTACTACTGTTTGTATTTTGGATATTCTGATGAGCATGAGGGGCATTTCATTTTAATTTCGCTCACAGTTTCCTAATGGCACGATATAAAGGTATTTTCATGTACTGACTTGCTATCTGTATTCATTTTTTGGTGAGCTGTCTGTTTAGCTCTTTTTGTCCACATTTTCATTGTTTGTTTTTATTTGTTGTTCTTTGTATTGAGTTCTAAGGAATCCTTGTTTATTTTCTGATAAAAGTCTTTTGTTGGCAGTATCTTGTGCAATTTTTCTTAATGTTTCACAAAGCAGAAATGTTTCATTTTGAGTAAATTTAGCTTCCCTTTCTTTTCTTTTCTGGCATGTGGTTCTGGTACATCTGTAAAGCTTTTATCATATTCAAAAACATCTAGGTTTTTCTCCAGTGTGTTCTAAGAGTTTTATAATTTTTTACTTTAAATTTAGGACTCTGATTCATTTTGAGTTAATTTTGTGTGGAATGTAAGGTCTGTGTCTGGATTTATTTATGTCCCATGTGAATGTCCAGTTGTCCTCGCACTGTTAAGGCTGTCTTTGAACCATTGTAATGTGTTTTTTCCTTTGTCAGATATAAGTTGACAGTATTTTGTGTGTCTATTTCTGGGCTGTCTATTCTGTTCTGTTGACCTGCTTATTCTTTCACCAGAACTGCACTTTCTTGATTCCTGGAGCTATAGAATAATTCTTGACATTAGGTACTATCATTTTTACCTTTGTCCCTCTTCAATACTGTGTGAGCTGTTCTGGGTCTTTGGCCTTTGCATGCGAATTTTAGAATCAGGTTTTTATATCTACAAATTAGTTTGCTGGACTTTTGAGTTGCCTTGTGGTGAACCTGAAAATCAAGCTTGAAAGAGCTGACATCTTGGTATTATCAAGTCTTCCTGTCCATCGACTTATACACTCTTTACTTTTTATGTTCTTTGTTTTTTTATGAAATTTTGTAGTTTTCCTCGTAGAACTTGTACATGTCTTGTTAAATTTATACCTATGCATTTCATATTTTTAGTGCAAGTATAAATTGTATATATTGTACTTGCTTGTATATAGAAAAGATTGAATTTTGTACTAACATTTCATCTTATTGACTTACTAGTTCCAGGAGGTTTTATTGTTGTTGATTTTTTGATTTTTTGTTGCCTTCATAGATAGTCATAGCATCAATAAACAGAGATTTGCTTCCTCCTTCCCAGTTTGTGTGACCTTCATTTCCGTTTCTTTTCCAGTATGATATGAAAAGCAGTAGTGACAAGAGCTACCCTTTCCTTCTTCCTGGTCTTAGCTTGAGAGCTTTGAGTTTCTCACTAAGTTTAAGTTGTTTATAAGTGTTCTGTATCATGCTGTGGAAGTTCTCTTGTGTTACAAATTTACAGACTTTTTGTTATGAGTGTGTGTTGCACTTTATCCAATTCAAATGTACTTTTCTATTTGGATCTGTCATCATCAATATGTAACTTTTCTTCTTTAATTTGTTATGTGGTGGGCTGCACAATCATTTTTTTGGATGATACTGGAGGTCAAGCCTAGAGCCTTCATACTGAGCTACATCTCTAGCTATTTTTATATAGGATTTTGAGACAGGATCTCACTATGTTAGCGAGTTCCTAGGGTTTGGTTCAAACTTGTGATCCTCCTGTTTCAGCCTCTCAGGGTGTTTAGATTATAAGGCTGCACCATGGCTTGGCTGTTAATTGAGCATTATGTTATTCCTTATTGCATTCTTGAAACAATATCCACTCTGATATAGTTTTTAAATAATGTATTGTTGGGTTCAAATTGGCAGACTGTTTTAAAGGGCTTTTTTGCATAAAAGATATTGGTGTACAGTTTTCCTTTTTATGATAACTGTCTGATTTGGACACTCCTGTGATACTGGCCTCAGCGAATCCTTACAGAAGCTTTCCTCTGCTTACATCTTCTGCAGGAGAGCATAAGGAATTAATATACATTCTTTTTTAATTGTTCAGTAGAATTCACCATTGAACCTGTATAGGCCTGGGTGTTTTTTGTTTTGGAAAATTCTGAATTACGATTCAGTGTCCTTAACAAACATAGAAATTTTGGTAGACACTGTCTGTCTTTCAAGGAGTTGGTCCATTTCATTGAGGTTATCAAATCATGGGCAGAGAGCTCTTGATAATATTCCTTGATTAAATTCCTGTTAGTGCCCATGGATTCTATAATGACTTCCTTTGTTTTACTTGTGATTGTAGTCTTTCTGTTTTCTTATAACCTTGCTTATATTTTTGATCTTTCAAAGAACCAGCTTTTGGTTTTGCTGATTTTTCTCTATTGACTTCTTTTTTTCAGTCTATTATTTTTTGCTCTTATATTTGTTTCTTTGATTTTTGTATGCTCTGGATTTAGTTTCTTCTTCTTTTTTTAGATTTCCAAAGTAGAAACCTAAATGAGTAGTTTCAAATCATCCTTCATTTCTAATATATATACTCAGAATTTTAATTAACCCTTAAGCACTATTCTGACTATATCCACACATTGCAATTATTTTTATAATTTCACTTGAGATCTCTTACTTGACCCATATGTTGTGTCAAAGCATATCATTTAGTTGCCACAAATTTGGGTATATTTCAGCCATTTTCCATTACTGATGTCTAGTTTAAAGCATTATGGACTTAGACACTGTGTTTCCTACACTACTAAATTTGTTAAAGTATACTTAAGATCCAGACCATGGCCTGATCTACTCTCACAAATGTTATGTTTGAACTTGAGAAAAATGCACTGTCTGCTGCCGTTGGGTGAAATAATCTTCAAAAGCATTGTATTCATTTGATTGAGGTTGCTATTTAAGTAACTAAATCATTTTTTAACTTCTGCAGTTGTATCTATCTCTGACAGAGAGCTGTAGTGTTTAAATAAAGAGTAGATTCTACTTCACCTGGCTGTCTGTCAGTTTTTGCCTGTTGTATTTTATGCTCTGTTGCTAGATACAAAAGCATTAACAATTAGTATTTGTCTTTGCAGTGCTTAGTCTTCATCCTCACGTAATGTCTCTCTTTGGCCCCGATAATGTTCATTTGTTATCTTCATAACTGTTTTGAGGTCTGCTGTATCTCAACTTAATTTAGCTATTCTTACTGTTCCTAATGTTATCATAAAATATCTTCAAATAACCCTTAACTTTTTATCTATTTTTAACTTGAAATTTAAAGTAGATTTCTTTTGTACATAAAATATAGTTGGATCTTTATTTTTAGCCTGATAGCCTCTGTCTTTGAATTGATGTATTTAGAGTATTGATGTCAATTATTGAAATAGTTAAATGAACAGCTGTACTATTTCTCACTATGTTCTGTTTGTTATTCCTCTCTTATCTCACACACTTTGTCTGCCTTTTTGTACTTGTAGTTGAGCATTTTATAAAATTCTCTTTTCCTTTTTTCCTAATGTATAAATATGGTCTGAATATTTGTGTTCCCAAACTTCCTGCAACAATTTTTATTGAGATGCCTAATTCCAAAGGTGTACTTGGAAGGCTACTGGGCAAAGCCTTCGTGAATGAGATCGGTGCTTTCGTTAACAAGGCCCAGGAGAGATCCCTCACGTCTTCCACCATGTTGAGATTCAGAGAAAAGGCATTATCTTTGAATCAGAAAACAAGTTGTTCATCAGATACTTTAACTTTAGATTTCTCAGACTCCAGACCATGTGAAATAAACTTGTGTTGTTTATAAACTATCGAATTTATGGTGTTTTATTATCATGGCCCAGACAGACATAGAACCCATATCAATTATACCTTCTGTTTTACTTTCATACATACTTGCACTAGAGTTTAAAATAGACATTCAGAGCCAGTCCAAATAGTCGGTTTTCAAAGTGCTTCGGGTCTGCTTTGAAGTCCACTCCACATGTAGTGCTTATAATCTTTAAATATTCCCTGACATTACCTTATGATAGATATACCTTTTAATAACAATCCGTATATTTCTCCCTTCCGTCCCTTGTACCGTTATTATCAGTCTACTCGCTTAGAAGCATACAGAATCAGTGGTACCAAAGTACTGATCATGAATTGGTTCCAGGAGATGCAACAAGCTTCCAAAACAATAAGGACCAAATAATTTCAGCTGGAAAAAGTAATCAGTCTCCAGGCTATGGACACTGACAGATTTTAGCTTTTGCATATCAAGTACCAAACACACACATCCCGTAAAAACGTTTATTTTTTGTTGAAATACTTTGAGTACCAAACTTGAGTTTCAAAGCAGTCACATATCAAGGTATGACTGCACATACATGCATGCACATACACGCATGCACATACACACACACGCTACTGAAACTGCTGCTAATTGAAAAAAGTGTTATTGGATAATTCTATCAATTATGAAAAAGAAAACTCCATCATTATGGTAACCTTATCCATTCTGTAGTGTTCGTCGTTTTTTATAGATTGGGATTTTGATCCATATTTTTTTTTCTCAAAAGAACTGTTAACATTGCATACAAGGCAGATCTACCACAAGAAATTCTGAATTTTTGTTTGTCCTGGGAAAGTCCTTATTTCTCATTCACTTTGAAGAATATTTTCATAGAGCTCAAACTCTAATGTGATCAGGGCTTCTTGTTTTACTCTCAAAACACTAAGTACTACAGTCTTCATTCTTAAATCGATTTGAAGGTCAGCTACTAAGTTACCTGCTTTTCTATAGGAGGCGGTCTCCCCCTTTTGACTTCTCTTATGTTTTCTTTCTTTTTTAGTTTTCTGAAACTTGGCTGTGACATGCCTTGATGTGTTTTAGGTGTGGATTTTTGTTTGTATGTTTGCATTTATTCCAGTTGATGCTCTGTTCTGCCTATACTGTGGTTTGTTGTTTGAAATTAATGTGAGGAAATTCTTATTAACTGTTACTTCAGGTATTTGTTCTGCCTTTTGAGTATTTTTCTCCTTCTGGTGTTTCCATCGCATGTCTGTTGCACCTGCTGTGGTTGTGCCTAAGTTTTTTGGAAATTCTCTTTTATTTGCTTTCGGTCTTCATTTTTTTTTTCTTAGTAACAGATTCCCTTGGCATGCCCCTGCATCTCCTTCCTGATTCATGCCCTCTCTCTGGGGAGCACATCACATGCATTTTCCATTCCATCAGCCCTGGTTTGATTCTTCCTTTGGATATCTGTCTTTCTACTCGCAGTATCCATGTGTTCTTAGGTAGTGTTTTTTCTTTTGTTTTCTTTTTTCTTTTGAAGCCTTTAGTCTGCTAGTATTGCTTTTAAATTCTTGGTCTGATGACCCCAACTATGTTGCCATATCTGCTTGATTCATCTCTTCAAACTCTGGTTTGCCTTTTACTGTGCCTTGTAATTCTTTGTCGAAAGGCAGACATGATGCCCTGGGTTAATTAGGTACAACGTTACGTAGACCTCATTGCTAAGATGTGGGAGGAGAGGAGTTCTTCTGTGGTCCTGCTGTTAGGTCCCAATCTTCTTGTTTATCCTTTATCACTGGACTGTGACCTGTACTTGATCACTTCATCTCCCCCCACCCCTTTTTTTTCATTTTTTTCTTTTTTCTTTCCCTCTTCTGCGGACCAGATGGCTATAAGCAAGGAGAGTTGGGTATTTCCCTTCTCCATTATTTTAGACTCTGGTAAAACTAGCAGGTTTGTCTCTAGTTGAACATTTACTCCTAATAGCAGACGTTGCTAAGAACAATATATCGGATATATTTGTTTTTTTGTGCTCTTATCAGAGCACAATAAGATTTACCTTCATTCTTTAGGTGATTTAATAAACCTCCTGGAGGTAAAAATAAGAATGCTGGGGCCTTTCTGTAACCCAATCCCCTGATATTTTCACCTCTTAAGAGTTGACTACTCAGATCACCAAGCAGTTTTTTAAAACAGTTCAAATTTTCCTACCTGGGAAATGATTTTGTTGGAAATTTCTGCTCATAAATTTCCTCTTTGGCAAGTTTTGAATCTCTGCTTATTGTCTCTGGTAAGAGAGGAGGCAAGAGTGTGCCCTCAACTTCTGGCCATAGTTAAGAAAAATTGTTATTTTTAGTTTATTACGCTTTTCACTGATTAAGACAGAGTGGCGACTTCTATCCTTCTTACATGACCACCAGAAATCAGTAGTAAGAGTAGACAGATTCATTTTAATATAATTTGTGTATTACTTTCCTTCTTACCATCATTGTTTTTTTTTCTTTTTCACTTTGTCGTAGATTTGGTAATTTGAGAAAGAGAAGAATTCTATTTTGTAAGATCTAATATTTAATTGTATCATTTAATTGATCATAACATAAATAAGAAAGTGAAGAACAAACAAATCACGCGAGCAGTTTAAAACTTTAGACTCTAAGATAAGTGGTTTCAGGAGGTTGGCCTTCAGAATTTTTTTTGCAGAACACGCTCTAATTTGGCAAACCTTTTCTCCTGTACTGACTTTAAATTTTTAGATGATGCGCTTTATCAGAGAAAAAAGTCTATTGATAGTTTCATTTGATATCAAACAAGTCTTTCCTTCTTTATCGTTTTCAGTATGACTTTGTGATGAAAAAATCTATACTTCTGAAGCATCCGGGAAAAGGCTGGAATACAGTGGATTGCAATTGTAATAGAAATGGTGTGATATCTTTGGAGCTACTCTCCTGGGAGAGGCTGTGATTTTATTCTGTTTGAGCCCTTGGGAGTTCTTTCTCCAGCCCACACACAGACC
>PVKB01000011.1:1057487-1215871 GCA_004027205.1 Ctenodactylus gundi | reverse complement strand
CACCCAAGACCTGTCATTGTGGTAGTCACAGAACAGGCCAGTGAGTTATGTTTCCCAAAGATGGTAACAAGAATATACTTTACCCAAAGTGTTTCTTTTACAGTGTGGCCTCACAGCCTCTTCCTTCTCCACTGAGTGGTCAAAATCTGTCCCTATTCCTGGAAACTGAAGTCTTTTGTTAGTACCTTGCACAATGAGGAATCACAGAAATAGTGCCTTATGATTTCTGAAACAAGCTTATAAAAATACATAAATATTTGTCCTGATCATTTGGCACAATGATTCTGGGAATTCAGCCACTCTAATATAAAGAATCTTCTGTAGTGCCTCTTGAGAGGAACCAAGATCCCCAGCTAAACTTCCAACCAACACCCTCCACTAATTTGCCAGTGGAGTGAATGAGCTTGCTAGCGACTAGCAAGACACGCCAGCTAGTGCAACAGGACTGAGCTGCCTCCATTCATCCTAGCTCTTTGTTGATAAGAATAAGTGAACTTTTATGTGAAGCCTCTAAGTTTTAAGGGTAAATACTTACCCAGCAATTGTAATTGGTACTAGAGGTAAATATTAGATGTTTAACTTGGTCAGGCTTTCATGACCAGTGGCTCCCTATGCCTTTGTATCAGTAGATTTTTTTTTCCTGAATACCAGTCACAACTTTCTACTGGAGCAATTGTGCTCTCAATATATTTCACCCATGCACTTGAAGGATAAAGTAAGAAAATGAGATTTGATTCATGAATTAAGTTCTTCTTCATAATAAGGTCTTTTGACTTGAAATATTTTCATCCTATGTAATAATTGTCACATCAGCCAAGAAATACTAAGTGATACAGGTTGACTAATAGCACATTTCTGTAGAAATTTGTCACCAGATTTGATTACTGTAATGACTGCTGTTTTTAAAATTGAAATGAGCATAGCAAGGACTGTCATGTCAAGGGAATGGCCTTTGTGTTTGACATATAATACCTGTTTCGCAAGTAGCATTTCTTGCTTTGCTTCAGAGATAAAAAGGTGTATAAGGATGTGTTTTGCTTGTGCACCCATCAGTATATGGAGTCACTTAATGATTACTTTATGCATTTGTTAGTTGCCTACTTTTAGAGTTGGGTAAAAGTGTGAGTAATTATCTCAGCCAGTTTTATTTCTAAAATAAATGAAGGCATGGAATATGAAATCCCACGAGCATTAATGATTTTTTTGACCCTATCTTCTTACTGTGTCACCTGTGTGACCTCTTTCTAGCTCCTTCTGACTTTATTGTCTTGGGATGTGGCCTAGGCGTTTCTGGTGTTTCTTTAAAAGATCACTCAGGTGAATTTATAGTACATCCAGCATTGAGAACTAATAGATTGAGGAAAGTGGATAACACAGTGCTTTTTAAAACCCCAAACTATGTATGTATTGACTAGGCAGTATTCTGTAATTTAACAGAATGGAATGACAGAGCTTTTCTATTCTGAGTTTTGTTTCAATCGTTTAGGTTAAATCAAGGAGAATGACTAATTGTGGGGTGATGCTTGTCATTAATAGTGTCTAATACTTCCTAAACTTTTTAATTAACAGAGCAAATGTCTGAGGCTCTGAGACTTTGTTAGTATTCAAGTACCATGATTTTGTGTTATCTCAGTCAGTGTCCACTTATATTGTTTCTCCTCCCTTTCTTCATTTAAGCCGTTAACAATTATTTTGGTGGTCACCTTCACATTTATGATAAAAATACATATTTTCATGCCAAGGGCCTTATTATTTTTATTTGTTGCCTATTTTTAATTTCTTTCTCTTGTCTGTCTTAAGTTTAAGAAATGTTAATCAATTTATGAAAGAAAATAAGTGAGGAAAAATGAATTCAGTATTATGATAGTAGATTTTAAAAAGTAAAGTGTGACTTTAAGAACCACAGCGTGGAAGGCCCTGGGGTGACATCCCCACAGAGCAGTGACAAGCCATGCTGAGGTCACCAGTGGCTGGCAGGATCCTGTAACTGTACATCACACTGCACAGAGGAGAAAAGCTTCAGAACTTCCCAAGTTTTCTTTTTTATTTAACATAAATTTGAAGTCACAGTGTAAAAACTAATACCTGGGAATCAACTTGGGCATTTGCCTTAACTTAAAATATGCATAAATTGTGTCCAACTTAGTTGTTGTGATCTTTAATGTGTCACTCATTTGAAGCACTTAGCAAGGGCCATGCTAGGAACTCTAAATCCTGTAATGGAAGAATTATTCCAGTTTATTGGTACCAAAGAAAATCACTCACATTTTAATATTAACAGGTTGTATCTCGACTGCCTTAAATGTGACTTGTTTCAACAGCCAAGCGATGGTGAGAATTCTTAATCAGTCAGAAAAGTTAACACTGTTAAGAACGTTAGCTCTTGTTGCCTGTTTCAGTGGCCACTGGTTCTTCCTGTCCCTTGGATGAGTAAAGCATTGTAAGGAAAGTGGCCATGAAGCAGCCATTCGGTTGGTGGAAGCAAGATGGAATCCACTTGGTTGTAAATGCAGGAGGGAGTCCTGTTGCTACCAAGTCCTTTAGGGACCTTTGCAGCAGAAAGCGTCACCCAGGTTTCTAGATGGAAGCTGACGGTTTGATGGTTTTCAGGGCTCCTGGATGGTTTCCATGCAGTGGCTCCTTGGAATGCAAGACAGTGAAGAGATGAATGATTAGTATGGGGAGCTTTGCAGTTACAGGCTGTAAAATGTGATAAAAAGGAGGCGGACCTTCTGCTCAATCTTGCCTTCCCTATAGCCATTAGAATGTGTTCTTTTCCCCCTTAAACTGGAAAATTATGCTCCTTGGAATTTTAGCAGCGACATTCACATCTAGAGTGCTTACTAAGGAATTCATTTTTCTTGATAATTTATCATACTTGAAGCTCATGCTACATTGGTCATGTCTGAGAAGTTCTCCTAGTCCCAGAATTTCTATTATACCTCGATTCTTCGCATATGGTAGATATTACAATGTCCTGCCAGTCTACCTGTAATTAGAAATGATCTTCATGCCAGAATTTTTTATCTCCTGGCACAGGTTATCACATTATGTACTGTTTTTCTTTCACTGTGGACTGACTTTTCAATTACTTAAAAGATTTCATTAGTGTTATTGCTTGAAAACTAAAGGAAAAAGTTAATAAGATCCTCTTCTATTTAATTGGCTATACATTAGATTTTCCTCTTACCATTTATATCAAGGATGATCTGGCTTATAGTTCCATTTGCTGTTTATACCCACAACATGTTGTAAGAATAGGATTTTTTTTCTTAACAGAAATATGTATGATTACATGAGTAGATAACAGAGTAAGAAAGTGTTTGTAGGGCCTAGAGATGTAACTTAGTTGTAAAATATGGTTCTAACATAGAAGGCCCCAGGTTCATTCTCAGCACAAGAAAAGAAATCAATACTTGGTGGCACATGCCTGTAGTTTCAGGGTTCTGGAGGCTGAGAAAGGAGAATTCTGAGTTCCAAACCAACCGGTTTAGTCATTGAGTAATGCCTCATCTTTAGAATGAAATCCTGTCTCACAATAAAAAAAAAATATATATGCCTAAAAAAACAAAACAAAAAAAAAAGTCTGGGCCTGGTGGTGCAGGACTCTAATCCTAGCATTCTAGTAGGCTGAAGCAGGAGGAATTCAATTTGGAGCCTATCCTAGGCAACTCAGCAACTTAGCAAGATTTTGTCTCAAAGGTCAAATTGAGTTGGAGCCATAGCTGAGTTAAACACCCTGGGCTTGATCTCCAGGACAGCAACAATAGCAGCAAAGCAAACAATCAAACAGGCTGAAGATACAGCACATTGTGAAGCCTCAGGTTCAGTCCCCCATACTGGGAAGCTGGCAGGAGAGGGAAAGCATGCAATTCTAGCAAAGCTTAGAAAAGGTGAAATTCTGAAAATGAAAGCCATTATTATTATTATATTGCAAATGCAAACTCGCTCAAGAGAGCTTTTAGTTTTCTGGAGATTGGTAAGCAATTTGTGTGTCACTTCTACCTGTGATGTACCCATTCCCGGCCCCATCCAGTTGCTTTTCTCTTTCTTGAGTTGCTCAGACCGTTATTACCTGCCTTAGGGCTTTGCCTGTGCATGTGGCCTTGGTATAGCCTACCTTTTTCTCACCCTCTTTTACTCAATATTTTCTATTTGGTTCATTTTTCAGTTCATTGAGACCCCCAGAAAATCGCAGATTCTTCTTTGTACTTTAACCTTGCAGAACTCTGTGATTTTTTTATTGGCCTGTGCAGTCATTTGATTCATGTCTTTATTTTCAGCTGTCAGCGTCATAAACAGAAGGTCCTTCGTTTGTCCTCTTAGCATCATATGCCCAGAAACCAGAGCACAATAGTTGCTTTGCAATAGTTTCAAATGAATGACCACAGTTGTATACCACAGAGTGTCTCTGAAAAGGTGCTCAGAGTCTTGTGGCTTAGTGATTGTCTCCCTAAACCTCTGCGGAAGTCACTGGACCCAACTGCACCCAATGCTAGAACTTCCTTTTTCAACCATGAGTAAACCTATGGTCAACGGCGTAGAAAAATGTCTTGCTCTCTAGAAAACCGAATAGTACACATCTGGATTTTGACAGGAAGATTTTAAGGAAAATAAGGATGGGAGAAAAGGAAAATAAAGTTTGACCATCTACCTTCATAATTTGGCTCATTGGGTTTGAGGGTAATGAGGGAGAATGTCTTAGGAAAAAAAGTAAGGTACAAGGTAGTTCTATTCAAAAAATTATTAGTGTTCCTGAGAGATACCGAAAGTTAGTATTCTATGTTGTTTGTATGGCTTTATAATGTAAAGCATGGAAATACATGCCAAACACATCTAAGATTATGTTAAGAAATAAAGCATAGGATACTATTTACCTACATTTTGACTAACTTAACTTGGATTTTCCAGGCATCCTTCTTTCATTTCCTTTATTACAGTTCACCAATATCTATATTCTCTGAGACTGATGAATCGAGGGGGAAGATAATGGGTTTAATATAAGTAAATCTTCCTGTAGGAATCTCTTTTTACTTTTATTTTTGGAGAGAGAAGTTTTTCTCGAAATAGTAGCATCCTGATAAGAAATCATATGCTATTCTAATGGTATATAAATCAGTTTTTTTAGATAAGGTCTGACACTAGTCCAAGCTGGTCCTGAACTCATTATTAGCCCAGACTGGCATCTAACTCTCAGCAATCCTCCTGCCTCAGCCTTCTAAGTGCTGGGATTACAGACATGTGCCTCCATGCCAAGCTAATTTTTATGTGCTGGTGAGAAAATGAACTCAGGGCCTTGTGTATGCTAGGCAAATGTTTGACCACTGTGCTATACCTGTAGCCCCTAAATTATAATTTTCAAATGTTTTATTCCTGTGAATAAAGTTGAAGCAAACAATTGAACTCTTGTTACTTGACTGTGTTGGCCAATGGGCATATAGCATGGGCAGTGTTCAGGATTTTATAAGGTCTAATAAAAAATTACACCATATGTTTAAATTTAAAAGTTATGAGAGTAAACAGCACATTGCTGTTGTTCCCCCTTGAAATGGCCCCTCACTTTAAACATACATCTGGAAGTTCCTGTCACTTTTTAAAGCAGTTCTAGAAGTCCTCTTTTGGGAGTGTTTTTAGCTATGCTGTTGTGGCTACCTCACGATCCTGGGTGTATTTAGGGTATTTAGGGTGATTTTGATGTTGGGAAAGAGCCAGGAGTCACATGATGCTAGATCTGGTGACTAAGGTGTATCTGAGTCTGCTGTGCAGTTGCAGGAGTCGGCTTTTCTAAAGGATGTGTTTTCCTTTTAGCAGCACCATTCCCTGTATCTTAGTCCTGCTTTGTAAAGACACTCCCGAGGGAGGCTTTCCAGAACTGCTTCAAAAAGCAGTGGGATAAACAGGTTCGGAACAAGGAGAGTACTTTGAGAGGGATTAACAGTAATTTGCCTTTTACTGTAATTAAATTTAAACATTTCCATATGTTCTGATCGTCATTTTTAATGGTACATAATCATATAGTCATTATATCACACCAAAAGGCACATATTATAGGATCCCAATGCATTTTCACAATGTGAACACATTCTTGGGATAATCACTGAAGTGGAGAAACCCCCAACATAACTCTCACTCCCTATTCCCTCCCCCCCATGGTGCTTCATTCAAATAAAAACTATTCCTACCAGGTAACAGCAGTCTTGACCACCCTTACATTAAGATGTGCGTGTGTCTGCTTTTCTGTATGATTTATATCCTTTGTGTTTTGCACATTCAGCCATGTTGTTCTGTGTATATAGTTCATTAATTTTCACAGCTTAATGATATTTCACTAGATGAATATTCCACTATTTTATCTTCTTACAGTGGTGGACATGGTATTGTTTTCTTTGTAGCTGTATGTCTTTTAGTGGACAGGCACATGCAATTCTATAAAGTAAATCCAAGGGATCAGAACAAATGGGTCATAGGTTAGGCAAACACCCTGTCTTATTGGATTCTTACAGATAGCTTTAAGGAGCATTTGTCCCAGTTTTCACTCTCATCAGCAATAGGAAGAGCTCTAGCTCAGCATCTTCAGAACAACTCAAAAATAGCTTCATTTTAGAGTTGTCTGTCCACAGTGCATGAATGTAACTTTGTTGAACCTTAGCTAAAGTTTCTAAATGTTTAGAAGAACCTTCTTTCACGTGTGTGTACTCTGTTCCTTTGGCTTGAGGCCATGCCCTAGAGTGGAAGGGCCATGAGCTAGGTGAGACTCCTGCCGTGGAGGAATCTAACACTGCCGCTAGAAGCAGCATTCTTAGGGTGAATTTTGCCTCTCTGCTTAGTGAGGAGTGAAAGACAATAGTGTGGGAGCAGGAGGTGTCAGAAACAGAACAAAACAAATGGGTGCTATTGAAATACATGAAAAGTAAGGAGAGGGTCCTTCTTAAAATTTGTTAAATTTGTTGCTGGAGGGATGTCTTAGAGGTTAAAGTGCTAGCACTATGTCAAACCCTAAGTACCTGAGTTCAGTTCCCTAGCTCTACATAATCCAGGCATCGTGGTGCATGCCTGCAATCCCAGCACTTGGGAGGCTGAGGCAGGAGGATAGTCATGAGTCCAAGACCAGCCTGGGCTGCAGAGCGAGACCCTGTCTCAAAAAAACTATTAAATTTTATTTTCTATTTATATATCCATCCAGTCTATATTGTTGCCAAAATTTAATGGCTCCTGTTGTATAGGTCTTCTTAAGGGCTTTCTTTTTCTTTTCCGTAAAGGAAATAATAATTAAAAATTGTATTTCCTCTGAAGGTGAAATTGGCAACATTTCTTGAAGAAGATGATTTTTGTGACCTACCTAAGTTATTTCTTATTCGTCACTCCTCAATGCCAAAAGTCAGAAAAGTCAGAATCTTAATACCAGGCTCTTCCCTACTACTTCAAGAAGCAAAACTAGCAAATGTACCTGAAATTGACTCAGATGACTGAAGATGTAAAGACAGTCCTGTTAAAGTCGTTTGTCTTTCAACTTCCTTAAAAATAAGCAAATAAAAATAGAGAAGAATAACACTCTCACCCTAATGCCTTGATTGCATTTAATATCTGTGGTTCTTCACTGAAAATAAGAGATTTCTATGAAAATGATAATTGCCCTCCTGCGAGTATATAGGAGTCATAAAACCTGAAGAGTTTGTAAAGGTCAGCAGGCATTGAAGATTTCTGTCCTAAGGATAAATTTCTAAGTAACCCTGAAGAGAAAGGGAGAGAAGGAAGGAAAGGAAAAGTTCAACTTTATGAAAGTAAAATGTGCAAACTTAACAGTTTCTGGATTATCATTTAATTATAGCCATCAATCACTTCATGTCTGCTTTCTCCATATACTGGAGAAATTCTGCCCTATGATCCAACCAAGGGAAAGAAATATAGGCCATTAAGCATCTTAAAGATGGGGAGGAATATTTAAGAAATTAACCTACAGAGATTTTGAGAAATTATGTAAAACAGAGCAATATAATGCATGTTGAAATAAATTCTGGGAAAACTGAGAAATAAAACTGTCCTTTAATTAATAATATTAACACAGCTTATTCTTCAGACCAGGTCAGACATAAAGGGGTAATCATTTTCAAAGGGATTTGCTTTACAACTTATTTTATTTCATTTTTTCACTAATGTGTGAAACTGATCAGTAGTTAATCCTTTTACACACAAGATTTTATATTCTCTTTAAGTGAGGATCATTTCAAGTGGCACTCTTAGAAATACATTTGCTTCATTAATTGTTGCTGGTGGATGCCAACAGATGTCTTTACGGATAACTGTTATTTTGAAGGTTTAGCATCTTTAAAGGCCCACTTATTGAAGGTATTCGTACCGAGTGGTCCTAAATTCCACGGCTCAGGAATTAAATGGTGTTAGTCCTTTTAAGCTCTAATGTGTTCAGGAAAGTGTTTCCACGATGGTAATCCTCTTGTCGTGGTATATTTATCTCCCAGTAGATACCTAAATGCTTCCCTCTTCTTCTCAGGCAGATAATTGCAGTGGGGTTGGAACCAGAGAGAAAGAGTTGAGCTGGTGCTGAGCAGCAGATATAAAAAGAATTGTCACCCTGGTGGAAGTAAATAGACTCTGAGACTATAATCTCTCCCTTCATTTATTTTTGAAGCCATAAACGCCAGGGGAAAGCTAGTCATTTATTTGTCTGCAGAAATATTTGTCTGCATTTACACATAGTTTTTAACTTGTTTTTTTCTTTTATTTTCATATGTCCATTTTTAGTACTCTTATGCGTTGTGTCACCTCGGTTTTATCTCTCAGTGTAGATTTCATCAAAATATTTTTGGCCATTGCCTTCGAGGCTCTATGTGTTTTTAAAACACTTGCGTGTTTATTCCCTGTTTCCCCAGCAGAGCTCGTCTGGTGATTTAATGATCAGAAACATCCAGCTGAAGCACAACGGACAGTATGTCTGTATGGTGCAGACCGGGGTAGACAGCGTTTCTTCTGCTGCAGAACTCATAGTCCGAGGTAAATATCGCTATGTCCTTACTTTTTTTTTTTAACTTCCCCTCTAACGGAGCATTTCTTACTGGAGGAAGAGATGTCATGGGATAATAAATGGGCATGAAAGTTATAATATGGATTTGAGTTTCTTAGTGAAGATCATGATAATAAAGATGGATGTTAATTCAAAGAAATAAAAATCTTAAGTCTGCCCTTTAAAGTAGCTCTCACTGTAATTGGCATTCTGCAGCTGCTGCCAACCTGATGTGTTTTTGAGTATGCCATTAATTCAGCAAATGTCCTTAATATGGAAGGGAAGATCCTGTGTGTGTATATATTTGCTTCCAAAGGAATCAGAATAGCTCAGAATGCCTGAGACAATTTGCCAATCTGGGCTGCTGTCCAGGGTGCTGATTTGCTACTCGTCTGAAAAAACGACCCGAGTGTATCACAGAATAAAACACTTCTGGATAACTGTGGGAGATGCAGCGCTGAAACGGAGGATTTAGGTAAAGGTTTTCTACCAAAAAAAAAGTCTCAGAATTAGGAAAGGCACGGCACCCTGCTGAATAGAGGACTCGAGAAGTAGGCGTCACCTGTAATCATATAGTCTCAGGACCTTGGAATTACTGCCTCACATCCAGATTTAAGGTCTAGCAATGGAAATATAGGGAGAAAAAAAGTAATAGTTTTATTGCCAGGTAAATAGCCTTTTTCCCTAAAGTGCTTTTGCAGTTGGTATCAGTTGGGGGTATTAAAGTGGTCATATGGCATACTTTGATAGAAAAGAATGACATTTATGAAATTTCTACCCACTGTTTGGGTTCTTGCCTTCTGTAGGTTCTCCTGGGCCACCAAAAAATGTGAAAGTAGATGAAATTACAGATACAACAGCCCAACTCTCTTGGAAAGAAGGTACAGACAACCACAGCCCGGTTACCTCCTACGCCATCCAGGCTAGGACACCTTTCTCCGTGGGCTGGCAAACCGTCACTACAGGTAAAAGGGAGGAGGCAGTTGTCACCTGCTCGTATAAATAGGCATCAAGTCATTGGTCAGGCTTGCAGACTCTTAACTCCCTAAACATTCCTTTGTAGTGCCTGAGGTCATCGATGGGAAAACACACACAGCCACAGTAGTGGAGTTAAATCCCTGGGTGGAGTATGAATTCCGGGTTGTAGCCAGTAACAAAATCGGAGGCGGAGAACCCAGTTTACCCTCAGAAAAAGTAAGAACTGAAGAGGCAGGTTAGTGTTTCTGTTCTCTGCATAATGGGTTAATAGTTTCTACTGAATGTGTATATCAGTTTTCCTTGTCCCTGGTCTTCAGGCCAGCAGGAAATTTGTCTCAATAACCCATTGTCATGATTATCTGACCTTTCCAATGGCAGAATTTGCCATATGGCATTTGTCAAAGAAAACGTGTGTAAGTGATTCTGATGAAGTGTGACATTTCAGGAGTTCAGTCCGTGGTAAACGATCATTAGTGCATGTTGAATGAGTATGTTTTTGTCACTTAAGGTTATAATTACTATCTGACATAGTTACCCTGTTAGCAAGGGAAGTGCTGTTTTCATTTATAACAAGCATTGACAAATTTGTAAGATAATGACATCTGGGAGTTTCACTACTAGAAAATCACATTCTGCCACCAAGCTTAGTGAAATGAGCTTGAGAAACTGACGAACAGTGTACTTTGGCCTCCCAAGTGTTAAATGGAGAAAAAGTAAGAGCTGAGAATTTCTGTGTGAGGGAACTATTAATACAAATCATAAAATGACTTTCCAATTCTAAAAATATCCTAAAATTAAAACTCACAATTAAAAAGTATGCATAGCATCACATTATAGAGAAAGTAGATGGAACTTTGGTCTTTCCTTTGCCGAATCTGTGATTTTAATTAATATTAACTAAAATAATATTTGATACAGAACTCACGTTCCGTGTTAGGAACTGACCCAAGATAAGAGTGACAGACTCTGTTTTCCTGAATTTTACGATGCTGTTGTACTCAGGAGAGGGAATAACATATTTGTGTTAGGTATGATGAGAAGCAGAAAGCTGCACCTGTGTGGGTTCTGTTTGTTCACACAACACACACTTCGGGAATGTCTGCTGTGAGCTCGATGCTCATAAATATCGCAGATATACCACCATGAATTGGACACTCCCACTGTCACAGAGCCGCTGTTCTATTTGTTTACTGAACTCAAAGTTCTTCAAGGAGGTGAGAATCTTGATGTGTGTGTGAGTCAAATATTGAATACCTACGAGCAGGATGGGAGGATTTCAGTCTAGGTCATTCTTAAGTAAAGCCAGAGTTGTTCTGAGACATGCATCTTACTTTAAGTAGTCACTAGTTATGTGATCATGCTGGGTTGGTTTCCCATCATGCCTGGTGAAATGCTTTGCTTGTTTTATTATCCTTCACTTCAGTTGCACAGTATCTTTCAATAGGGTTAATTTTTATGTTTTAAAGTCTTTGAATGCTTAATGTCCTGAAAATTAAAATCATTTGATGAGTTTTCTTAAAGTCTTCTAGAATGTCATGCTAATTTAAATAATTCTGAGGGGTGGGGATGTAGTTCAGTGGTAGGACGTTTGCTTGGCACACACTGAGCCTGGGTTCGGTCCCCAACATGGCATATGAAAAAATAAATAACTTTATGATCTCACTGTATATATGCATGTATACAAGCATACATGTATGTATACACATACATGTAAGTAGACATATGTGCATAAGGTATAATTCATCAATAATAAAATAAATTTTTTCAAATATTGGAAATAAATGACATTGAGTCTTCTTTCAGATAAATATTACTATATGCGAAGGAGGTTTCATCTCTGTTTCTCTGACCCATGCAGTTCCAGAAGTACCTCCTTCCGAGGTCAGTGGAGGAGGTGGAAGCCGATCGGAGCTGGTGATAACCTGGGATGTAAGTGTTTCGGCAGTCTCTTCCTCCTGAGGGCGTGGCTTCCTCACAAGCTTCAGAGGCTCCTGTGTGGCACTTCCCTTGGTGGTGCTGGTGGTGTGGGTGCTGATGCTAATGGTATAGGCACAAGAGCTGGCAGTGATACTAGTAGTGGGGATGCTGGTGCTGGTGGAGAGGAATGATGTTTCTGGGGATACTGGTGCTAGTAATGATTCTGGTGCCGCTTGTATTAGTACTAATGCTACAGAAAGTGCTGACATCAATCGTGTTGGTACTGATGCTAACTGGGGTGATAGTAGTGGAGATGCTGGTGCTGGCAGTGCGCCTCCTGGCGATGGTGCTAGGGATGCTGATGCTAAAGCTGCTGGCGATGCTAACAGGAGTGGCGGCAGTAGTGCTGCTGATGCTCCTAGTCATAACGGTAGAGGTGATGCCGATGTTGATGGAAGTGGTGCTGGTGGTGATGATCCCTGTGGCCCTGGCACTGATGGCAGTGCGGGACATCTGGCTGATGGTACCAAGGATGCTGATGCTCTTGCTGGCGTCAGTGCTGGTAGTGCTAACGGTCCTGGTGGTGGTGGTAGTGGAGGTGATGCTGTTGTTAGGTATGCCTGGAGCACTGATGTTGACAGCACCGGTAGTGGTGGCATTGATGGAGGCGATGCTGGCGCTGGAGTTGGTTATAATGTTACTGGTCATGGTGCTGCTGTTGCCGGTTCTGTTGGGATTAGTGTTGGTGGTCCTGCTTCTGCTGGTGCCCGTGCTGTTGCTGTAGATACTGCAGATAATTGTGCGATCACTGCTGATGGCACCAGTAGTACTAGTACTAATTCTTGGTAGTGCTACTGATGCTGTTAGTATGGGTGGTGCTGATGCCAGTGCTGATATTTGGTCATTTTGGTTATAATATGGCTAGTAATAGTCCTGGTAGCACTAGTGGTACTGCTTGTATTGGTAGTATTGGTGCTGGTGGCACTGGTGGTGCTGATGATGCTCTGATGAGAGTGGTACTGGTTCTGGTAGTACTGGGTGGGGATGCAGTTCGTGCTGGACTAATGCTGGTAGTGCTGGTCCCAGTGATATGGGTGAGACTGTTACTACTGGGGATGGTATTGGCAGGGGTGTTGGTGGCACAGGTCTTAAGCAGTGGTGCTGATGGTCCTGATGCCAGTGCTACTGCATAGGTGATTCTAGCAGTACTACTGCTCATTTTCTTGATGTCGGTATTGCTGTTGTATCAGATGGCAGAGGTACTGGTATAGTGCTGGTGGCTGGTGGTGGTGGTGGTAGATCCAGTGCTGAAGGGAGTGCATAGATTGGTGCTGGTGCTACAGATTTTGGTTTTGGTGTTGCTTATACTGCTTTTTCTGATATTACAGCTGGTGACACAGGTCTTGGAGGTACTACTGGTTCTGGTGTTACTGGTGCTACTGGTGGCCATTGCTGGTGGGGCTTATACCTGTAGTGGCAGCAATAGCAGCTAGTGTATTTTCGGTGCTCATTCTGTGTCAACTGCTTTTCCCATCATTTTGCATGTATGTTATGTTTCATATTTGCAGTGTTGTATAGATGAAAACACCAAGGCACGGAGGTAACCTCCTCAAGGTCATCTTGCTGTTAAACATAGGGACAAAGGTCAGATCTTGGCTCTTGACTTGTCTTTGGCCAGAAAGCTGACGCTGCACCCCCACTTATTATGTTGATGATGTCCCACATTGCAGCAGATACATGAGCCTCTATCTCTTTCCTGGTCATTCTCACATCCTTTGTTGTACATCATAATCAAGAAAAAATATAATTAATATATTTGAATTTACAACATGTTAGTGCTAAATTATGTATTATTTGAAGATGTTGATGAAAAAATTAAAGTCATGATGTCCTCAGGGAGTCTCAGTAGAATTTTTGACAAGACCCAATGACATATTTGAATTTCACTTTCTTTCTAAAAATTTCTTTTTACTTACCGCATCCAAGTGAGATTTCTTTTCATTAAATCAGTATTAGGGATTAGATAGTTTTTATTTGACTTAAGCAATCATTGTATGTGAGTGAAAGTATACCTTTTTAGAAAAACTTGGGTAAAGACTAGGGTAAATAAGTTGCTCAGCTATTTGAATAATGACATAAATCTCTAGTTTACACCTGGATGTCTGTGAGTGAGCAGTGTATGTCTGTCTGTTTGAAAGCATTTGATTCTGAGTATTCCGCTGGTGTTTTGTAAATTGCTACTTGATGATTTTTGAGCAAGGTAAGAATGGTAGTCCCACTTACCATTGCCTTGCCCTTATGCATGAGGGTGACGGAGTATGTCTTCTTTTTTGTAGCCAGTCCCTGAAGAACTGCAGAATGGTGAAGGTTTTGGGTATGTTGTTGCTTTCCGCCCTCTCGGAGTTACCACGTGGATCCAGACGGTGGTGACGTCCCCTGAGGCCCCAAGATACGTCTTTAGGAATGAAAGCATCCTGCCATTTTCACCGTATGATGTTAAAGTGGGTGTTTATAATAACAAAGGTGAAGGACCATTTAGCCCAGTGACAACAGTGTTCTCTGCAGAAGAAGGTATGGAAAACATGAGTGTATATCAGTAGCAACACTATAAACCAATTCTTTTCAAAAATAATTTTGTACTTTTTTGTGATTTCACACACAAGTTTTCAAAAGAACAATAATTGAAGCTATAGTTAGATTCCCAGGGCAGGTCATAAAGACCAACCATAATTGGAAGTATAAGACTTAGTGGAAAGAGGGCCCAGCAGTACAAGCCTATAATCCTAACACTCTGAGAGGCTGACATAGGAAGATTGCAAGTTCTAGACCGTCCTGTTCCAAGTGCTGGGTAATTTAGAAACTTAATGGGATTCTATCTCAAAATCAAAAGTAAAATGGGTTGGGGGATGGAACTCACTTGTAAGGGCTCTGGACTCAAATCACTAATACTACAAAAATATATAAATTAAATAAAAACTCAATGAATTGTCAGAAATGTAATAGTAAGTGGAAGCTCAGTTCACGAAGAACCAATTCTGAGTTTCATCTTGTGTAGCAGGGAACGGCATAGCCTTACACAGCTAATTTTTCTCCTAGTGTACAACCAAGATAGTCCTCTAAGCTGTCTAGTTTTATAGTGTTTCTTACGGCCTGAGAAAAGGACATTAGTGAGAAAGGAAGTGAGGATGAGGAGATGTGGATGTGCAGCTTTAAAGAATGTGAATTCCAGCTTGTGTAGACACCGGGGTACTTCACTCTGTGGTCATTCTTTGTTCTGCGTTTTCTTTAAACTTCTCCAGATATTGAAACATCTACATTTTTTCCCAAAATCATTTTATAAAATAATGACAAAGTTAGATGTATTGTACAAAATTGCCAATTTCAAACTGAATATTGGCTGTCTCGGGTACTTCTCCCTAACAAAAATGGCAGGATGCAACATGTAGTGAATTCTTGCCAACTTCAGGCATACCTAATTTGAAGTTTCAAATAAAGGATGAAATAAATATAAGTGATTATTATCTTCTTATTTTATAGATGAGAAAAGAGAAGCTTGATGAAAGAGTTGGGTCAATTTGTCAAAACCCACTTAGTACAAGGTAGAGCCTATATTTTAACCTAGGCTTTAGTCTTATGCAGCCTGAGCTCATAAAAAACAATGTATACAGCATCTCCTCTACCCTCCAGACCTTTATAAATTATAGAAAGGGGTCTACCACTCTCCTTTAAAAAATAATTAGACTCGGTTTGTCTTTCTTACGACTTACACCCATTTTCATTTTTTCTCATGTTTTACTGAGTTCTGAGAGGAGTAAAAACATAATATAAAAATGTTCGCAAAAAAAAAGCATGTTAACTTCACATTGTGTTTCTAACTAGACCCCATATAGAAAAGATACTAGGAATTAAGGGTAGATCCGAGCTGTGGGAATGACAGCAATAATGAGAAGCTTTTGGACACTAACTGCCTTGTGCATCAGGACCTGACTTCTGGCCATGGCAGTGAGGGACAGCCCCAGCTTGTGGCCCACTCTTGCTTCCTGTACTTCTCTTCCCTAATCGTCATTCTTTCCCACTGATGAGTTGGTCAAAGGGCTTTCCATTAAAACATCAGAAATGAATTTGGCTTGGCTAAGAACAAAGTGAAGGACATACTGGAAATTTTCTAGGGCATCCTGAATGCATCAAGGGAAGGGTTGAACAGAAAACCTCATGAGGGCCTTAATCAGAAAGTCTCTGGGGCTCAGGAAGTGGCTTGCTCCTCTCGAGTGCCAGTGCTGAATTGATTGGCCACGAATTCTCCTGATCTCACCAAACCAACGTTCAGATTCTCGGGAGAGAAAAATCTAATAGCCCTGTTCATAACCTAACACTGTCTCAGCATCAGTCAGCCATGGTCAGGCAGCAGGATCGTTTAATACAGAAATGGATTTTGGAAGATGGGGAATGCCTACTCAGCAGTGTGCCCGCAGAAAGAAGAGTCACTATGGACCCCATAAAACCCCGCTGTGCTGTTGTGCATGAATGCTCTAGTGCCTTAGTGTGTGTGTGTGTGACTACATCCCCTTCAAATGTGCCTGCCATCCAACTCATGTAAATATGCCACTTCTGAGGGCCTGGTCTACAAGGCACCGCATGCTTATCGAGTAAGCAGATTTTGCCTGATGTTGACCTTTGTTTGACAGAACAACAACAAAAAAAGTGCATTTGAGAATGCAACCATTTCAAGGCAGTAGGCCTGGGATAAAGGTAAAGAAAAATAAAGAGAAAAAAAAAAAACAGGAAGGAAGGACAGATGATATCAAGAAAGAAATGCAAGAAGAAAGTACAGAGGACAAATTGCTGTGACTGTGAAGCAAGGCAGGCCCTGCAGCTACCATGCCATTTCTTCCTGAACTAGTGACCATAGTCTGTTTTTATGGTGCATGTTTTCAAATAACTTTATAAAGTGCTTGTAATATTTCCATATATGCTGATATGCTTTTTAAGACCTTCAGAGCATTTCTTACTTAACTGCCAAAATTACCGTTCTATTTCAATGTCTTTTTCCCTAACAGAGCCTACAGTAGCCCCCTCTCAGGTATCTGCACGCAGCCTGTCCTCCTCAGAGATTGAAGTTGCATGGGGCACCGTTCCTTGGAGGCTGAGCAATGGGCACTTACTCGGCTATGAGGTAATTTCTTTTAAAATTAACTCATACATACAGTGCTATAATGCCTGGTTTTCATTCACTTAAAATTCTTAACAATATCTGAGCTGTCCTCTGTCTTTTGAAACTTTCTTAGTAGCAATTTGCTTTTGTTGGATGATTAGTGAACACCGAGTTCAGTTCAGACAGTTGAATGAAAATTACTTTAACTTGGGGGGAAACTCAGCTAACAGTGAACATGAAAAGAAATCATGTATTAAGGGAGAAAAGTCTGTTGCATGGTGCATCACTCAGTTTTTCATTGCAGTAACAAAATACCTGGGAGAGTCAACTTAGGGGAGGAAAGACTTGTTTTGGCTCATAGTTTCAAAAGTTTTAGCTCGTGGCCGGCTGGCTTCATTGCTTTTAGAATTGTGATGAGAAAGGAGCAAACTGGTAAAGGGTGTGGCAGAAGAGACTGCTCAACTTTTTTCACTCAGCAGATATAGGAAAGGAATTCAGTGCTGACAGTTTCCTGTTCTACTTTTGCTCTAGCTGTGTCCCCAACCTGTTGGATAGTGTCGCCCACATTCTTACTAGGTCTTTCCCTTCAGTTTGCTATCCCAGCTGCCAGTCATCTCTGGCAAGACACTCCCAGAAGTCATTTTACTAATATCCTGAGCATCTCTTAACTCCCGAAGTTGACACTTAAGATTATTCCAAATGAGTTGGCCTAAAAGTAAGAGCAAGATTGACCTCTAATACTAGGTTCCTAGTTTGGTTGTATCTACAGAAAATGCCCCTTTTCCAGTGTTTTGGCTTGTAATTCTTGGTTATCTTGTTGTGTTGTAAGATTATCTTCTAGACTGTAGAGAAATCAGCTGTCTATAACATAAATCTTGTTTTCAGAGACCTCTTTGGTGAATTAAGGTGAAATATCTAAAGGAAGGAAGAGGTCACTAGGGAAGTAAACACTTGAGGAGGTAGAAGGCTGAGTCATCTTGACAGACTTTAGGAGGGTGGTAAGGACTTGAAATGAAAGAAAGAAGATGTGATGGAAGGAGAACCTTCCCAGTTGATCATGGTGTTAAGGATGTGGGGCTGCAGGGGCTTCCTGTGAAAGAAGATTCCACTGGAAAGCAGTAACTACAGAAAGTTGCCAAGGAGGTAGTTCTCAGACAGACTTGAGTCCCACGAAGAGAGAAGTAGAGTTGAGATGTGACAAGATGAAGTTTCAAGGATTATCTAAGGATGACAATGTAGGAGTCATAGCAGTCGTGGTCTCATCCTCATCCCCCAGCTGTTTTCTTACCAAACTTCTCTCTTGGGTTTAATCCTTTATTCCATGTCAGGCTGGGAGAGACATATTCACAACACATGGCTAAATACCTTCCATTTGCCAACACAGGCTTAAATGCTTGCACCAAAACGGCCACTTGGCAGAGAGCTGAGCTAGTCACATTCCTAACTGAGATATTTAAGTAAGCAATATGAAGAAGTTGCTGAGTTACCCGGGCTGAGCTCCAAATTGTGACCCTTCTGGTTCATCCTCCCAGACTGCTGGGATGACAGGCCTGTGCTGTAGTATAGGCCCAGCTGTCATGCAGTCTGTGTCAGGTTTATGACAGTTTATACTTCCTAAGTTAAGCCCAAGTAAGCAGGAAAAGGCTGTTTGACAGAGAAGAGGTGGAACAGAAATTACCCTGTGTCATCCTAATGAATGAAGAAAATAGTGGCCCTTGGAACCTTTAAGAGAACAAAGTAGAATAGATCTTTGAAAACTGCCTTATTCTCAAGTGGCCTCACTCTATTCTTTTCCATAATGTTACCTTGCCCTTCTTCTGAGTAAATTTCCTTTGTGTTTGAACAGCTTTGAAAGTATTTCTGTTCCTGTAGCCAAACAAGCACTGACTTGAATAAATATTAACAAATGAAATAGAGAAAGGACGGACATCAAAGTAGTGAAGCTCAAGGTTCAGGCTGTGGGAACCCTTCCCCGGAATTATCAGTCGTAGGGACCTCCCAGAACTTTCCTGAACCACTGAATGCCAACATCTCTGTCCTCTTGATAAAGTATGTGCTTAGTAAGTATCCATTCCTAAGGAGATATTTTTTCTGCACAATAAAGTACAAGAAGTGCTGATCAGGACATGGAGAAACTTGATTAGAAATAGAATTATCCAGATTTAAGAAAAGTGGAAAGAAAGAAATAGAAGAACTGAACCACGTAGTGGAGCCTAGCACTTCCTCAGGGGTTTCACCTGGGCAGGTGTATGGTCAGGGGCAGTAAGGGGTGTGCGAGGAGGAATGCAGCTGTAAAGCAGTGGAGCTGGCGCCAGTCCTGTGGGACATCTCAGTTCTGCCACTTGTGCCTGCAACGGAAAAGTGGCACCTTCTCTGCACCTCATCTTTCTCAACTACAGAGTGGGGACAGTCATAGGCCTGACCTCCATGGGATTTTGGGAGGACCCCATGAGTTGAAATATATGTGCTTCTCAAAGTTTTCCCAGCTTATCGTAATCAGCTACCAGTTGGTTCAGGCCATGATGCAGAAGAATTTTGGAAATCGATACTCATCTGCTTTGCCCCCCAAAGGAGCTTTGTAGAAGGCTGTTGAGAGGCATGCCTGTGAGGTACCCCCTTGCTTGTTTGTCATGTGCAACTGGAGGGTGGGAAGAGAAAAATGAAAATGAGGAAGAAACAAGAAAAGCATTCGGATACCCTCAGAAGAAATAAGGTTTGGGACTTAGAAAGTATCTCCTGGGTCTTACCTCTTCAGTAAGAAGTGCCCAGGTCTCTGGTGCCAATTCCTAGAAGGAAAAAAGAAAAAAAAAAAAAAAAAAGCACTGTTTCTCACTCTGATTGTTTACTTTGCCATACACTAAGAATGGCCCTGACCTCCTGGAAGTAAAGGGATCGAACCATATTTTCTAATTTACCTTGTCAAGTCTCTGGGAAAAGAGCTGCAGTTGTGAATATGAAACCCTTACAAGCTAAGAGGGATTATAAATAGGATTCAACGTTAAATCAGAGTTATTTAAAGAAACTAAATAAACTTATTAACATAGTTTAAATAGGGAACTGAGGCACACACTCACTATGAGTAAATTTGTCCCTCATGAACCATGTTCCATGTGATCGTAACTCCTGAGCTTTATGACCTCAGTCCTGAGGTTTTTTTTCTAATATATAAATCTAGTGGATAGGAGTTATTTGGATAGGCTTATTCTGCATAAAGTAGAGCTACACTGCTGTTGGTCATGTCAGGAAGAAGTGTTTAATGTGGTGAGAGGTAAGAGTGAGACCCTTGTGGAGCCATCCTAGTGTCTGATTAAGTGCCTTATCGTTTTGGAAGCAGATAAACTTGCACTCAGGTCCACTGGGTTGGACTGGAAGCTCCACAAAGGACAGGGACACGGCCTGTTTGCGCGGTGATGTTTCTCAAGGGCCCAAATAGAATCTGGCGTTCAGGCAGTATACAAAAAATGTTGTCTGTTGAATAAATTCAGTTTGGGCGTTGCTTTCTCATGGCTGCCTGTCCTTCAGCAAGTTTCGATGGCTCTCCAAGGCTCACTTAAAACAGACACATTGGTCATCAATAACTGAGCCTCGTTTGAGCATCAGAGGAGATAAAGCAGCCGTTGTCATAATGGCCCAAAGGAACTTGAAGCTTCCATTTTCTGTTTTGAATATTGAGCTTAAGGTTGAGATTTTACTAAATGGGCAAGCAGTGAAGAAATGTTAGTAACATTAGGCGCACGTTCCGCTTGTGACCTCACTAGCTGTTGTTCCTGTTGCCCTTAGGACAGGAGGCGGATAGACAGAAACCCGAGAAAATGAGACTCTTCCTTACTAATTGCGGGCAACAATGCATTGCAACATATCTGTTTGTGTACAAAGTAGTAAACACAATGTCCACTTGTAGCACAAGTACTGCTTTTAAAGGAAACAATGGACACTTGTTCCCCCAACGACTCGCTGTGTGAGAGAGAAAAGAAGCAAGCTAAGAGGAAAGATTCATTAATTGGGAAAAACTTCACGAATAATTTATGTAATTCTACAAAGATTAAAAAATATATACTGTTCCTTTTGGGAATGATTTAAAAATTGTCCTAGAAAAAAAATAAATGACTTGGGAGAGTGTTTAATTATCAGTCATGTGGGTCACTTTCCGGTTGCAGTTTCCCCTGTTTGTTAATAGCGTCTGCCTTTCTCTCATCTCAGCGAGGGTTGGTCAGGTGCCACGGTGTCATGCTGAGCCCACATCATCATTAGCATCTAGACTAATTTCCTTTCTGATTTGACCAAGCAGTAGTTGAGAAGCTCATTTCCCAGGGCTCCAATTCATTTCATCTGCTAGGTCGTTGTACCCAGGCTCAGGTCTCTTCTAGTGCCCTTTTGGGTAGGCACAAGAGAGGCCGACTTGAGAAAGAGGGCCAGGGCCGGTAAGTTCATAGAGCCTGGGAAGCCAGGGAACAGAGATCCAAAGGCTCTGGCCTTCCCTCCTTAACATCCGCTTCTTTGAAGTCATCCTATGTTTTGTAAGAACAGTATTCATATTTTTATGAGTAGGTAGGAGAGAGGAGATCAAAAGTACCAAACAAAAAGAAATGATGATGTCACAAAAATGCTGGTTACTCTGATATTATTACTACATGCTTATGTACAGAGATTGCATTATCACATGGACCCCCAAATAAAGGATAACACTGAGAGAACAACTTGGATAAGTAATTGAAACAAGCCTCCATTTATGAAATAATTCATAACAGCGTATTTGGGGAGACCTTCCTAGATTTTTTTTTAAAGTTTGGCAGAGTAACGTAAGTAATGTGGCAGAACAGAACGTCTAGCTAAAACCTTCTTGACGTTTCATCCAGCCTCCTGTTCCCAACAGCTGTACAGAATGTGTTTAATTCCTAATATTTTTGATTAGAATAGAAAAAAATGTTAAATATTTAAGAGCCTTTTTAATATGAAAATTTCACTGGAAGGAAAGACACATGCCTTGAGTCTTACTATTTAGCTTTTGGGCAAAGATTTCACTGCATTCTGGCATGTGTTCATTGGATACGGACAGTTCAGACATCATATACATAAATCTGAAGCAGGCAAAATGCATTCAAGTGAATAACATGGGGGCTTTTGGAGTGGTTGAAAGATTGGTTGTGCTGTAAGAAGAGGTGCACCATGGATTCTCCCGCCACCACCATGATGAGAGTGAGTGGAGAGGGACCCTGGAATCTGCAAGCATGCCTCACAGCGGTAGGGCTGTTCGTTCATCCCCAGTGAATTTCCCAGCCTCTCCTCCCTGTCCCTTCTGCTTGCTAAATCCAGTGAGAAGCGCAGAAAGAGAAGAGGCGGCTGACACATGAAACTCAGGCCCTGGTAGCTGAGCAGGGAGGGGAGCCTGACAGACAGACCTGGCCTTGCTGTGCCGCGAGATCTTTGAACGCGTTTTTGCCTGCTTTCTGATTACTTAAATTTGTCTGGGACAACAGCTAAGATAAAATATTCAGAAAATGTCTAAATGTGCCCATAATTATTTTAGCCTACTAAGTGTGCTTCTGACTTGATGCCTGTTCTTTAATGTCTAGGAAAGGGTACCATTTTAAATATGTTATTTATATGAGGTGTTTTCATTTTAGTTTAAAATGAAGTAAAATCTCTGATGCTGTGGTATTAAGGACTCCTCCCAGGAGGAACATTCTTTTTTTTTTTTTTTTTTTTTTTTGGAAAAACCAAGTTACTTGCAGAAAGAGAGATAACCTTTCAAATCTTGACATTATTCAAATTTGTTGCTGTTTACGTACCCATATGAAAACATATTGACTTGTGAAATAGATTTTTGATCTTGAAAAAATTATATTATTCTCATCAGAAAACTGAAGCACCCCTGTTTCATAGATACATCGACTACTAGGGCTTAAGTGGCTAGTTTGGTGAATCTCTGCAGAGGGAAGGCTGGAGGCATCTTAAACTGGGTCTGTTCAAGTCACTTAGCAACATAGCAATATTGAGTCCTTAGTACAGTAGCCTCCTTCATATGTGTTCCAAGACCTTCAGAGAGTGCCTGGAACCAGGGACAGAGAAGTTTCGCCTATCGACTGAGCACAGTAAGAGATTAGCAGCAATAACAAGTTGGCGAAATGTTATGAGAATATTCTATCTGTCTCTCTCTGTCTCTCTTTGTCTCTCTGTATCTCTGTCTCTGTCTCTGTCTCTCTGTCTGTCTGTCTCTGTCTCTCTCTCTCTCTCTCTCTCTCTCTCTCTCTCTCTCTCTCTCAATTTCTCTAATCTTAATCTTAGTGTACCCTTCTCCCTTCTTCCCCTTATCCAGGATTTTAAAAGGGACGTTGAAACTGGGAGACTGGAGTAGATAAAGCCTTCCTTAAGGTGGACTGCAACCCGGTTGGGCGTTTCTCGCAGCAGTAGAGCCATGAAGATGGCCTGCCACGCAGCCCCTGCCCCTGCAGTGTCTGACTCCATCTCATGGTCCTCCCTGCCTGCTATCTGCTGAATCATGAAATGCAGTTGATTGCCTGTCCTGTCACACCCTCAGTACAGAAAAAAAAAAAAAAAAAAAAAAAAAAAAAAAAAAAAAAAAAAGCACGTTGTCTCATTACTGTTAAAGGGACAGACTGGATCCCTTAGGGGCTCAGGGGCTCGTGATGAAAAGTGACCACAGTTCAGTCTTATTCTCTTTCTTGGGAACGAAGTTGCCTTCTGTTTTCACCACACTAAACTCAAAGAGGACTTACAGTGCCAAAATGCCTGTGTTTCTGTGGTTCTGAAAAACGCTCATGAGTTACCCTGTAAATGTTGCTTTTGCCTTGTCGGTCCTTGAGGGGTAGTGGTTGGAACTTCTTGGCCTGTCTTCCTCATTTGATTTTCCTGTCTTAATTCTAATTTCTCTCTCTGGGTTCTGTTCTGGGCTAATTAATTTGACCTTTCATCATCAGTCCTCACCTTAATCCTTCTTACTGATTGTTTTGTATTTTTAATAATTGCATTTTTCAGGTCTACGAATTCTCTTTGTTATTTTTGCAAATCGGGCTGATCTTCTTTCTTTATTTCCAACTGGTAGAGAATGAATTCAGTCTCTTTTTAATGAACTTAAGACAGTTTAAACATAATAAGTTTAGAATCCATGTTCTGTCAGTGTGTCATAGCTGGTCTACTGCTGACTGGGGACGCTGACTTTCTTTTTAGTGTAGTTGTTTGTGTGCTGTGTAATATTTGTTTCTCTGCTCAACTTGGTAGACAGCATCTTCATGACCTGAAACATTGATATTAACTCTTTTTCACAATTATTTTCCTCATGTTTGTTCCTTCTACATTGCCACCTTTTCTTTATGTCCCTAGATTGCACTTGTGCCTATAAAAATCAGCATAAATATATTTTATCTCCTCATTTGGAATAGTTTTACTATTAAAGCCAGAATACAACTGAGAATAACAACTAGGCATTTGTGTATGTTATTTCTGTCTTGGCTTTTTTACCATATAAAAACTGATTTAGCCTCAAATAAACACTTCTGAGCAAAATGTTATATACTATAAAGGACTTCTTACAGAAAAATGACAATAACTCTGTTTCTTTATGTTTTAGTTACACGTGCATGTATTGAACTCTTTTAGTGAAGCTATTTAGGAAGATTATATAATCAATTTTTACTAACTATATCATGTTCAAATTTGGCAGAAATTTTCTCTGTCTAAATATTTCTCATACCTCTCAGCAACTAAGATCTAAAAATAGATCTCTACTTCTGATACATGAAGATTGGTTAAAGTACTTTAAAAATACTTCTATCAAGAACTTCCAAGTACTTTCTGTAAATGGATTTATGAAAAGAGATTTTACATACCAATTAAAATTATTTTTGTTTCTTCTTTAAATCAGTCTCCTAAAGAACATTCTTTGGGTACCATATGCTGGGATAATGTGATATATAAGAGAGAAAATGGTTCATGGGTTGTAAACTAGCAAGAGGTCAGAGCTGAGCAGACTGATCTTGATTGAATTAGCTCACTCCACATTCTGTCTGCTATCTAGTCTATTATGTGAGGATCACCGTAGCTCACATTTATGTGATTTTCCCCTCAGTCTGCACTGTATCCCAGACCACAGGTTTTCAGGCTGTCTGTAGCATTTTGTTATGATTATTGACTATGTGTCATTCTTAGTTTGAAAACTAGACTAGTGCTTTCATGAGCGTGGAAAGTGTCTTGTCATTTTGGACCTAGCAATCCATACAATGTTAAATTTTGGTAAGTTTAGAATGTGTATAAACTGTTGTATCCTTTGACAGTTTGCTTGGCTGCGGGTTTATAAAGGAATCCACGTGTTCCCTTTGGTCCTAACAGTTTACATTTTCATCTTCTCTTGCATGTTTTTATAAAGTGAATAACTCCTTTCCAAGAGAAATACACATAACATATACAAAAGTAGCATTTGTATTTGAATTTAAGAAGGCCTTTATTTTTACATATACCTATACATGGAACATATTGATCTATGTACAATATTTAGTTTGCTAATATGGGATCATTATTTAAAATTTGAGATCTACATAGTAGTGCTATTTTTGTAAGATAGAATTATGTAGTTGCTCATCAAAAACATTAACTTCTGGTTTTGCTCAGATGACTGAAGTTGGTTATCCTGTGCAGCCCGCAGCACATTTTGCTTAATCCTCCTGCTGTTGTTTGAGTTAACCCTGATGTTGAGCCAGTCCTAAATTTGGGGCATGTCACGGGGCTATCAGAGTATTGTTTTCTTTTAAAAAAAATATTCTGGGACCAGAGGAATAGCTCTGCAGTTAATGCATTTTCCTAGCAAGCTTAAGGCCATGAGTTCGGATCCCCAACACCACATAATCTGGATGTGATGGTGCACGCCTGCAATTCCAGTACTCAGGAACCTGAGGCAGCAAGATTGCCATGAGTTCAAGGCCATCCTGGGCTACTGAGTGAGTGCAGGACGAGTCTGAGCTGACCAAGCAAGACCCTATCTCAAATAATAATAATAATAATAATAATAATAATAATAATAATAATCTGTAATTGCAAAGTCTGTCCGTCCTCAATCAGGTAGATCAAAGTAGAACTCCATTATTATTATTTTTGAGACAGTGTCAAGAACTTCATTATTAGGAAAAAATACGCTATCCAATTGCCAAAGTCCTCAAGCCTTGCTTTGTTTTTTGCCTGCGTGTTGGGGATGAACCCAAGAACTCACACGGCTGGCAAACACGCTGCCTCTGAGCTCAGCTGTAGTACTCGGCTTTAGCTTTCACCAACCTGTAACTTTGTTTTGTTTTATTTTTTGTTTGTTCTGTTTTATTTTGTCCAGCCCCAAACCTTTATTGCCTGTAAGGAAGCAAACACTCATGATCAATTACTGACTTGATTTTGTACAAGCTGCTGTTTATTTAATTATACAAATAATTTTTTAATTCTACTTTATTTTTAAAAACACAAAAGTAGAAGCCAGGATGAGAACACTATAGATTACAAGACAGGAGGAAGAGAGAGTATTTCCTTAGAAAAGTAAAAAATATGCCCCCACTTCTAAAATGCTTACATATTTGTATTATCTGAACTACTCCTTGCTTCAGTGAGCAAATAGCCATACCTGGACTTATTCCTACACAAGAACCAGTTGTCCTTTTCAGCTGGGCAGGGGGAACATGCCCTCGTCTCAGCTACTCAGGAGCTAGGACGGGAGGATGACCTGGGTCCTGGGACACAAGGCCAGGGTGGGTAACAGATCGAGACCCTATTTTTTAATTGTACTTTCCATATTCCATTTGTTAGCTTGTTCTGTCACTGTTGATTTTGTTTGTACTTTTTGGGAAATCTGATCTTTCTAACAAGAAATAGCTGAACTGTAGAAAGTAAATTGGAAGTAATTGAGAGACATTTTTATTTGCTTTCCCTACCTTATTCCTTTTTATTGGATGCTTTTAGTAATGTATTTTTGTATTGTTGTATTATATATTCATATATTTATAAAAACTTTAAGCCCATTTTTCATAGTCTGGAAAAATGAAATACTTTACTTGTTTTAATACATATTTACATTTCTTATTAAGTCTTTTAACTGCTTTTCCTGTGCGGTGGCTCTGCATGCTTAGGTGAACGTGTTGTCATTTGGCCATCACTGTAGGACAGTCCAGTGGCCTGCTGGCTTTCTAAGGATCCCTGCTCTGACAGCTCAGTATCTTCACAGAAAGAACCTCCACCCTTCAGCCTGAGCGCAAGCAAAGCCACCTGCGTTCTGGAAATTCAGCTTGGACTGGGATGGTTCAGAATTGAGAAAGGGGAGCAGCTCACTCTGTGGAACATTCAGACTTCCCACTCATTCCCCACTTGAAACCCTGTAATGTTGTCCTGCTCAGCACTCTTTGAATTTATCTGCTTGGTCTGTTTATATGTTGATTGCTTGTCTCCTGCTAGAGCCCTCTTCTCTATGTCACTGCAGTGACACAGCTCCATACAGCACCTGGCATGGGGTTGCTCTTCTGAAGATACTTGTTGAGTAAACTAGAAAATAAATTGCAGTATCCATTTCAAAGACAGCTTTTCTCCAGCCCTTTGCACCCAGAATGTCCTCTGTCTGGCAGGTGCGGTACTGGAATTATGGAGGAGAAGAGGAATCTTCAAGTGAAGTGAAAGTGCCAGGAAATGAGACCTCAGCCAGACTTCGGGGCCTGAAGAGCAACCTCGCCTACTACACAGCTGTCCGGGCATACAATAGCGCCGGTGCCGGGCCCTTCAGCGCCACAGTCAATGCCACCACCAAGAAAACCCGTATGTACAATTTCCATCTTTTGAATGTCAGGGAAAGTCATCTCTATAAAGAGTGGTAGTTTCTTTTTATCATCCTAAGTGACTAATTCAAGTCATTAATCCTACTGAATGATAGACATGTAACTCCAGGCTCTTAAAAGACCATGCCCTTGTCTTTATGATGGCCCCAAATCTATAGGTAGAGGCTTGTATGAAAATAGTTAGGCACCTTTTGAAATGTCTTAGTGTGGGTTAGGTTCAATCTCTCTGCCTTTCTTAAAATGTGGTTACCTTAGTAGAGTTTCTGTTCGTATATTTTTAATTCTCCAAAGCTTGTAGGTTACTCATAAACTTGAGTTAGAAATACCAGGTAATTAAGAGCAATCCTCTTCCCTTTCATCTTCTCATTATTCAAAAGATGGCAATATGCATTAAAAGATTGTCATCAGAAGGTTTTGGTCCACACGAGTATGTTGGTGCTTTAAACAACCCAACTAGAGAGGACAGTGTTGCTCTAGAGCTGAGTCTTTGTGAGCTCCAAATCTAGAGGTGAATTCTTGAGCTCCAATGATGAGTTATAATTACATTAGGTGACATGAGCTCCAGTGACTTACATTGTGGAGTGACCCACAAATATGTCAGTTAAAGTGACAGCACAATGTATATTTAATATTGTGTTGTATTTGCCGCAGCCCCACAATAAACCTCCTTGAGTTGTTGCTGTCACTGGTGTCATCTTAGCTAAAAATGACTGAGAGTGCTCCATGCACCGAGTACCGCATGCTTATGCCCTTATTTCCATGCTAATAGTGAGGAAAGTGGGGAGCAGGGGGATGGGCTAAATTTAGCACATTGATACTTTCACTTGCAGGAAGTTGTTTTCTCAAAGTGTTTTCAGAATGTATTTCAGTAAGTATGTTTGCTCTGTTGGCTTTATGTAGGAACGAGAAAATGATTATGCTTGGTTGCAGATTTCGGCAGTGCGTTTCTGTTTCCATATGTCATTTCCAAATTTGTTTGAAAACATACATTTATTAAGTAAAATTTTAAAGAATTCCAGGAACAAAAAACTGAGTATAATAGTCTAATATTGCCACTGATAGCTTAAAATATGTATAAAACATAACTGTGCTACTTCAGATGTTAATTAACTGGAATTAATTTGGTCAGGAGAGTATACATGTTTATCATTGCATTATATAGAGGAAAAAAAGAGTGTGGCTAACAACTTACCAGCGTAATGAGCACTGCAGAGCAAATATTTAGTAGCAAAATATTTTAGTTTCTTTAGTAACATCCATTTGTTCCCAGCCAACAATTGTGACAATATCCTTGCTGATCTATCATAAGTTCAGCCCACATTCTCTTATGCATTAACACATGATTGCTATTAGGACAAGGAGCATGTAGGCTTGGAAACACATAAAACCAAGCTATTCTGTATTTACAAGGTTTCACTCATATGTTTAGCTTTACTAAGAACAGTTTTGAATACACACAAATGCATATACACACACACATAAAATAAGGAGGGTTTTGAAGGAGATGAGTGGCAATATGCTTTTAATTATTTTTTATTTAAGCATTTATTACGTTATCAGGTCCCCCCTCCACTGGTCAAATATTAATAGCCATTCATGTCAAATGGAAACATTTTGTTGTGTTCATATCCACCTTATTTACTGGCTCTAGCACCATCTGACTTCTAGCTCGTCCTCTGTGTAAAAATAACCAAGAAGGATAAATAGTTTGAATTAATTCAGGACATCAAGTCAGCCATGACAGCACAAAAAAACGACAGTCACAAAAGACTTCCAGAACTCCTGTAGAAAATGTCAACAAGGATAAAATAAGTGTATTTAAAGAATGGAGGTATACTTTGGGGAGGACTGATGGTAATGTGTGTTTAGTAATTTTTAATTGAAACATTCATTGTGTTTTGTGGTCACACCTCTTATATTCAGAAGAATGTAGCAGTCCCCTTTCCGTTTCTGGAAGGAAATATCTAATGTCCACAACTTAAGGGAAGAAACATTTATTTTAGCTCACAGTTTCAGAGGTTTCAGTCCATGGTTGGCCAGTTCCAAAGCCAGAAGCTTCGTGGGGGAAAGGAACGGTAGAGAGGAGATGCTCAGCTCATAGCATCTGAGAAGCAGAGAGCAGGGGGAGGGCACAAGACAGCAAGGGATCCCAGGACAGGTTCAGTTCCCAGGGCCGCACCCCTCAGACCCAAAGTGTATGCTCTGCTGATCACCCAGTGTCTCTTAATCCAGTCCAGTTGATAGCAAGATTGTCACATACAGCATGACTGAAAATCCCTGGTTACAAGCATGTGTTCAGCCAGGCTTTTCCCTTTGACTTAGTGGTTATTGTGATCACTCACTAGGAAATAAGATAGTAAAAGACAGTGTGTGATGGCATGAAGTCAGAGAATAACAATAAACGGGGAAGACAGAGGAAGAGACTGATGATTGGTGAGCAGGAGTAGTGTGATAGCATACAATGAATGAAATAAAATTTGAAAAAAGCACTGCCCTTTCGTAACTTGGAGATAGGATATTAATATCCAATCTAAATTAGAAATGGGCAATCACAATAATGATGGACATGAAGGTTGTGTAACTTTATGGAGATGGCACAGAAAGTAACAGGATAGTCATCTAAATCCTGACATGGTCATAACCTCTGCATTAACCTTTCAGCCATATAATTACAATACTCATGGCTCATTTAACAGCTGTGTTTAGTATGATTTTTCTCTATGCTTGGGAAATAGGTGAGGTAATTCAAGATAGGATTTCTATGCTGATGGAGTTATACTCAGATTGCGATCCTAATTCTGACTGAGTAAAATACCTTAAAAGTTATGCACTCGCTTTGTACAGTTCACCTCAACTCAGCATGTAGTGATCTGTAGGTGTTATTAAGGAAATGTTTTGTGTATTGGATGAGAAGATCATACAAAGAAGTAAAATTCCGACTCAATGAAAAGTATGTATAAGGAACATATGTTCATTTTTATATTGTATTGCATGGTTTTTCAAATATGTACCTAAATACAAGTAAGATGGAATCTTTTAAAGCTTTTTGTGATACTGATACAGGTAGCTTTGAACCGTTATCCTAATCTGTGATGTGTGGTTTAGTTCCACATCCTGTCTGTGAATTTTGATAGGGCTCTTCTGATTCGCACTGGGATGGGACTTACCAGCATGCCTCAGGCGTGAAGTACTAAGATAACATGTTCAATTACTTGTTTGCTATCTGTTTTTCCCTCCAGTTTGCACCTTTACAGGGAGGGAGTCTTTCCGTGCCATAATTCACCCAATCCCAGTGTCCACATGGCAGCCACTTATTAAATGCTAGAGAAATGGCTGAATGGATGACTAAAACCTTAGGAAGCAGACCAACCTGAAGGACCATTATTAATCAAATGTACTTCCCCTTGACTGCACATTGTATATTCAAAACAAAGAGTGTAGCCATCTACCATCTTGCTGAAAATGTTATGTGCTTATAATCATAGAATTCTGTATGCAAGACTGTGTATCAGTAGACTGTAAGAGATATCTCTGATTAGTGTAAAATAACACAAGGATTCTCAAGGTAAATACTGTAGCTTCCATTAAACACTTAATTTCGGATATCCAAATACTTGTGGTTTTTTTAAAGGCATTTTTAAGTTAATAGTAATTACCTCTTCAGGCAGTCAAGATAGATTTCTATCACACGCAGCCCAAAGAGAGCTCACTCATAACACTGTCATCTAGTGAGCCTGATGAGGGAATTTTGCAGATGGTTTAAAATGATGAAATATATTGATTTCTAAAAGCAAATACAGTATTGTGTCTAGAGTTTGCAACACAGAAGTACAAACAGCCAGTAACTACATGGAAAAATGTTCAACATCTTTAGCTACTTATAGAAATGCAAATTAAAACAACATTGAGATTCTATTATGCTCTAAAAAGAATGGCTATTATTGAGTACTCAATGAACAAATGCTTTGCCATGAGTTCAAGGCCAACCTGGGCTACATAATGAGTTAAGGATCAGCCTGGGCTATAGACTGAGACCCTGTCTCAAAATATATATATCCTGATGAGATTGTGGAGAGAAGGAAACACTTCTATAGCATTGGTGGAACTGTAAACTGGTACATCCAGTACAGAGTTTCCTCAAAAACCTGAAAGTAGATGCTGCTTATGACCCTATATCTCTTCTTGGGATTGTTCCAAAAAAAAAGTTAGATATTATATAACAGAGATACGTATATGACCATCTTTGTGGTAGCTAAATCTTAAATGCAGCCAATATGTCCATCAATAGATGAATGGATAAAGAAAATGTTACTTATATTTACACAGTGGAGTATTACTTTGCCATAAAGAAAGATCATTTTGAGACATTTGTTGAAAAATGCACGTACCTTGAGACCAGTCAGACACAAAAGGTTAAATACTGCTTGGTTTCCTTATACAGGAAACCCAAAATATAAATAAGTAAAAGAGTGAAAAAAAAAATAAGAAGAATAGGAAACACAGAGATAGATTTTGTAGGGTGGCAAAGGAATATGGGGAAAGGGATAATGAGAGGGATGGAAGAGGAAATCAGAGTGAAAATGGTCAAGATGGGACACGTATGTGCACCAGCTGCTCAAGTTGAATGAAATTATTATGTATGACGAGTACATACTAATAAAGAAATTGGGAGGGGAGGGTTCTGTAGGACAAATATTCTTCATTGTGTAACAGAAAATTCAAATAATAATTTCTGCTTTTAAAATAGGTGGATTTAGATTTTCAAGCACCCTCAAAATGATCTAATGAGACTTCAGATTGAATATTTATTAATCTGAGCTCTTGACCATGACTCTCCACAGATTGAAAGCTTGACACTTCTCCAGTATTCCCCACTACAGCACATGCAACCCCATGATTTGAGTTCTACAGGTAAATAATAATAATAATAATAATAATAATCAGAGAACCCTCTGAAGTCTATTCTTTATCTTACACCCTAAAGCTGTTCCTGAATCTGACTTCCAAATCAGTTGAGAACCTGCCACATTCTACTGCATTCAGTACTGCCACTCAGCTGCCAGATCCATCTCCTGCAGACCAGGGCAGTGGCTCCTCACTATTTGGCCCATTCCTGTCTTTTCCTCCCTGAGACTCGGGTTCTCCTGATGATGTCACACCTGCTCAGTACCTTCCAATCACTTTCCGTGCACTCTGGATAATCACTAAATCATCAGAACACCCAACAAGGCCTTCTAGAATGTGTCCCACACTTCCTGCTGCAGCCAATTTTCTACCATTTTCCACCTCATCATCCCATTTTCACTTGAGGATCCCTACCTGTAGTGTCCCCTCAGCCTAGTAATCTCTTCCTCCAGATACCCATGTGACACACTCCTCTTTTATCTGAGGTCTTCACTTGAACATAACTGCTGGGCATCTTGACTGCCATATCTACAGTTGTAGCCATTCATCTCCTGACATTTCTTGTCTGCATGCCTCCCTTGCTCCTGTGCGTGCCAGTTAGAGCTGCCATGCAGGGTACATCTTGGATGTATTTATTTCATCCTCATCTCTCTATCTGCCATGATAGGGCCAGATCCTGTTGGACAGAGATTTCTGCATGGTGTGACCATTTGTTTCTCCACAGAACTCTCTAGTTTCTGAGCAATTATAATTGGTGCCCAGAAAGTATGAGATGGAGTCAGCATGTACTATGAGTGCTTAAATTTAAAAAAAAAAAAAAAAGAATCATCACGGTTTCAAAAGCACATTGTCAGTAATCACCCTAAAATAATCTCGCTTCCTTCAAGCCACTAATCCTACCATCATTGCCACTTCCTGAAGCAGTTGTGGCAGTTCCCTTTCCTGAGTGTCTCGGTAAGAAGTGATCAAACACAGGAATAGTACTGCTGCCATTTGCCTCCTAATGGAAAAGGAAGCTCTTAAAAACACCATGGTGTGTCTTCATTCACCTTATTCACTGCCTCTGCTACTGTGCTACTTCTGGCTCTTCCCCCAAATTCGAAATGACTGGGAAAAGTGAATGCTTTGGATTGGTTCAGCTGAAAACACTCTTGAAGAAGGTCTCCCTTCTGAAAGTGGCAAGAACAATGGGCAAAGTGTATTCAAGCAAGTGACAGCGATATAACGAGGAGTTAGTAGCAAGGTTTACTGTGAAAAAAAAATTAAATGTCTCTGTCTTTGTCCATCATACCTTGTATTTACTGAGAAAACAATGACTTTCCATCTATTGTCTCCTTTCCATAATGGCATCATTTTAATGTGGCTCTGACTTCAGGATAGAAATGTTGTCACCAGCACCACTAGAACTATTTTTTTTTCTGTCAAAAGCTTTGAGGATAGTGAGCCTGTTCTTTTTTATTATTCCACTCAGGACTATATAGGCTTATTTTTGGTTTATGTCAAGTAAATTTCCATTAGTGAGCCAGTTGTTGTGGCCAGTTGTTAGAAAAATGGGGCCTGGGTCACACGCTCAGACTCACCCAGAACAAGGAGAGCCTATCCTTTTATTCAGTGTGGATATAATAACGTAATGTAAAATGATACAATCAGTCTTGGACTTGAGGTTTTTCTCTTCCAAATGGAAGGTTCCTCCACTGAGCCAAAATCAGTTGCCTGAAGTTAAGACTAATTGAATATATCATTAGAAAGGAGAAAGAACACAGGAGTGATGGGCACTAACTGTGAGTTTGAATATCTTAGAAGGTTTTGACAAAATGAATATTCCAACCTTCGATATCATCTGAGAGTTGAAACATTTTCATATACACAATTTAATTGGATGATCATCGTCTTAGCTACTGTCTTGTTGCTGGGACAAAATATCTGATAACCTCAAATTGAGAGAGGAAAGATTTATTTTGTTAACAGTTTCAGAAAGTCACAGTCCATATGTGAGTAGCTGGAAGTGCTACATGGCAGGATGAAAAGCAGGAGATGGGCTCTTCAAAGAATGGTGCACATGAAGCCAAGAGAGTGAGGAAGGGCTGAGGCATGGAGCCTGTCCCTGTAGTATGCCATTTCCAGGTCAAGTCCCACTGTCTCATCCCCTCCAACCAGGTGCCATCCCTTAATAGCTCATCTGTATTTTAAACACCCAAATACATGAGACTTGGGAGACACTCCATACTGAAACTGTAACCATCATCAACTCTTAAGTTTATCTCAGGTTACATATTAATTCAAGGTCTGCCTAATTTTATTTATTATCTGCCTCTTCAATTTTTGCCATTTCTGTGTTCCTTTTCTACTAAAATGTACCTGATATTTTTTCTTAAATATTGAATTAATCATTTTTACTAGCAATGTATAAACTTGGTGATGGAGACTCTTGATCATGGTCATAAATAGTTGTTAACACAAAACACTTGATAATAATTAAAAGCATCCCCATCTTCCTTTTTACCCAATTGCAGCATATTCTATATAAGTCTGTGAACGTTTTCCCTTTTTATTTGTGATGTGAGTATCCGTAGGAACCTTAAAGGACTGCTACCTCTTCAGTTCCAATTTTCTCTTCAAATTAATAAGACTAACAGAATTTCTCTCCAGGTGGCTGAATGTTAACGGCTGAATGTTAACTTGTTGCCTTCCGAGGATGCATATCCAACGTGACTGATTTGCTTGTGACACAGTACAGACCACACATTACAGTGGTTGAATATGCTGCTTATTAATATTCATTCTTCAGATTTAGGAATGATTTTTTTCTGTCTGTGTCTTCAACAAAATTGTTTCTTATTTTATAAACTCTGAAGGAAGACTTCAGTAACATTGTACTTCACCAGATTTTAAACAGAACATTTCAACTAACATAGTATCAAATGAATCCTTTGGTCAAACGTGCAGATTGTGTGAAATTTATTTTCTAGGTGCTTCCATACTTTTTTACCAGTCTGTCCCCTTTCCTGCTTTAGTTCTCTAAGTCACTCTAAATATTCTGCTTGTGGTTGCTTTACATTCTGAACTATTTTTGTCATCTAAAGGAGAAATTTTGGTCAAGGATATTCTCAATCATTGAAAACAAAGACCTTTCCTGATATGCTAGGTTGGATCTCACGGGCAATCTTTTCCAACTTTGCATGAGTTCAAAAGTAGATGTTAACCACCTGCCTCTTGGGGAAACTGAGGCAAGTTTGAGCCCAGGCTGGACAGCTTAACAGCTTTGTAAGACCCTATCTCAGTGTATAAAGAAAAGGAAGAAAGGAAGGGAGAGAGGGAAGGAGGGAGGGAAAACAGAAAGAAAAAAGGAAGAAGAGGGAAGGAAGCAAGCAAGGAAGGAAGGAAGGAAGAAAGGAAGGAAGGAAGGAAGGACAGGAAGGAGGGAGGGAGGGAGGGAGAGAGGGAGGGAGGGAGGGAGGAAAGGAAAAGGTCGCAAATATAACTCAGATAGAAGCTATGGACTTGTACTCCAGCATCAGAAAAAAAAAAAAGTAAATGTTATTGCTATGTTTTAAAACACATCAGTTTCCTGTGATCTGAAACATTCAGTTAATTTATAATATGTTCAATGGTTCCAAGACAAATATCTCATTATTGGAGAGACAGTGGCTTTTGGTTATTTGATTTGTGTGCAGTACCGTATGTTTAAGCAGCTTGATTGCAAATGTTGCTGATCATCTCCAGTGAAGTCCAAGTGCAGAGTGTACTTTCCAGCTTCCGGCGATAGTATCCACTTATCATGGGAGTCATCTTATTACCATCAGGTGGCCAAGGAAAAGAGTTAAGGGAACACACTGAGTTTTGTATAATTAATCACAGCAAGCATATGGTCTTAGAATTCCCTATTTCCAAAGTAAATGCCAGCTTCCCTCTCACTGCTATGGAGATACCACTCTTGAAACTTCAGACAAAGATGCTCTTGACATTAACAGCCTTTACTGTTTATTACACAAAGGAAAACATGTTTGTTAGAGAAAAATCGAAGGACAAAGAAAATCATAAAAAATAAAACCCATAATCTTTTCACTCAGTAATAAACGCCATGAATAACTTCTGTACATCTTTGCAGATGTGTATTCTGTAGAATGTTTGTCTTGCAGTACATGTTGTGCATAATATTTGGATATATGCATTTCTTATTCTTTATGTAGTAACCACAATTTATTTATTTTCTTTGTTATTGGAAGAAAAGTCTTACATTCCCAGCTTCATTCATAGCCTTGCTGAAGTTATCACGTGTTAGGCAGATGTCTGTAGAATTAACAAAATCAATGAAATAAAATATGGAAATAAGCTACACAGAGGATGAGAATTCCCAAATAATAACTCTTAGGGATCACGCCACGTTTGTTTTACAACATGTAAGTTCTTCTAAGTAAGTATGTAGCCCATCAGTGGTATATTAAACATGTAATGACAGGCTACCTTTCTCCTGCGTATGTTAAATTTTACCATTTCTTAATTTTAGTAGACATCCAGCAGTAGATATTGATCTGACAGGAAAAATTTGTGCGATATAAACAATGACAAATAATTTTTGAAAAATTTCCAAATGTCAAGTGCATATCAAGCTCAGTGTAGTGTCATCAGGGACTCAGATTCTTTTGGTTTATGCTTTCACATGGAACACAAAAAGTAAAATTGGAAAACCTAGAAGATACACTGAGAACCATCTGCAGTCCATTTCTACCTCATCGCTCGAGGCTCTTTAAACTCCTGGTGTATCATCAATCATTTTAGATTGATCCAGACTGCAGGTCCCCAAATGTCGCTATCTCCCTTGCCTAAGATCACAAGTATTTCTCTCACTCTGAGCAAACATTCTTCCGAAGGGAGCTTCAGACCTGGGTCTTTGTGTCTTTACCTCAGACTCCGAATGAAGGGCAGCCACCATCTGGAACATGCTGGTCTCTTGGATGAGGAGAAAGAAAGATGAGGCATGTTCTCCAATGTGTTGATGTCTTTTTTAACTGCCATTTTAAAAAGCCCTTTTCCTTGTGGCTTATGCCATTGCTTGAAGCACTTCTGTGGTGGAGCCTGAGGTCCCTGAGATGCCAACGAGAGGAGGGAGTGTCTTTCTTTACACAGAGAACCTCAGGTCCCAACACCAGGCCTAATGCCGGTGAGAGTTAGGCAGAGGAATACGGCATTCCCAGGGGTCAGAGAGATGAAACAGCCCTTCTGAACCTGCAGAATACCTCTCACTGCATGTGCATCTTAGCACACTTCAGGTATGCTCCTGTGCAGTGTAGTGTTTTTTAATTATAGTAAAGACGTGTAAGATGGAAAAAACACTTTCACCATTTGTAAATGTACAGTAAAATAGTGCTGAGAAAATTTGCTCTACTTTTTTCCCCACGTGTGTGTGTGTGTGTGTGTGTGTGTGTGTACACATATGTTATATGCAGTGCAGGGGTTACATTGAGTTGCATTGTTTGTGCACATATACATCACATCAACATTACAATCCCTTCTTCTCTCCTTTTTGGCCTTCCGGCACTCTCTGCATCCCCCATAACTCCCATAATCACTCCTGTTTGGTTCTATAGAGTGCCTGTATTCTGGTTTCTCATATTAGACAAACCATGCGATATTTAACCTTCTGCATTTAACTCACTCTGGTGAGCATGATGATCTCAACTTTGGTCCATTTACCTGCAAAAGCCTCAAATCTATCACAGATCAGCCATAAGAATTCTCTTTGTCCTGCAGAACTGAAGTGTCATAGCCATGTAACAGTTTTCCATTTCCTTATTGCCAGCCTGTAGCAAACCTCCATTCAAGATTCTGTCTTTGTGAATTTTGCTGCTGTAGGTACCTCATATAAGTAGAATCCAACAGTATTTGCCTTTCTGTGATTGTCGCTTTTCATGGAGCAGAAGGTTCCCAGTGTTCTTTTTTGTCATAGCGTGGGTCAGAATTTTTTTTTTAAGACTGAATGATAACCCACTAAATGTCTATACCATGTTTTATCCAGTTGTGTTTGGATAATTGATAATTAAAATTGGTTTTCCTATAATTTATTTATTGTGCACTGAGCCACATCCCCAGCTCTGCTTTATTTTTTTTAATTTGAAATAGAGTCTCACAGAAACATCCAGGCTGTCCTTGAACTTAGAATTCTCCTTCCTGAACTTCCTGAATATCTGAAATTCTAGCTGTTTCACCATACCTGGCTTGTTTCCACCTTTTGTCTACTGTGAATAATACTTCCTTGAACATAAATAGCCAGTATTTCGAACTCTTCAGATCTGGAATCCAGAAGCGAGCATTACAAAATTCAACATATTGAGCATCAAGTAAATTATATGGATGGAAGTGCATGCTGTGGTCCCTCACACATTGTGATGTTTACTAAGAATCAGTGACGGACAATAAAAGTTTGTTCAGCATGGAAAAAAATTTACCTGGTTCAGAATTTTCCAGATGGTGTCATACTTATCTGAGACAGTAAAAGAGGATAGATAAGGTGGACCTCAAACATTTTTAAAATCAAAAGTTTTAAATAGAATAATAGCTGCTTATTTTAGTGCCACAAGTGTAACTAGCTAATCAGTCTTATTATCAGGTGGATATTATTTTATAGGATACAGCTAAAAATCAATGTTCATTTATTTTTAATCTCAACTTTTTGTTGTTGTTGTTGTTAAAAGTAGCAAAGTGAGGGGCAGGGTACCTGAGTAGCTGGTATTCAGGAAGCACCACTATGATTCATCAAGCCCGGAGAAACCTTTTGTTTTTTCTGCCCCCTTCCACTTTTGTCTTTTCAACAAGTATTCATTTCAGGCTGAATCTATTCAGTGTCTGACTTTGGGACTCACGTGAGTTAAACCTCAATATATAGCCATGTCTGCTTCAAGGCTGCTGGTAGGAGAGAGATTTCAGCCCAGGTGACTCCAGCTTTCTTCACCCTCCCCCCCACCACACTTTGGTAGGATAAGCAATGCTCAGGTACATTACCTGAGCTCTAGCAAAACAAGCCCGCCCTTTCTTTAGGGCCACAGGCAATTTCAGACTGTCTGAAGGGATTCCAACAAGTAGTCGTTTTGTGTCTTCTGGATTGAATGGGCAAGACATACTCATGAGTATTTTGATTTTGAGCCCTGCGTTTATGCATTTTTATTACTGCTGTTATTGTCACGGCATTGCAGCCTGGACAGTCTTAGCTGACCTAAACTCATGGCTAGTGACAGATCACAGAAATGGGCACGAACCGTAAAATCGTATTAAAGAGGAGACAATAAACAGCCTCCACCGGCAGCGCCATCTTGCAGGTGTCATCAGTCATGTAAATGGATCAGGAAGTCCTGGGGGGCAGTCCAGCTGTATTTCCCCCCGGGCATGAGTCAGTGATGGTCATTAATTTCTCTACAGAGGTAAGCTTTTGAACCATTTTCCCATGACACACTGGGTTAGCCACATCCCACATCCCATTCCGTGGTTACATACACAAGTACCACGCATTTCTGCTCAGATTTTGAACAACTCCGATGCCACTGAGAAGTGAGTCACGTGTTCGTTGTTTTGGGGCGGACAGGAACGTGCATCTCTAGTGTCCGGTCCGCAGGGCAGGTGCTACAGGCTCCTGGGGTGGGCTCCTGCCGGGCCCTCCTAGGAGGAACGGAACGTTGAATCCCGGGTGATAAACTTCAGGGCTCCATTCTCTAATGGAATTCTCATTAACTTTGTAGTGCTTTGCCTTATTTTTCTTAAAAATTGATTTACACCCGGAAAAGGAAGACTTGAAAATATGAGTGCTCTGTGGTAATTTTTCTTATGTGTAGCCGTTAGTTGATGGGAATAAATCTAAGTAAGCCGTATTTCTGATTGCCTCTCATTCTCCCCATCTCGCCATACAAGGCTGGCTTAAAAATCACCCACATTTCATTTCGTGCGAGTTTAATCTGCTCATCTGGCAATTTCTCTCAGCCTCGGTGTCAAAACAAGTCGCCCTGCCTGCCTTCCCCGGCTCTTCGGCAAGGCGCCCTCTCGTGGTGGATAAGGGAATCTGCGTCTCGCCCGCATCAGCTTGATTTGCGGGCAATGTCGGAAAGTACCTGAAGATTCTGATGAAACTACTTCTCTCACAGTTTCGCCGAAAGACACTTCAAAGAGGAAATTTAGCTACTCGTTTTATTTTCCGGACTCTGTATACTGAGGATTAACAAGGAACTTCTGTACTAGTTTCCAGTGGCAACCGTTTGTGTGTTCCACGTAACAATATTAGTCAGTGCACGCTCACATCTGTTTTAATTTCTCCTTTTTCTTTTCTAGCTCCCAGCCAGCCACCCGGAAATGTTGTCTGGAATGCGACGGACACTAAAGTGTTACTTAACTGGGAGCAAGTTAAAGCAATGGAGAACGAGTCAGAAGTCACGGGATACAAAGTACGTGGAATCATTTGTGACGGCTTCTTCTCCTACTCCCCGTAGTACTGTCCCAAGGAAGCTCAGCTGAAATTATTGGTTTTTTAAATTATGGTATGGTTTCTACATTCTAATTTTGATGTAGGTAGGAGTCATTTTCCCCTGGATATCTGATTTCATAGATAAGAGAATTACGTGAAATAATTTTGCTGCTGTGGAAATTTTGGATGCAATTTTTATAAATTATGTCTTAGTCACTTTTCTACATCTGATGCTTATCCTAAATTATTTATGAAACAACTGTCGGGTCTAGTGATGCCTGTAACCCCAGCACTCTTGGAGGCAGAGGCAAGAGGATTGCATATTAAAGCTCAGTCTGGATAATGTAACAACTTAGGGAGACCCTGTCTCAAAATTTACAAAAAAAATGAGCTGGGGATGTAGCTCACTGCCAAGGCTGTAAGCCCGACTTGATCCTCAGTACCCCAGCCACGCACCCACATACATACACACACACACACACACACACAAATCCTAAAAGTCCTGGCTCTGAGTCCTGGGTTGCATTGGCAGGGTCCACACAGCATGGCCAGTCCTGAGTCTGCACCCTCCCCTGCACTCATCCTGCTGAGCTCTTCCATGAACGTTCAGTCTTCCCCGCACCTCCTTGATGTTAACAACCTGATGATTCCACTGTGGGCTTCTTCATAAACTAGATCCTGCAGGTAGAGCTGAGAGTGGACTTTATAATCTAGCATGTACCGACATACAAAATAAAGTCATTTTGATGATGAAAAGCTTTTTGTGGAGAAAATAAAAGCAGGCAATATAATACGTGTTCCTATTCATGCATTTTAGGTTTTTTATAGGACTAGCAGTCAAAATAGTGTCCAAGTGCTGAGCACAAATAGAACGTCAGCCGAACTTCTGCTGCCTGTTAAGGAGGACTACATCATTGAAGTCAAGGCCACAACAGATGGTGGGGATGGCACCAGTAGTGAGCAGATCAGGATCCCAAGAATTACCAGTAAGTCAGTGGAACTCAATCTCCCCCTTGCTTACATCAGGGTTGCCAGCATCTAGCCTTAAGTCTCTCATTGCCTCTCTGCCCACTTGCCTGTGCCAAGGAGTTTTTAGGATATGATGGCATCAGAAGCATAACCCCAAGAGGGGTGCAGAACAGAGAGAGGAGGAATGAGGACAGGAAGAGAAGACATTGGGAAATATTTCACAACCCTTTATTGATTTGAGTTGTTTTCTCTTTCTGAGCTACACCTAAACTTGCCCTTGAGTTCCCAGTACAAACAGGATTCCATAAGCTTTTCTGCAGAGCAACATTAAACTCACACACGGTTTTTCTAAGATCTTTAATATTTTAGTTGTTTGCCACCTCTGATTTTATACAGATGTTATCAATTCTCCCCACAGGGAAAAAGCATCATTGTTCAGGCCATGAGCCATTGTAGTGTGTCAAATCAAGATACTACTATAGGAAAAAAAATAGTTTCTAGCTTCAAAAGAGCTTCCCATTAAGTTTCCCTCTCCAAACCCCAGTGAAATCCATTTTACTGTAAAAATTACGCTCGAAGAGTTAAAGGAAGCAGACATTAACATCCATATTTTATCATTGACAGTGGAAGAAGAAAGCCCATCTTCACTCTAAAACTCCACATTCTGGCTTTTCAGGCCTCAGCTTAGCTATTACAGAGTCCATCTCATCTTTGTTTTCTATTCTGTGGTTTTTAGTGGCACAAATAACTTTGTTCCCTGTTTGCATTTGTTGGCCTGGGTCACCTCCATCCTACAGGGCAATCAAGACTGAAACTATTACCTTTGATTCTGGAAAACAGTGTGGCTGATACTAGCAAGTAAAGACCACAGGCAGTGTGAAAACTTGGAGACACTTGTCTTTGTGTGAAATCGTAGACTGCCATCTTTAGTCAAAAACACACTGAGCTGTACTAAGACATGAGTGCCACTTGTCTTGGTAATGTTTGCCGCAAGTTAAAAAAAAGTCTATTAAAACCCGTTGAGATTGCCTATTCTTGTAAAATTGTGTGCATGTCAGTAGACCAAAACCAGAATTAACATCTTAACTGTTTCTGTTAACTTAGGCTTTAAAATAATGATCACGTCCTTCGTGTTCCCTGGATAGTACAGGGTGTGCAGTAATACTACAGTAAGGTTAAAACCACACTGCTCAAAGTAGGTGGTTCTCTGCTCTGTGGGGTCAGACATGATTAGCGTTTTGGGGCTGCTGAGTCAAGAGTAGCCTTTTCATCTGCCATCTGCCATCTTGCTGAGTTTGCACAGCCTTGTAACTGCAACTGAGCTGTCTCTGAAAATGGAGCTTTTATTGATTGCTTCTTAAAAGACGATGTTTTATTTTGCACATAATAATTTATCTGCATAAAATAGAAGCAAGCCGATCTTCCCAAACCCTTGTCCAATGGAGCTTTCTTTAATTAAACCATCGAATTATCTCACAGTTGTTGCTGATCAAGTATAATTGTTTTCAAAATGATTAAGTTGTTTTTCCAATTCCAATTAAAGTTAAATAATACTAGATGAGCAAAGCTTGGAATTGCTTGAGAACACTTGAAACACATCAGGGGTTTTATAGATACTCGTGGCTACGAGTACAAGCTGCTACTGATGAGTAAAATAGGACAAGATAGTGACCCAGGTGACGTTCACGCTGTTACTTTCTTTTGACGGTAGAGGCGCTGCATATGCCTTGCGTCTTCAGTTGTTTGGGCGGCTCTATCAAGATACCATGGCCTGGCAATACATAAATTTATTTATTACACTTTAGAGACTGGGAAGTCTGGGATCAAGGTTCCAGCTGATTCAAGGTGCCACTTCTTGAGGGCCCTATCTCCTCCTACTACCATCATGCTGGGGTAGAAGTTTTCAACAGATGATTATGGAGATGACAGTCTTCACACCCTGATTGAGTCACAGGGTAATCCCTATTAATGATCTGTTTATTGTCTTTCACAGATATGGATGCAAGAGGATCCACCTCAGCCACCTTGAATATGCACCCGGTGTCAAGTTACACACCCGTGGTACTGCTCTTTATTGTAAATGCCCTGTGGTGATATTTATCCATTTTTTTCTTATTTACTGGAAAGTTAATTGGTTACCCCAAAAAAGTGCTTTCATGAAATATGGTGATTATGCATGTTTTTTCAGCTCTGTGTTTTTATCTTTCTACTTCATTATAGATAATACATGAATATAATTAAAAACCAGTAAATCCTTTTAGAGGGATCTGAAATGCCTTAATATTTACATGACAAACCAAAGGACTTTACACATAACATACTACAGACTTTTGATATAAATGCTCTTAAGCTATGAGTTTAAGCACTGCCTGTGATTCTCATCCACTCCCCCATGCACGCACACACAATGCACACAGGCACACTTTTCTTTTTGCTTTGAAAAGCTCCTCATTTAAACCAAGTGCTCATTTCCCAATATTACAACCCTGTAAGACTTAACTGTTCTTTGGAAATGTTGATTTAAATCCCAATGGGTGGAAACTACATTTAAACAATTACCCTGTTGGAAGGGGTGGCAAGTGATTACATGGATTGGGGTGGACAGTGCTCCTGAGTAGCTTAGGAGAGTGTGGCTGGTTTGATGCACTGCTAAGAGGTTAAAGGACTTCAGAAGTCACTTTCTGCCTACCTCTTACATTATCCATCTCCAAAATGTGGTGATAATCATACCCATCTGATCTGTCTCTGCCTCACAAAGTCGTTAAAATACAAAGAGGAGAATGTGAGCCTGCTTTGTGACCCTGAATATATTGGGCCCGTGCAAAGTGTTTGTGCACATGCTCAAGCACATACAGTGCGGAAGCGGAAGCCACACTGCACAAGCTCGCGTTCTGCTCTCTGGACAGTCCTCTGGGTTTCACTGGGTGATGGAAAACTGAAATGAACATGTTTCGTCCTCTCTCAATATTTAAAATATAGTTTGAAACAGAACTGTTTCCTTCACAACTAAGAATTAGCTTTGCGGCCTTATTAAAACCCAGTTGAGAAAATAAGGAACCTCCTCAATCTCAACCCAAATATTAAGCAAGATTTGCAACAACATCCTTCATTTCCAATTTCTGATTCCATTAAGGGACCTTCTCTCTCTTGGATGGTGGAGATGGTTTTTTAATGAAATCCCACTGTCTATCTCTGTGAGTCAGGCAGGCTTTTTAGTTTCTGAGTTAAATTTGTAATAGAACTGTGGTGATGCTGGTGACTTTGATATGTATGACTCAGACTCTCAATATATGGTTTTCAAAGGCTGGTTGAAATCAGGACTTCATAGCAGCATGTAAAGAATATATGAAAATCAGCAGATCGAGTGTTAGACCTTCAAAATCAACTTTTTTTTACCTTTTTCTACCAATTCCACGTTTTGCTGAAACTTGTTCATATTTCCAGTCAGAATTTAAAATCAACAGCTCAACCACCAAGAAAGATTTTTTAAATTAACAAAAGTCTGGTATCTTCATAAAATACCATTTTACATTTAGAAATTTTGTTCAAGATGAAGTCTTGATATTCACAGGAAAAAATGTAACTTTCTCTGTAAGCTCTGTAAATACTGTATATATCAAGAAAAAAATCTGAATGATCAAGAAATTTCATATGACCATTGTTATTTCCAGTCAAAAAGTGGAGAAACCTTTCTCCAACACTTGTATTTTATGCTACATGTAATGGAATTGTACCTTTTTATTATCTAGTAATTCCCATAATATGTTCTTCTATTTTTTATTTTCAACATGATTACTCTCTTGTTTCATGTTATTTCTAGCAATATATCTCCATGAGATTGGGACATTGTTTCATATTGAAAAGTATAAAATTTATCTTTAAATTTCTCTGTGTGTATCCTATGGTTATCTGTATGTATTATTTTTATTCTAATAAAATTTATAACAATCAAAGTCTTATATGTTATTAATTATGGTAGGATCAAAGGTTATCTATAGGGAAGATAGGAGACACTTGATAGTTATGGTGGTGCTATCATTTCATTTACTTTTCAAGGAATATTTAATTTTTCATATTTTAAAGGGATATTTTAAAATTATTTTCATACCCTACTGACAGAGTAAAATGAAGAATTTGAGACAATGACCTCTCTATTGAAGGTACTTGGGGCACAGGAAAAAAAGGAAGATAAAAAAAGCAGAAAATTCACCTTACAAGATTATGGAATGTAATTTCCTGTGATTTTATTTGGTTGCAGATTGATTTATTTTCTTAAAAGTTTGTTCCCCAAATTTATATCCATTGTTCACATTTTTCATAGATGTTCTCTTTGTTACAATGATAGAAGTTTGCTTTTGAATGATTTTGCGATATATTGGGAAAATTTGAAAAGTGTACTAGAGAACATTTGCTTATTAACCAGTCAACAATTTTAAATCTAAGGAAATTGACAACTGACGAATTTAATCATTTTTCTACAAGGAAATTGGATTTTACAGACTAGGAAGAAGATTTAAGTGGGAAAACTAGGTGTAGAATTTGGGTCTGAGGTGAGAATGTTTGTTAAACATTGGGGCAGATGTGGTGGGTGCTTGAGCGTAACTCAATGAAGGGAAAAATCAAGAGTCTACAGAGACAGACTGTGCCACTCAGCATCCTAATTTCTGCAGCTGATGGACATGGTAGCTGTGACCCATACACCCTCCAACCTTAAGCACGCCTACCGTCCCTGATGATAAGTCACATGACCATGCTGGAGTTCTGTTGTTCCTCCAAGCCTTGCTTCCCCTGAGGTGTATGCACAATGGAACGTGAGTGTCCTTACCTTCTATGGTTATACAATCCTCAGCAAAAGCCAAAGTTCTCTGTGCCTAAACACCATTCTCTTCTGTGAAGTGAAATTATCAGGACTACCCATCTAAGGGCTGGAAATTAGTCCATGGAATGGTATATGTGAGTCTTAGAGCCACCATCATTCCTTGGCTCAACAGAAAATAACTCTGGAAGACAAAAGGACATTCTTTAAGGTGATGTGCTTTAATATTCTCAGGGCTTTCCTTTGGTTTTGTTTCACTGAAAGAGAAGCTGTGGTCCTAAAAATTCCTAGAAGATGAGGTGGAGTAGTTCTGGCATCAGATTTTTTAAAATGGAAATATAACATTGATCATGTTAAATAACGTAGATATATATTTTCCCTCCATGTGCCGGACTCAAGTTTTCATTCTTGCTAAATTGACCACCCCCCCTCATCTGTTTACTTAGAATCTATGAAGCCCATTTTACAGATAAGACAGTTGAGGAAGATTAAGCAAATTATTTGAGATCAATTGGTGAAATGTGATTTAAGACACTCTGACTGGAACCCTTGAGCCCTGAAAATAATCAGGTTTTTAGTCCTTCTTAAAACCAGATCCATTAGATACAGAGTTTCTGATTATCTCTGGAATGAATTTGTAGTATAGTTTGTTTTGTCTCTATGATTGGTCATAAATCAAGTTGAGGAACGTGGGCATCCTTAATTTTTATTGTACATTTTTAACTGTTTTGATGATGGCTTCTGTTGATTTTCAATAATTTTACTATTTTCACTGAAAATCAAACAGTATAATTCAGTAAGATTAAAAACATGCAAAATAACTGGGATGCTATAAATACTGCCTTCCAATTAAAATCCCCCCTGTTGTTATGTGCCCTTCGGATGCCACCTTTTTAATTTAAAATTAATCGTAATTTGGATCTTTCTTTGCTGAACTCTCTTCCCCTTTTCAGAAATGAAAATTGCACTGTTATTCATTGTAATTTGGAAATACTTCAGTAAATACTGAAGGTAGAAACCAACCCACAACAGCAATTATGAAATCAGTAATTAGTGAATTGTACCATTCTTTTGAGAGGAAATATGTAAACATATTGGAATATAGTTTGTTTAAATGGCTCAGTTTTTCTACTGTTTTCTTTAAACCCCGTGCCCTAATTTAGCATGCCATGCTTAACTTGTAAGCAGTAATTACCTTTTGAACTCACCTAGGCGATTAATACCTTGATAAGGAATTAAACCTGGAAGAACAGGGCGCTCCTTGTATTTGTCTGTCTCCAATCTTACTCTTTGATCTCCCTCTGCCTGGTGAAATTACCTTGGAGCCTCATGTTCCACTCTTATCATTAATAGTGTGGAGAGGAGAAAGCGTGGGATCCCGCATAAGCGGATGTTACCTGAGAAGATTTGGAACAAACCAACCAAAGGTAAGGTGGGCACATCAGCAGGCTGACTTCGCCATCAGACAGTAGAAAGTGACAGAAGCACCGTGTCCATTTCAGTGCCGTTGTGGTGGGAATCGTCCAGAGATGGAGTTTCTCGTCCAAAGAGAATTTTAAACTTTATGCAGCAAAGCACTCATTAGCATCTTAGTCTCTCACACAGCCCGTGCTGTGTGTGCGATGGGGGGGCGGGGGGGGAGGGGGTCAAGCTCAGGGTCTTCACACTCAACACATCTCTAGGGTCTTGTTTTTTTTTTCTTTTTTTTTTTTGAAAATTATGATTTTTGACACAGGGCCTTGCTAAATCACTGATTTGCCCCCCAGGCTGGGCTCAAAATTGTGAGCCTCCTGCCTCCGCCTCCCAGAGTATGGGGATCAGAGGCCTGTGCCACTCGGGCTGGCCATGGTACTCCCACTGTACAGGGCTCATCTTCATTGACTCCGGATCTACCTTTGGATTAAATTTTTCACCGTATCCTCTTAACTTCTCTTTAGTTTGCTCATTTTGTTTTGTTTTGGTTTGGTTTGGTTTTGGTTTTTTTCCTCTGGGATGGCTCTGGAAACTTGATCATTAGGAGAGTAAAAACTATTACAAAATATCTCTGAAATGATTATAAACAAGTAGACCATCTGCCCTGAGAAAGACATTAATTTACTGAGAGGATAGTATCACCCAGTGGTCAAGAGCATTAGTTCCCAGAAAGAGACATGCTGGAATCCTAGCAGTATTCCAGAATTACTATGTGACCTTACACAAGCAGGTTCGTCACTTCGAAGAATTTTCTTCTCTAAAATGGCACCTGTGTTGGGCCAGAGGAATAGCTCAGCAGTTCAAGTGCTTGCCTAACAAGCTCCAGGCCCTGCGTTCGATTCCCCAGTACCCAGTACAGTGGCTCACACCTGTAATCCCTACTCTCAAGAGGCTGAAGCACCAGGATTGTTGTTAGTTCTGGGTGGGTCTGGCCTATACAGCGAGTTCATGACCAGCCTGAGCTAATGAGTGAAACACTGTCTCAAGTAAATAAATAACTAAAACTTTAAAAATGGTGTCTGTGGAAAAACCTGCCTTGTAGACTTGTTGTAGAGGTTACCTGAACTACCTACAAAAGTTTTTTATTTATTTTGCCTCAGGATTACTGCACACTTTTTGGTAAGATAATATTATTAGGCTTTAAATTCAGAAACACTCGTTAAGGATCTGTCACTGAGTGACCGTACTGACGTCATGTCTCTCAAAAGATGGTTCTTTAATGCATTCGTTCGTTCATAGTTTCAGATATACAAGGCAAATGTCTTTAGCTCAGCGAGCTTACCTTCTAATGACAATGAGAGGAAAGGGATACAGAAAATTAGTGGTGCAGAAAATCTATTTCAGAATGTGTGGATAGCCGGATCTGGTAAGCACAGGCCTGTAATCCCAGCAGTCCGGGAGGCTGAGGCAGAAAATTAGCAATTTTGAGCCCTACCGAACAATTTAGTGAAACCCTGAACTAAAATTGAAAAAAAAAAAAAAAAAAAAAAGCGAATGGTCTGGGGGAGAGAGCTCACTGAGGAGGCTCTGGGAGCGAACTCGGAGGACAGAGGTCTACAGCCCGGCCTCTATTGATGGCGACCCCGGTGTTTCCAGGCAGCGCCCACATGGCCAGCAGTTCAGGCTGCCGCCTAAACAACTACCAGCGACCTTACTCCGAAGGAAGGTAGGGTGTTAAATCAGAGAGCGTGAGCTCTACGCTCAAAAGAGTGCATCCGTTAGTAAGGAAATGAAGCCTGTATATAACTGCTCCATTCCTCGTGCCCTATAGTAACAAGAGCCCTTGGGCTGCCGGGCTGGGCCGGGCTGCAGAGAAGTTCTGGAGCTTAGTGGCAAAAGCCCCAGGCGCTGAGGATTTACGTGCATGAAAGGATCCATCCGGAGTGACGGGGAGCATCAGGAGAGGACTGTTTTGAGAACCCTGTCCGCGTCTGTGTGCGTGCTGGGCGCAGGTTCCCCCAACTGCCAAGCCCCACTGCCTGTGAGCGCGGGAGTAGCTCCCGAGGCTCGGAAGGGAAAAGCCACGTCCCGTCAGAAATTAAGCACACCCGCTCTCCTTAAACAGACCTCAGTCCTTTTCCAGAGGCTCTTGGCGAGGAACGAAAGCCAGTCGCGCTTTCCAATTCTCCACCATGAGACAGGATGTCAAGATTCGCAGAAAGAACCTGGGGTTGCGGGGTGCACGGGGCTTCTAATTCTCCCGCTGTAGCTTCTGCGCCTGAGGAATGCAATAGATCTCTACAAAGGCCAATATTCCAGCCTTCCTACGGAAAGGAGAACACGTGGGAAGCGTGGTTTCTAGTGCGGTCCCAGCTGCTAATACTTTCCTCATTTTCAAATGAAGTTCACCTTTTGCAAAGGTTGTTAAAAAAAAAAAAAAAAGCCCCATGTTTCCACTCAGGTGTTTCATCAAGTCCAGCAGGGGGAATCCTGTTTACAGCCCCCTTGATGCCTAAAAGGCTACAGGTGTTGAGGAAGGTGGCGGAGCCTTAGCTGCTCGGAACAGACCCCACAAACTTGGAGGGCTCCCCCGGAGCTGGCAGGGGCTCAGGCTGCAGATGGAAGCTTGCCCCGGGAAGCTTGCCAGATCTGAGCAACAGACTGGAAGGACAGAAACTCTGCAGAACTGTGAGCTCCGCATTCTACTCTTGGTGGTTACAGATACAATGTGTTTTCAAAGTGACGGTAGAGGAGAGTTGGGGAAGGGAGTCAGAGGAGTCTGTGCTGTGGAGTTTGCCGGCCAGCGAGTCCCAGATCTGTCCCTCCATGGCTTGGCCTTTTAGAGTAAGTAAACCTATCTAAATTTCTTTTATTTTTCACAATAGTAATTTCTTCTACTTAAAGGTTTTGGACGTCAATGGACAGATAAAAAACAAAGGGTTTTTGTTTTGTTTTGTTTTGTTACAACCCTGGCGAGGGGTGTTTTAAATAACGAAAGGAGGAGTGGTTTTAAAACCCTGGGTTTTTATTTATGTTTAGTTGGTGCACACATAAATATTGTATGTGTAAGTTAGTAGTATGCGGTGTTTCCATGAACTAGTTTAATGTATAATGTATGAATCTAGCTACACGTATTTTACTATCACACCCTTTGTCATTTTTGTGGTGAAAAGAACTTTTCAAACTACAATACCACATAAATGCCTTGCTACTATTTAACTCTAACTTATTAATCGTTGGTCATGATCACTTATATTTTCTTCCCTATCCCCAACCCCTGCCCTTCTCTGGAAACCACCACTTTCCTCTCAGCTTCGATGAAAACTTTTGTAGAATCAGCCAGTAAGTGAAATGCTTGTCTTTTTGTGTCTGGCTTATGTAATTTACCACCATGGTCAGAGCTATGCACATTGTCATTGTCACAAATGGTGGGATCTCATTCTCTTTTGTGGCTGCATAATATTCCACTGTGAATGTATGCCATGTTTTGCTGACCGTGCATCAACGGTCGGACACTGTATGTTGTTTCCATTTTTTGGCTAGTGTGAATAGGCCTGCAGTGAATCTGGTGGTACACCTGTATTTTTGACATGCTGCTTTTCTGTTTTTGATCATAGGGTATTTCTATTTTTAATTTTGTGAGGAAATATCTTACTGCAGTAGTTGATATTTCCAGAAACAATACGTGCATGTTCCCTCTTAAATCCCCTCCAGAATTTCTCATAATTTGTTCTTTTGATAATGACGCTTCTGACGAAAAAGAGGTTTTATCTCATAGTAGGTTTGGTTTCAGTTTCCTGATATAGTGTTGTTTGATTTTTTTTCTGATGCTGTGATTTTAAGAGGAGAAATTCCTTAATGAAACACATTGATCTGGATATTTTTGCTTTCATGGAGAAACTTCAGATTGTTTATGACTTCCAAAACAATTAGCCATTTTCCCACAAGCAGAAAAATCCTAGAAAGCTTTTTAGCCATTAAACTATCTGGGGGTAGAAGCCCTTTGAAGTATTTCCCAGGAGTATATTCTACTGGCTTTTTTCCTCTCTCTCTTTTAAATTTTATTTCTTGACAAAGAATAGTTGTATATACTTGGAGGTACAGTGTGATCTTTTTATTCCCATTTTATTGATATGTATATGTGCAAAATTAAGGTTTACAATGGAGTTGAGCCTTTTATGCACATATATATCTTGTCAACATGACAAGGGTTTTCCCACTCTCCTTTTGTCCCTCCCCCTACCCTCTTCTCCTCCCTTATCCTTATCCGACCCCCCTCTTTCACTTTGTTTTTCGTTTTAAGTTCCATAGGAGTTGTGCTCTGGGACTCTCATATCAGAGAGACCATTTGATGTTTCACCTTCTGCTTCTGACTCACTTCACTAAGCATGATGTTCTCACGTTTCTTCCATTTGCCTGTAAAAACCTCCACATTGTTGGACTTTATTGATGCACAGTATTCCATTGTGTATCTTATGATGCATGCTTATATCATGAAATGTTGAAATTAGGCAAATTAACATTGTCACTCGCCTACTTATTACTTTGTGGTGAGTACATTTAAAAAGCAAATTTAAATGTGCCCTTTGATCAATATTGCCTGTTACTAGTAGATTTTGAAAAGTGTAGGATTTTCTGGGCCCGATGAAACCATGCACACAGATGTTTATGATGTGTTGATGACCATAGTGTCACAGAGGTTTAGGAACATCAGCCCGCCCAGCAACTTCTAATAGGGAACCAAAGATTCCGATCTGCATTTTACCAACACAGTAGTGACTGGCATAGATGTGCAAATGTCTTGTACTGAGAATTGTGGTTATGGAAGGTTTCACAGGAGAGTGGAAAAATGTTTTCAATTTGCCTAAGAAACAGAATTGAGGGCATTCCTCACCATTTAGAATCAGAGTTCCTCAGATGTATTGAGGAACTTAGACTTTTTAGTCACTAGGTCATATTTGATATTCTATGTTATGAACTACACTTGAGTGAAAGATGTGTGAGGAGGGAAATGAGAAACTTTTTAATAATACAAATAATAAATCAGACCTTATGGTAGTCCAAAGTCTATGGGGCCAGTGAGGATATTAATGCATTGCCTTGTAGATTGAAATATTAGTATTATACTCACCAAAATATGTGTCATATCATGAAATAGAGATTCACTGTATCGTAGTTGGTTAGAGAAAAAAATATTGAGAACAATCTCAATGTTGACTGAATGGAAAAGGATCAAATAAGACATAGTAAATGAATGTTTTAAATTAATGTGCAGTGGTTAAAAAATTCTACCGGCAAAAGTATGCAGCCCAACTCATAGGATGTTCAAGGCAAATATAGGCATATTAAACTTTAAATAACATTTCTGTAGTATATGTTGATTAGAAAAGCATAGACAGTTCTAGAAGGAAATGCACTGAATCTGTAATAATAGTTATTTCTAGGATAGGCTGGTAGTACTGAAATTTGTGCTTGTTTAAGATACAGTTAGCCTTATTGCACTGTTTTTATTAAGATTTTCACCCCAATTAAAACAAAGTTTTATTTTGTTGGGTATGCATAAAAATAGTGGCTCAATAGTGTTATAAAATCATGAAAAAATTAGACTTGTGGGTCTAAGGATAAATCACCTTCTATCTCACTATTTATTTGAATTTTTTGTAATGCTTTGATTTTGGTGCTCATGAAAATAATTTCTGGCAAGTTCAATGAATGTCTGGTCAGTTTCATGTCTTTTAAGGATTCACCTCAATAATTAATCTTTCTAGCCCACACAAGTAATGTAACATTGTTCTCTCTTTCACCTCTGGTCTGCTGCAGTATTTCAGTTTCGATGGTAGTGACAAATATGGGTAATATACCTTCACAGGGAATTTCATTTTCTCTACTCTCATTCATGGCTTCTAATACAAGAAAGAGTAAGGGAGCAGAACACAACTTAGTATGTCAACGTCCTTTGGCCATTAGTTTTCTCAAGGGAGTGAGGACAGAATTCAGCAATTAGAGTGACTGCTTAGTGTACAAGGCCGTGGGTTTGATTCTCTAGCACTAAATAAAAATTACCTAGGTGTGGTTGTGTCTGCCTGTAACCCCAGCACTTGGGAGGCTGAGGCAGGAGGGAAAAAGGAAGCAGTTTCCTCAGTTTGTGACTGTGGCAAATTGAAGGTGACTACACATTTTACGGTCTGTCTACATGAGGGTGTGTGGTCAAGTTCCTCATCCTTCCATCTGAATTGGCCAGTTGCTGCTTTGTCCAGTGAACACGGCATGAGGGATTCTAGGTCATTTCTGCACCCACACATGAGAAAGCAAACACCTTTCGACTGCCAACATCCACCGTCATTTTCAAAAGTGACTTTGAATGCACACTTTCCAGGGTTCCTTGAGGACACTGTTACCGCTCTTCACCCTTTTAGGGTTCTCTAACTAATACCTGCTTAAGGAGCTCGAGCAGAGCCTTTGCCTTCCTACTCAATAGTTTAAGTCTATTCTTCTAGTTTGATTTTGCTAAGCTTCACTATTCCAGTTGCACTTGAAATAGAATCCTTACTTTTTTCCATGTGTTTTGGAGCTTTACTCAGGAAATCATGGCCTGTAACAAGTGTCTTGAAATAGTTTCCCTGTTTTTTATTTTTTTTCCTCTGGTAGTGTCAGAATTTCAGGACTTACACATCAAGGTCTTTGATCCATTTGAGTTGAAATTTGTACCCTATGAAAGAGAGGGGTCAAGTTTCAGTCTTCTGCTTGTTGATATCTGGTTTTCCCAGCACCATGGACTAAAGAGCGTGTCCTTTTTCCAAGATATGTTTTGATAACATTGTCAAAAATCAGTTAGCTATAAATATGAGGATTTATTTCTGTATTCTCTGTTTCGTCCCAATGCTCTGTGTGTCTATTTTTATTCTAGCAACATGGTATTTTTGTTTCTGTGGCTCTGTAGTATGTCCTGAAATTGGTTATTGTGATACCTCCAATTTTGTTCATTTTGTTCAAGACTGCTGGGGTTATTTAGGGTTTTCCATCCTTTTATATGAATTTTAGAATGTTTTACTCTGCTTCTGCTGAGAATGTTATTTGTAGTTTGTTGACATAGCATCTAATCAATCCATAAATCACTTTAAGTAATACAGACATTTTAACAATATTAAATTTTCCACTCCATGAATGTGAAAGGTCTTTCCATTGATATCTCTGTGTGTGTGTGTGTGTGTGGTAATTTTAATCTTCTATTGCTGTCCTCAGTGGTATGTAATTTTTTATTAAAGTGATCTTTTACTTTCCCAGTTCAAGTCATTCTTAGGATATTCTTCTCTACTGTACTTTGTGTCTGGAAAGTTGCCCAGATGCCTTGTGTATTTGGAAAGTGATTGGATCATGGGATTAATTGGGTCAAGCAGATTAAAAAATTGATTTCACATGCGTTAAAAAAGGGGGCCTGGAGGTGGATCACTTAGAGGGGTAACCTAGAGGGTTGCATATTCTTGTTGCAGCTTCTCCCCCATCTTACACTGCTTTCTGGCCATGTTGGGATAAATAGCTTTTCTTCTGCTAGGACCTCCAGCACGCCCTTCCATCATTTCCAGCACCCATGGACTTACTTGAACTTCTCAACTGTAAGCTAAAATAAACTTTTCTCCCATTCTGTTATGGGTTTTGGGTGATTTGTCCCAGAAACAAGAAAGAGATCGAGTCAGCTCCCCTAGGGTTTGTTTGGTTTTGGATATTTTGTTTTAACTGTTGTCGGGTATAATTACTTCCGATGACTTTTTGTTAGGTACAGCGTTCATCATGTATAAGAGGTTTGATGATTTTTACATGCTAACTTTTATATTCTAATTTTTTTCTGAATTTATCAGTTCTTATAATCTTTGTGTAGAATTTTTAGGTCTTTTGTATGTACTATCATGTCATCTACAAAGAGGAATAGCTTAAACTCCTTCATTCTTTTTTTAATGCCCTTTATTTCTTTCTCTCATTTCTTTAGAAAATGAATGTTGTGTCTTCTTCAGCCCTCAAACCAACTAAGTGTCCGAAGCCAAGATGTAAAATCCAAGGTTTTCTAGATATAAAATTCAAGGTTTTCTAGATGTAGTCATGTTTCCAACCTTAAGTCATCCTTGGCAAATAAAATAAGCAATGATGGGTGATAAATCTAAGTGATAGAGTGAAGCTCAAACCAAATTTGTATCTGTAGGCAAAGGGGGAAATGAAGGACTTCCTTCTTCCTGGAGCTAGTTAGAGTCCTACACTGGTCTCTTTGGAAAAGTCCTGAACCCTTGTCAAGTCTAGGAGACAGAGCTTGAACAAGAGTGGTTTTAGCCACCATCTGAGGAGCTTTTTGTTTTACATATTCTTTTCTTTTCAAAGTATGTTCTTCATTTTTTTACTGTGTGAAAACCTGGAATATCAGAAAGTAAGAAATATTGAAATAGAAAAAAAGAATGTTTAACTGTGAATACAAACTGATACTTTTATTAACTATTGTTAGTTTAAGACTATAAACATATAAAATAACTATTGTAACACAAATGTCAAGGAAAAAACTCTGATAAAAGGCAAGAAAGGAAACCTGATAGTCTAACAATCCTAAGTGAAAATTTAAAATACTTCAAAAATAGAAGTTATTTGTGTTTACAACTATGTTTTCTGTTTTCAAGAATGTCAGTTTGCAGAGGTCTTTTAAATTTAATTTGTCAGTATAAAAATATCTCTCCGCTTGCAGGACAATTGACTGTCAATTATATTGCATGCATATGCTGGACATTTCTTAGCTGTCTACTTGGAGGCTAATTTTATCCCTAGGAATTATTGGAAATCAAATTTAGAGAGTTTCCCGGAAAAGGGTAAGCTTGTCTCCTTACTGTGAAAATGCAAAAGTCGCAATCATCTGCCAGGCAGTGGCATGTTGCAGTTAACAAGGATGAAGTTTTTCAGACCTATTTTTGAGCTGATAGCTTTATATCTATACTAAGTCACAAAATGAAAAGAATTGAGAAAGTAAGGGACTTTAGACAATAGCAAATCCCTCTTTTTTTTCTGTGATATTGGCAGTTGAACTCAGGATACTGAACTGTATCTTACGCCCTTTCTTTTTGAGACAGGATCTTACTAAATTACTCAGGATGGGCTTAAATAGTGATTCTCCTGCCTCAGCATCCCAGAGTGCTAGCGTGATAAGTGTGTGCCACCACGCCTGTCACAAATACTTTATAAAATACAGCATTAGGAATGCTTGCATCTCCAACCAAAACGATCTTGTCTTTTAGGTATCTAGGTACTAACTTGTCTTGTCTTTATATATTTAATGAGGAAATGTCCTTGTAACATTTTGAATTTTGCTCATAAAATTATCTGACACTGTTTAGTTTATATTACTTCAGTCATTTAGAAAGATTCGGGTATATGACAAGTCTTGAAAATGTCTCCATAGACACCCCCTATTATACTAGCGATGACAGCATGAGTATTACTGTTGTAGCAGTCTGCTCAAGTGACAGTACCTCTGGGACAGGGGGCATGTTTTCTCTTTGTACCTCGGGGATACAGTGTATCATTTGGTAATTGTTAGGCAAGCAATAACAGTTAAAAATAAATAAATGAATATGGATTCTGGGATAATCAACTTCTCATACCTTTTTAATTGACATTTTTGCTTGAACTAACCAAATCTGGGGTTTTTCTTTTCTCCCATAAGACTTGCAAGTTAAAATAGCAGTCATAAATGATTAAGCACAGTGGTGATAAAATTCCCTGTGTGTCAGCACATCTGGGACATGATTTGTTGAAATATTGTAGTGTTGGGGCTTATTGGGATGAAAGATCCTAGATTTCCTAATCTGCAAACATGAAGGTAATTATAGCAAATTAGTAAGGTTTGGGGAATTACCACAGAGCACAATGTCTGACACAAATAGGAGTTTAAGAAGTAGTGTGATTAACTAGGACTTGGCGTCTTCTTGGAGGATGCCTAGGATCAGGCTCTTACTGAATTTGGAAACAGGAAATCAGCTAAGTAAACAAATCATTTTTTTCTAAGCTTTATTTTAACCACAAACAAAAGAGTTTCCATTTTTATTATTGCCATAGTTTTCTTTCTTTGTTTGTTTAATCTCCCATTATAAATGCGAAATTTCCAAAAACTAATTGCGAAGGAGATGGGACCTAATCATACAACCTCTAGTATTTGTGTGTGTGTGTGTGTGTGTGTGTGTGTGTGTGTGTGTGTGTGTGTACTTCATGTTTTTGTCATATTACTCTCAGACCTGCAGAACTTCCATCTTTCTTGGGTGCCTCATTTATTAGTAACTTACCTATTTTAAGTAGCTCTTTGAGGTCGGTACTAGAATCAAGAAAAATAATAACTCTAAGTTCAGGCAATTTATTGTACAAAAAAAGTAATAGTCATGCAATGAATGACCAATTAATTGAATAACTATAGAGTGAAAAGAAATAAATGAAAGTGGATACATCATAACTATGAGAAGAAAAGGAGGGTAAAGTGTGAGAAGCCAAGGAAGGTTGGAGCCTTCCACAGCTAAAAGCAAGCCTTTCCATCCACGGAACGAAGGACTGTGGGTTTCCAGACAGTCCTCATTTAGTCAACGGCTTTTTCAAGTGAGGAAAGAGAGTGGAAGGGAAAGATGGCGCCAGATGAAACAGCCAAGATCAAGGGAATATTTAGGTCCTGGTAGCATGATACAGAAGCAGGGTTTTCAGCCCCACAAAATGAGAACGAACTTAATTTTCAAGCCAAACCATACTATTTAATCAGCTTTAAATAAAAATACTGGCTACTGTAACTAATTCAGACTTGAAGGCTAATTGGGAAGTTAGACTGACAGCCGCAGTGGGAATCTGTGGGGCGGGTGGGCACTGTTGAGGGAGATGTGATAAAAGTAATGACAATACTTACAAGGCTTTGTGTTTGTGGTTAAGGCTTTCGTGAGAAATTTGACATGGGAAGAAGTATCAAGCCAAAACTTAAAGACTTGATATTTTTGTTTGCTTATTGGCTTTGCTTACAGCTCACAAGTCAACTCATTTTTGACTTTCAAAATATATTTTCAGGATAATCCAGGTCTTTCTCTTACTGTGGTCTTGATCTTTTTATTTCTACCACAAGTCATACATGTTGTAGATTCTTAAGACTGTTGATTGTGGCTGACAAAAATCTGGAAATTTTTGGTTTATGCTAGATTTTTTTCTTCATTAAGTTAATGGATCTGCAAAGTATAATTTATTTTAATTTTTATTTTAAAATACAATACTGAATTATTTTCCAAACAAAGCATCTTAAGAAATATAGATTAACTATTCCATCTATCCAAGAGGGATGAGGATTTTTTAGGAAGCCAGTGCTTCTTTGCTGATGATAGGTGTGTAATCCTGCGTAATTGTATAGATTTTTCAAATCTGTCTAATTTATTTGTGGATAGTCTTGTTCTAGAAAAAATAATGAATTTATCTTCATATTTCTAACAGCTAAGATAATACTCACAGACCTATCTTAAATATTTGTAAGCATAGAATAAGCAGTAGGGAAGCGTGACAGATCTGAGATTGTTTCTAAGTGAGCAGGTCCTCTAATTTGTGACACCAATTTTTACTAGTAAATTGTTGAACTGTCATGAACAGATGTAAGTTAATATATTAAGTTAATCCTTCAGGCAACAGTAATATTTTATCAAACTCTTTTATCTGATGGTGTGCTGTCTAGAAAGGAGAATGACAGAGTTATATTGAACCACATTCGGTTTTAATTTCAGTAAATAACAGAAAAATCCCAGAAGCCAATGAGATAAGTAAAGTCATAGCTTATTACCCTTTTATTTCTGTATAACACAATATCAAAAACACCTGATCTGCCAATATGTGATTTCTGTAGTAACCTTTGACATTCTTGAGCACATATTCTGTGTTGTTAGAGATTTCATGCCAACCCAGTAACATTCTTCTCTGCTGTTTTCAAATGCCTTCTAAAGCAAAAGGTTAATGATCAATAAAATGCACTGAAATGGTTCCTTTTGTTGCCATAGCTCATCTATTTCTCTTTTCACTCAGTCTCCACATGCTTTTAATATTTCCTGAGCAGCTTTTGTTTTCTCATTTAATGAAGAGTAACTAATGCTGTATTTTCTCTTTATAAAGTAACCATCTCTCTAATCGCCTTCTACCCATGGGACCGGTTACACTCATGATGCCTTTCTTTTGCCCTATGATGATGGTTAACTCACCATTTGGTAATTTTGTGCTTTCAAAAATTAAAGGTTGCACATAAAATCTCCCATTTTCATGGGTTTTCACAAGGTTATAAAATTCATGTAAATGCTAGCAGGTTTAGGAAGCTATTGTGGTACTACTGGATGATAAAAACTAATCTAAAAGAGTAACCTAAAGACTTTGAAAACTGGCTCGCTCATAAAACGTGGTCCCCAGCTTGTTTTTGTGAATAAAGTTTTATTGGAACATATAATTATCTACGTGTTTGAATCTTGCCAAGGGCAACTTTCATGGTATAATGGTAGAACTAAGTAGTTTGTAACTGAGACCACATGGTCCTTAAATATGAAATGGTGTGCTTTTATCCTTTCTGGGAAAAGAAAAAGATGAATTCTGACCTCAATAAAAGTAGGCCTGTTTCTCTTTATATAATCGCAATGTTGTATGTTAGTTGACATACATCTTATCAAATTTGGTACTTGTCATATAATGTGGGAGATCACAAAGGGTTCACTTTGCAAAAGGAAACATGAATTTTTGTGTTTTTTAAAATACAAACTTTGATATCGGTCAATGGTTGTGTGTGTGTGTGTCTATATATATATATATATATATATATATATATATATATTCAAAATACATCCAAAATAATAAATGTTTATATCAGAGAAGATAATAAATTTGACATTTTTAATAGCAGTTGACATATTCATAAATAGCTATAATCTGATATTGGTCTACAGTACACATGTGACATAATACAGTGGGCTTGTGCTGTATTTTTTTCTAAGTAGATTGATAATAGCTGAAGACTATGTCCATGCGTAGTCCTGAAGCTTTCCTCTCCCATTACACTGTAAAGTCTTCCAATCAGTTAGGACTATATGTTTGAGATACAATATATCCATCAAGTCTTTTATTCAAAGTACCTTGAACAAGAGACTGTATCAGTGTCCGTACTTTAGAGAACAAACTCATCTTACTTGGCCTCTCCTAAATTTTTGACTCACTTAGATGAAATTAACCTTTTAAAATCAACAGAATATTTAAAAATGATCACCCGTTTGTAATCCTAAATTTCAAGTAAGTTAATCACTTGCCCTTTCTCCTTCCTTTGACAAGCATCCTTTTTTTAACTATCCTAGTTACTCTGTATGCCTATCAAAAGACACATGTTCTAGAAAAATGATACTGCATGGTGAAAAGATACACATACTTGATATTAATGAGTGTTGCTAAATGACACACCAAAATATTCTCACTGACATTTTACTGGCCAGCAACTTTTCTTCAGTTTTTTTTTTTTTTTTTTTTAAGATTTTCTCATTGAGAAACTCCAACATCCTTAGTAACCTATATTCGCTCAACGTTGGTACACATCATGCCCACATATTAGTTCTTGCTGTTGCATGGTGTCAGCCCACTGAAATGGCTTTTCCTGTATTTGAAAACTAAAGTGTAGCTAATGGGCATGTGCAATTAACACTCAAACAGTAACTGTCTCCAGGAACAAAAAAAAAATGCTCTTAAAGAAGTATTTGCTGAGTTGACTGTTAGAAAACATAGCTGTCTGTCTTGACATCTGTTTTTTTGGTCTCATCTGTCTTAGGATGAACCAATTTTCTGCTTTGGTCTTAGTTTCTATTCATCTATTAAATGAGCATTGAATTAGATCAGCTTAAGTGCTTTTCTAAGCTTAAATTTGCATTAACATTCAATATGAATAAAATGAATAATGTCTTACTCATTGTTAATTCATGATTTTTTAAAGTTTTTTTTTTAAATAATCTTTTTGGAAGGAAACACAAAACTAAAGCCTTGGTCTTTCAATTGTCCTCTGCTTGAGTAGAAACTCCATCGCTGTCTGTCCTGTTCATTGCTGCACTGTGATCAGAGCATCGATCAAGTTTTTGATGGATAAAGTATCATGTCTCTCTGCTTTACTTAGTGTGTGTGAAACCATTTAACAGAGCAAATGAGAATGCTTGTTATTCGGGTTTTGAATGTAATCTTACAAATGTTACAAATACACCATTGTCCTGTAAGTTTCCTCCTATTTTTTATTTGTAATAGACCATTAACATAATAGTTTTAAGTAGTTAATGTGGTCATTAAAATCATGTACAAAGTCTGAACATGGAAAATATGTAGAATCTTGATATTTTTGGAGTTTCTGAATTTGTATGCACTTCTTTAAGGTTATTATTTATAATACCAAGTTACTAGACTGTTGAATGATATATTTTGAATTATTTTTGACTCATTAACTCGGCAAAAATTGTCCACCTTCTATATTTAAGGTGATACTTGAAGTGCTAGGAAATACAGGTAATGAGCAGGGCAGAACAGTGCCTTCTCCTTGTGGGGTTTTGTGGGGTTTTATGAGATTTTTGTTATGTCAGAGTGTGCACTGGTTGAATGTAATAATGTTTTGTTACGTTGGTTTCTGGGAGTTGGTTCTACCTTGGTATTTCTTGATATTATTCTGGTATTTAGAAAAACATTTTATTATAAAATGGTCTATCTTTGTTTAAGATAACAAGTGATATTTAATCTTTGTTCATCGCAGATACTTTTAGGATCTCATAGAAGCAATGTTCTTTTCACCCAGAAAGGAGAAATAAATTTAAGTCATTTAATTTTGCATGAAACTTGTTTAAGTCCATTCACTGAGGTAAAAGCCAGAGCCAGCTGTTTGAAAAGCAAGGATCTTATGCTGTCAAATATTTATTGAGATATCTTCAGTTGTAAGTTCATTATGTACTTTGTCCTTTCAGTAAATGATACATTCGTGTCTTTCTGACTGAATACTAACACTCAGAAGGGTCTGAAACTGGGACAGGTGTTATTGTCTTTTTCAAAGAAAATTCTTATATTTCATTTTAAAACTCATTAGTAGAGCCCCTCGATTGAACTGAGTTCAACATAAATATAAAATTTAGAACATTGGCCTCTTTCAGTTTTTTTTAAGAATATTACACAAACTGATGAATTTGTTTTTAATCACGATGGAAGGAAAGTTTAACTAAATTATTATTGTTACAGTTTGTTCCCTAAATTCTTGTGTTCTTGGATGGTGTTTGAGTCACGAGAGTTAATTGGATCAAGTGGATAATTCTGTGGATGACTTCCTGTGCTAGTAGAAAGTAGGGCCTGGGTAGATGGGTGACTCCCTGGGAATGTGGTCTGGAAGGATATAATAATGACCCAGGCACCAGCCTTTTTGCTTTCTGCTTCCTTCTTGTCTTGATGTATAATATGCTTCTTCATGCTGGGCCTTTCCTTTATGAGCACCTACCTATGTGGCCTGAGACCTTGAGTCTATGAGTTACATTAAAACTCCCCTTTATTAAGTTGTGGGCATCAGATATTTTGTCTCAGCAAGGGAAAGGTAACTAAGACAACTGTGTAAAAAAAAAAACAGTATTTCATAGAGAACAAGCAAAAATAAAAATAACTATGGAGTTCTGGGGTTGTAAATCGGTGATAGAGCAAATGTCTAACATGTGTAAGGCCTTGGTCCCATCCCCATCAATACAAGCATACCAAAATACATTCAGGGGAGGTTCATGATATGTTTCATGGTATTTCTTTTATGAATTGCAAGCTATATGTAAGGCTGAATTGAGAAACAGCTCTTATCACTGAATTTAAAAAAGAAATCCTTGAATTCCTTGTATACCTGTCAAGTTCTTGTGGTAATTTGGAGAACCGTGTTAAATAGCACACATGTTAATTAGCTAACACTTTAATTTTTGCAAGTGGCATCAGTGAGTTTTAATGTAATAAGCGTCACCAACTTTAGTGCAGGTCTTGGGAGACCAAATGGCTTTGGAATTACAAGTAGAAGACGGTCGGCTGTGAAGCCAGACATTGATTTAAAATCAGCACACTGAGAGACCTCATGATTACAAATGAGATTGTAATTCTAAAACTGCCTCTTTGTGACTCTCTATCCAGGTATTGCTCCTGTCCATAATTACACAGCTATAAGAAACATTTTTTTTTTCTTTTTTTGAGGTCACAAGTTTCTTGCAACTATCATCTATGATTGTGATTTTCCAAGTTTGTTTTTTAATGTCAAAACTAGTATGATATAACAAGTTTCTGTGGGGGGCCTGTGAGTAAATCATTGCCTCCTAAACATATGAAAACAAAAACATTGATCTTCATTCAATCAAAAGAAAATACATTCAGAAAGAGCAAGAGGGTAATGTTAAGTTTCTAAGTTCAAAATTGTAGGATAAGCCATGTCATCGGTAATATAATAGATTTTCCCTCAAATAATTTTAACAAGGCAAATTGGTGAACTCTAAAGTTTAAATGGTTCAGTAAATAATGTAAACCTTATCCTCCTGTGTTGAATTTCTAGTAGTTTCTAGACCAGTAGCTAGGGCTAAAACCTTCTGCTAAGCTGAATAAAAACTAAATAAACATAAAGAAATACATATATAGTATCCAAGAAACTACTGAACTGAAGCCACTTGTTGGGTGAAGGTGAGAATGAATGGAACTAGGAAGTCACCTTTTACCTGGAGGCACATGCAAATTGCAGTTTTACTGAATGAAAGTTTTTGACATTTGTTACCTCTGTGAATGCTGGGAAGGAAAAAACAATCTTGAGGCTCAGATTCTCTTTTCTTAGAGCTGAGACTCCAAAGTTCTGTGCTGTCAGTATAAAAGTAAACTAGAAATAAGTACGACTCAGGTAAGAAAACGAAAATCGTTCATCTCCAAATTTAGTACTTCCTATAGGAGGAAAATATTTTCTCTGAAAAATGCAGAGATCTGAGCTTGGTCCGATCTCCCACGTGAATGCTCCCCGGACTCCTTTTTGCATGGGTTCCCACATATATTCAAAGCATTTTCTTGGTCCATAAACACCTCAATCCAGGAAATATCAGCTCAGTTTTTATGGTGGTATTACACTTCCTTGCCAGAAAGAGATAACAAATCCTTCTTTTTCTGGTGCCCCAAGAGAGGTTCCGTATGGAGCTTTACCATTCCGTAAAGACAGATAGATTTGAATCGTTTGTAGACGAATGGCCACAGCTTGAGATCATCATGCTGAAGGAACGAGTCAGACGCAAAGCTAAATGCATCATGATTTTTCTAATGTGAGAAACCCAGAATACAGATAAGGAACAGTCAAATGAGTGCGATCTTGGGAGTTAGGCAGAATGAAGGAGGGCCCAGGAGGGCAAAAACGGAGAGAGTATTTGATTATCTTTCATTTGTTATTTCTTTTTGGACTATGTAATGTTAAGTTATACGACTATTTATGAGAATGTACATACTGAAGATTTAAAGAAGTGAATTATCAGAGAGGCTGTGTTATATAGGAAACCCATTTTATGTAGCGAAGGGATATCAAAACGAAAAGTATGTATTAGAAATCAGAAAAAGATCTTTGATTTTGCAATATTGTCTTGTTCACTTCCCAAAGTTTCAGGATGTCTTGTGTTTAAACTCCGAACTTTTTATGTGCACTTGCACAATGGTCTTATAATATCCATATTCCAGTGCCCAAAATGAGTATCTGTAGAGTTGAGACAAAACATACAAAAAACTTATCATAGGTCACAATATATAATAATCTCTTTTTTCTTTTCCTGCTGTTCCCATGAAACTCAGGAACTCTTTCCCCTGTGTTATATGGAGTGGAGGAGTCAAGTGTTCCCACCACTGCTGTGTGGTTTACTTAGTGCCTTTAACCTTTCTAGGTTCATGACACCAGAGTCTCACAGTGGGAGCACTGGCATGTCAATTTATGCACTTACATTGATGTTGCATAATTGTGCACCAGGTCTTAGGAAAATTTGAAACCTCATTTTCAGGTAGGAGTATAGTAGAACAGCCATGGTCACACACCTTCACCCAGCTTGAGCTCAAGTAGCCTGTGACACATCTTCGTGCACATGAATTCGCTCTGTAGCCCTCTCCAAACCTGCGCTAGGTGGTTCCTCAAAGTCTGGTGAACTGTGACCCCGTCTAGACTGCCTTCCTCACCTTTACCCCATACTCACTCACGTGGTTACCACCACGTCATCCCTCTCAGCCACCATAGTGCCTCTTACACGCGTGACTGCTGTCAGTAGACTTAGCTTGCTCACTTCTGATGATTTGAGCTTGTTTCTTTTATCGCTTGTTTTGTTCCATTTGCCGTACTGGGGACTGAACGCTCGGCCCTTTCACTAAGCTACATCACCAGCACATGTCTTTTCTTTTTTATTTGGAGACAAATTGCACTCAATTAACCAGATTGAGCTTCTATTTGTGGTTCTCCTGCCTCAGCCTCCGGGAGTACTGGTATTATTAATATGAGACACTGCACTCATGTAGCTCTGCATTATTTTTGAATTATTAGAGAAGGAAAAAGTGATATATCATGATAAATCTAATGAGGAAGAAAGTGAGACCAATCAGCTAATCCTGAAAGGACGTTTATAGTTTGAGTTACAGAATGTAACATTCTGTGCTTCAAGACTCCTAAGTTCTGCCCAAGTATTAAAGCCCACTTAGTCTTCAAGTATGTTAGTATAGGTCAGAACTTAAAATAATAAACATAAGAAATTAATATATAGAATTAAATTTCCACAAATAAATGAATACATAACTCCCAAAGACTTCTCGAATGTCCATGTTTACATTCCAGTTGTTTATTTATTAGAGTTGCGAGAGAGAGTATCAGGCTTTGTTTACAAGAAACTGAGATTTGATGGTTGGTTTATTTGTGAAGTGGTTCACTTGTTAACACATTTCACTTCTCAGTTTCCCTAAAATCTAAAGTCTTTGAAGTAATAAACACTTTGCAAGTTGAGTCTCTTAAATGGAGGTTTGTGGCTTTTTAAAGACTTAGCTCAACAACATTGCCTTGGGTAGCATGAAAGTGGAATTTAAAGGTGCTTGGATGTGATTTCTTGGGTACATAACCATGCTGAAGACAGGAAACTTGGGGGAGGGAATTCCCAATAAAAGGTTTAAATCATTGCTTTTTTGTTTGTTTGTGTTTTGTTTTGTTTTGTTTTGCTAAAGAACAATTCTAACCATCTTTGACATATCCACCTGTGAAAGCACCATTCTGAGCATAAAGATATTGTCCTTCCTCCATCTTCTTTTGAGAACAACATTTTAAATTAGACTCTATTTCTGTGAAATTTTCATTTACAGCTGAGACTGTTCAGTCCTGGTATAGGAGCTGTTAATATCTAAGTTTTCAGTGAATTACACACTTCATCTCCTGGAGAGGAGAGAAACTTTGTCCAAGCCCAGTTGGTTACATTATATAATTCCATATGAAACTTCCAGTATAATTCTCTTTTTTATTACTCAGAACTCATTAAGGAAGAGACATGCATTAAAAACAGTATATATGCCCTGAGCGTTATGGGTTTCACATTGAAATAAGTAGATGCCTACTTGGGAAACTTTTATGTCACTGGGTTGAGATCTCTACTCGCTTGCACATACTGGTTAGGCTGTTAATCACCCCCATACCCTGATACTCTATTTGAATATTTCTTGATTATTTTTGGAAATACGACTCCACCACTTTAATACAAGTTTTCAGCAGCTTTGCTATATTTTATTTTGTCTCAAAAGCAGAAGATGGAGATTTCCACATTCTCATATAAATATGAAAAATAGTCCATAGGATTTATTAGAACTGCACAGGTAATGCCTTTTTAAAATAATTTACAGTTGGAAATTGAACTGAATATCTGAGAAAACCGATCATTTTTAAAGATAAGCATTTCACTGCAAGTAGACGCTATTACAGAACAGGGAATGCTGTATTTTCTGGAGCTATATTCAGCCTGAGAAGGTGACCTTGTGCTTGGGGTCAACATAGACCCCAAACATTGATCACTACTAAAGATTATTCAAAGGTGGACTTTTAGATTTTGCTACTTCATTCAAATATTTAGTTTCTTTGAAGTTCAACAATTAGAGAGTTGGAAAAATCTTAGAAACAGAGTGATTCTGAAAGTGTACCTTTCACATGGTCAGGAGCCCAGTTTACTCATACTTGCTAGGCATCAAGACTCTGCTTTTCTATTAGCATAATAGTAAATGTTTGAAGTACATAATAATTACATGCATCTTGGGGAATTTGATCCATATACACACCACATTGTATTCCCTTATACTTGTCCTTCCTCTTCCCACCTTCCTATCTCTCCATTCCAATTTCCATCTCACCACCCCATCTTCACCCTTTCTTCTCTCTTCTGTCTTTTATTTTCCTGTTTAAATTATTTATATTTTGGACATCTCTAGGAAGAGAAGCGGTATAATATTTGTAATTTATAGTGTGATTTTATAAGAAACTTCGGTGTCTGATTCATTTCAAATTTTACTTACCATTATCATCTGAAGATGTGTCCATTTTCCTGTGGGTAACTCGAATTTCCCTTCTTTCTGGCTGAGGAGTACTCTAACAGTAGAGTGTGTGTACCACCGTTTCTGTATCCCATTATCTTTATATGTTAATGGCCATAGAGCCTGCTTCCAAGATTTAGGTCTTATGAATTGTTGCATTACTGACACATGCAGGCGTATGTGACTGTAAAAAGACACTGTTAAGTCAATCTGAAGATATCCAGAAGAGCTATTGCTGGGTCCAATTAAATACTAACTTTTAGTTTTTGAATGACCAGCATGATTTCCACAGTAGTTGTACTACTTTACTCTCGTATCAATAGTATAGAAGGCTTCCTTTTTTCCTCACAGCCTCACATCTATTGTTTTTCATTTTTTAAAGTTCCTGATGATAGCCATTCCTTGTGGAGTTCAATGGAATCTCTGTGGTGTGTGGATTTGCATTTCTCTAGTGGCCAAAGGCGCTGGACATTCTTTTTCACATACGTATTGACGATTTGTACTTCATCCTTTGACAAGTGTGTACTCATTTCAGTTGCCCTTTTTTTAGTTGGGTCTTTTATAATATGCTATTTATAGTATGTTATTTCTCTGATCAGTAGCTAGCATTTTTTTTCTGTCCAATCGGTTACTCCTTGACTCTACTTGCTGCTTCTATTACTATACGTAAGCTTTTTTCATTTGCATAATCCCACTTATTGAGTTTTGGTAATATGTCTCATACAGTTAAAGTTCTGTTCCAGAAAGCCTTGCCTACGCCTATATTAAATTTTAGCAGGTTCAGATTATCTGGGTCTTTGATCCATTTTTCTTGATTTTTATACAAGATGAGAAATAAGACTCTAGTTTGATTCATCACGTTCTTGCAGCAATACTTCAATACTTATTAAAGAGACTATCTTATCTCCATTGTGCATATTTATTTAAAGGTCAGGTGATTGAAGTTACGTGGGGTTGTTTCCACACCCTCAGTTCTGTGCAGCTGGACAACATGTCTATTGTTATGTCAGTGTGTGCTGTTTGTTTTTCCTCCCTGTAGCTTTGTAATATAATTTGAAATCCAGGATAGTAATGCTTCTTGCTTTACTTTTATTGCAAAGGATTGCTTTAACTGTTATCAGTCTGTTCAAGTTACATTTAAATTTTAAGACCATTTCTCTGATTCTGTGAAGAATATTGATGGTATGTTGATTAGAACTACATTAAACTTACATACAAGTTTTGGTAATGTGGCCGTTTTGACAATGCTCATTCTGGCTGTCCAGATAAAAAGTTATGTCATTTCATTTTCTAATGTCCTTTTTAATTTCCTTTTTCAAAGTATAGATAGATAGATATTATATCTATCTATCTATCTATCTATCTATTTGGCTAGGGAAGTCCTTCTCTTCCCTAGTTAGGCTAATTCCAAGGTATTTAATTTTCCTGACCATGATTTAGGATTCTAAAATGAAACTTATTAGTTACTGGTGACCTTTGCCATTTCATATTATCATAAATTGACCTTCAACTTTCATGTCGAAAATTTGTCATTATATACTACATACCTATAATATACGTGTCATTATATCAAATGCACATATATGAAAAGGTTCATGGATATATGCTTTGTGCCTGCCTATAAAAGTGGTTTAAAAGTTAAAATCTTGGCGGGATTTACTGTTGTGAGTAGTAATCGTACAGTGAGTTCCCAGTAATAGAGATCTTATAACTAACAGGACAGAAAGAGATCTTCCAATTAGGGCTTAAAATACAAGGAAAATTGTCTTCTGTGTTAGAGAAACATGTTTTATGTAATCGTGGCCAATTTAACAATTTACATTAACATGCTTTTTTCCAAATGAGACTTCGCTGTGGTATTGTGTCCACTTCTACCTGAAGGGTAGAAAAAAATCTTCGAAGCCAGTGTACACACCAAGAACAGCAGGGTCTATGTGCAAATGTGAAAAGTGTAATGATTTTTTTTAGCATAAAATGAATTCTCCTTGCAGGTCAGTTGGAATTTAAAATTTTTATGTATAGCTTCAAACTGCCATGAAAATGTCAGCTTCGTAGACAGGACTCACAGCTCTGCAGATGACAGCTTGTGAGCAAACTGATTAGGGTAAGACATTGTCACAGGACTGCTTGTTGTTACACTCAAAACTATTTTTATAGCGTTAAGCTATAGGTACTATTTACTAGGATGCCAAGTAATTAGAATAAAGCACCCACAACATGTCAGCAAGTCTCTGGGATAACACTGAGCTAGTGTTTGTTTTGATTATCGATCCATTTGAGTTTAGCATCCTTATCTAGCCTCCTGTCATTCATGTGCTCCAAACTAAATGAAAATCCATTGTGTTCATTTCTTTGGATTTCAAGGCTCAGACCATGAGAACCATAAGACTAAGTTTATTATGCTGATACTCATGGATTAGGGACAGAAAATCATTTAAGTAAATGGAAAGACAGCTACTCTCCTAGCTTACAAGAACAAAAGTTTCTTTCCCCTTGGAGATTCTTGTCCTGTCTCTTGGCCTTGAACTTGAAAGCCTGGTCTAACCACTTTGCTGTATTTCTTCTGCAAGATCAATGTGCTAATACTGAGTCTGTCTTTAACTTGAGGTTTTCAGAGGGAAGCCCAAGCATGTCTGATACCTCCTTTTGAATGGCTTGTGGGAATTTCAAACTGAAAATAAACTCTTCATCTTCTCTGTTCCTGAACTTAGAGGACATGGCATCATCATTCAATATCACAGATAACCTCCTCTGCCTCTGTCCTCCGTCTCCACTTCACTACCAAACTGTATTATTTTTTTGTGACATAGTCTTCCTTTGAGTTCAGGCTGGTCCTGAACTCATCACATAGCCCACGCTGGCCTTGAACACATGGCATTTGTTCAACCTTAGCCCTGAGTGCTGGAATTGCAGGCATACACCACCATACTCATTTATGTAATTCTGGGAAATCAAACCCAGGGCCTTGTACATGCCAGGCAAGCACTTTAACCTCTATACGATTCCTTTAGCTCACTAATTATCTTAATTATTATACATACTCAATGTATATCCAACTGCCGCCACGTTTCACAATTATTTTAATGCAAGCCACCATCTTTCTGGCCTGAAATGCTGCGGTAGTTTGAGATCTCACGTGCTATTCCCTCTTGAACTAATTCTCCATTTTCCAATCAAATAGATTTCTTTAAAAATCAAATTTGTGAGATTGTGGTGATGACACACATATGTCATCTTAGCATTATGGAACACTGAAAGAAAGGGATCACAAGTTCAAGCTCAGACTGCGTAATTGAGCAATGTAGTCCCACTCTTAAAAATCAAAAATGAACAAGGGACTAAAGATGTAGTCAAAACCCTGCATTAAATCTCCAGCATCACAAAAACTAAAAAGTACACTCCAAGAACAGCAAATTCTATGTCCAAATGTAAAAAGTGTAATGATTTTCTTAGCATGAAGTGAATTCTTAAATTGAAATATAACAATTAAAAATGAAATTTGCCCATACCATGGCTAACTTGTAATCCTCCCAGTCTCTCTTGTCTGTGTCTGGAGTATAAAAAAGACAATATGTTCATCTTTCATCCTGTTTGCTAACCCAGGGCCTAATGGAAATGATTAATGAGTTTAAGAAATGAGAGAGAAAGGAAGAGTAAGGTGATAGGGATTTTCACATCCTTAGCTTCAAACATAGAGAACATCTGACGAGGTGTATTAGCGTTTTATCCTGGGACCAAAGGAAAAAAGTGATTAAATCTAAAGTAACTTAGACATGAAGAACTCAGCCAACAGAGACACAAGAAAAATCTGTCGTGATTTGACTAAGCTATTCCCCTGGATGTCTGTGTTAGTGCTGTCTTCGAACATCTTGAAAGCTCATGATTATATAAAAACATATGGTGCTGATAAATTCATGTGCTTTCATTATTATGTTGCATGTTTTTAGACGAGACAATTTGTGAAGTATCAGTGACATTTTCATTTAGTCAGTCTTCACGATGGCAGCCACTCAAATCCTCAGATACTCAAATGAAGTCATCACTTCAGATGGCTGGAGTTGAATCTTTCAGTTCATAGTGAGTTTCCATGACAGATTCTTTGACCCAAATGAAGTCGGAAGTGTGATTTGGAAGCATGAAGAATTCCAGTACCTGGAAACGACTTCCTTGTGGAGAGCTGCCTTTAGTAAAAAGTGCATAAGCAAACTTGCCCTCTCCTTCTTTTAATCTAAAAAAATATTTATTTTTGTGTCCCAGGTACTTGCTGATAGGTCCACATCTGGCCAGTTTTGGGCAAAGAAGTTCTCATATCTCTTACACTTGCTGTCTGAAACCAAAAGCAAAATACAACCAAAATGATTTTAATTTTAATGATTCATTAACACCTGATTGCTCAATTGTTGGGTCATTTGAAAGGAGTACTGCAATTAGGGAGGGGAAAAAATAACTTGTCGAGGCTTACAGAGTATTTAGCAAAATGTCTAAAAGTGTTCTCATATTTTGACATTCAGCATAACTATTATTGAAATGTCACTTCTGACCCCTTGTTTAATGCAATTGTCTCATATATAATGCCTTAATTGGCACGACTACTACAGTTGTTTGAGTAGGCGATTTCCTTTCAATTGTTTATCTTGAATTTAATTTTGAATTTTTAATTGGATTTCATCATTTGTTAATTGCAAAGTGGGTAGTTTCCTTTATATCAGTGGTTATCAAAATATGACCCTCAGACCAGCTGTATCAGGTCACCTCAAAGCCTTGGAGAAATGCATACTTGGTATTTCCACTTGAGAAGTGTTGGGGTAGGATGCAGTGATCTGCTTTAGAAAAAGCCCTTCCGGTGATCCTGAGGTACCGCCAGATATGAGAGTCACTACGCTGCATTCTCAGTTCATCCATCTGACATATATGTTAGAACACAATCACCTTTGACTGTTCTAGAACAGTTAGGCTTAGGATCGGTGTTCGTGCACATTAGCATGTAAGTCACAAGGCTGCTGAGCAACCAGAGGGCTCAACTGGCCCTTTCACCTCCCAGTAGACGGTTCGAGCACAGACCCCAAGTCAATCGCAAATGAGTATCTGTCAAGACATTAGTTATTGAAGATTGTCAAAATCATAAAATGCAAGACATTGAATGTCAGTGAACTACTTGCAAAGTAATTAAGATGGTGAAAATAAGCTTTGAAGGGTCAATAATAAAAGGGATCTGTGATTATACTCATATTGAGTATTTTTTCAAAAAATCATGCTGCTACCTTTAAAGGTATTTTAGAAGTCAGATTATTATTCTATCAGGGAAAGACCTGTCAGTAAAACAATTCAACTGGGCATCATACCACTTAATGAGTTATCTCAGCCCTCAGGAAGGAGAATTGTGAGTTGGAGCTGAGCCTGACTTACCTCACAAGACCCTATCTCAAATAAGAAGCAAATACACAAAATTTGAAATATTTCTTTTAAAAACATGGTTATTATATTATCCTCTGAACCCTTACTTGAAAAATGACCCATAAAAATAAGATTAGATTCAAAATCGTTTTCAAAGCAAAAAGTTGTGTAGTTTTCTAAGTCACTAGGGAAGTTTTAATCACCCATTAATGAGGGGGCCCCCAACTCAAAGTCCATCAGATGTAGTAAGGAACCATTCTGAGTGTTAGGTTGATCCTAACCCAAGGTCAAACTTTACCTTGAAATAGTCTCATTGCATATTCATTTTTTTCTTGGAAGCTGTATCCTAATTATATTTTATCTGCTCGTTAGTTTGTAGATGGAGATTATGCTTTAGCATTGGATGGGAAGTTCAAGGCTAGAGATGGAAGCTTTTAATGAATCACAGAAAAACAAACACTGGCGCAGTATTGGGCAAATACTCTCTTCTCCAGGTGTTAATCATAGTTCCAATTATACAATGGGTGTAAAAATGCTTGAATATGCGTTTAATGAGCCTTTGTTCCTTTATGTAATTTTTAATTATACATGTGTTCACTTCCATTGTATTATGTTTGGGTCAATTTTGCCCCGGTTTATCCATCCTTTGCCTTCTTAAAGGGAAAAGAATATTTGCTTCATTTTCTACTAATGCTTCATCTTCGTTATTGCTTGTTCCTTTGAAGGTCCAATTCTGGGTCTGCTGGTGGCTGTTGTCCCCACTGAGTCTTTGGAGTGTGTCCCAGGGCCTCCTGGTCTCCAGGAAATTCAACCTTCCTCCTTCCAAATGTTTTCATAACATTTTTGTCCCAGGTCCTGCCCTATTCTCAAGGTTGTATAAGTTGTGCTGGGGAAAAACATGAAATATGGCTAAGCTCATGTCGAGGTTGGCTGTCATGGCCTGGAGGAAGAGAAACCTAATGCATGTGTCTGCCCATCCAAGAGGCGTCCTGTAATTATCTCTTCCATAAGAGTACCTTTGGATTATTTGCACAAATGAGTTGGTAAACTCTGGCTCCTAAGCTAGCTTGTGTCCCTCTCTGATCTAAAAGGGAGTTCAAGATTAAAGCAAGATAAAACACAGCCCTCTGTTTGAGTCCAGATGTAAGCAGGAAAGAGTTAACTGAACCTCTTTGACTTACTGGTCACTATTTTGGAAACTTTAATCCTCTTACCATCATACCCATTTCTTTTTAGAGAAAGTTACTGAGATTATAAGGAGTTGGATAGTTGGTCCAAGATCTTTAGACTAGAGCACATAAAAGCTGAGCTGTACAATTTTATAATGGATAGTTTTGTATTTCTGGGGTATTTGTGGGTTTGTTATTCCTGGACACAATTCTTATGGCTGGACCAGTAACTCCTAAGCACCTTAGTACTGAGAAAAGCTATATAAACTGAAGAGTCAATCTCCTCACCTATGAGCTGCAAATAAAATCAGAGCAGCTGATGGGAATTTTGTAGTAATTAAGAATATAAAACTTATGTTTGAGTTACAGCCAGTGCACTTTTACAAATGGTGGTGGCTATCAACCCTCCATTGAAAATAAAATGTGCATCATATTTAGATTTATGATTATTTGATCTCCTATTGAAATAATATCCGGGTGCTTTACTGTGGTAGGATTTATATCACGAGAACAAAAGCAGAAGTGACTTATTTGAGACAATGTTTCTCCTGCACATAAAGAGTTCAAACTCAGGAGACCCAATTTTGTCTGGTAGTACCAGGAGATTTAAAGGGGCATATGACCATCCAAATACCACTAATGGATGGGACATATCTTCAATTCGGCAGATCACCTCATGGTCTGCGATGGTTTCTGGGATTCCTGTCCATTACATCTGCATTCCAGGCCCCAGGATGGGAAGACTGTGCTCTCACTTTAGGGAAGAATCCCCACCCCTACCCACCCCCCCACCCCCGCCCCATAACACTTCTGCTTCTTTCAGAACTTAGTCAGCTGACCACTTACAGGTCTGAGGAAAGTGAAAGACAATCCTCCAGTTTCATTTGAGTTTATCCAGTGATAAATGGATGTTCAAGTCCGGTGTGGTAGTACATACTTATAATCCCAGTACTTGGGAGGCTCGAGAGGCAGATTGTAAGGTCAAGGTCAACCTGGACTATACAGCAAGACCCTGACTTAAAAGGCCATAGATTGATAGACAGGAATTTATATAAAGAATAGAATGGATGATGGGAATGACCTTATAGGTTCTATCAAGGTGTTGTTGTTTCAGGAGATGAAAGTGTGAGCTCAGCTGCCAGGTGTTGGGAATAGGTAATCAAAGCTTAAGCCTCAAATGTGTTGAGTCTATAAATCATTTCCTTCGATGATAAAAATAAGAGTCTGCTACAAGATGCCATTTTTGTTGTCTGTGCCGTATTTGTCAATAGTACGCTGGTGAAAATAAGATAAACCAGAGAAAATACGGAAGCCATCTCACTGTCGAGGGGGCCTTGAGTGAAATCCTCCAGCACTTTTACAAACCTTGAAGTTAAGGAGAAAGAGAGAGAGATGTGAGTATGAAAGTATCTGTCCCTGAGTCTGAGTGGAGAAAGCATCTGTAAGGTTCCATGTCCGTCTGGAGTGATGGCATTCGTAAAAACATGACAGGAACCTCTGCCAACTCCTCAGGTAATGAGGCCCAGAAGTGAGGCCACAGGCTAGCCGTGGGCTTGTAGGTGAAACCTGACCAGCCCCGGGCAAGTCCTTGACCACAATTCCCCCAGTGACTGTCATGCACTGCTGCCTACGGTAAGGTGACAAGAACATTTTTTGCCATTACGCTTGCCAGGTCAAGTTTGTGGGATTGCCTCTGTTCAGGCTTGAAAATTCATTTAGAGGTTTCTAAGTGGGCGTCTGACTCTTCACTAATCCTCGTTGTCACCCTTTCAGTGTTCAGTCATGTGTACTCAAGGCCACACTGTAATTAATACCCAACCTCTTAATGAGTTTCTTCTTAATTAATTTTCTTTAGTCCATTCTCTTTACCCATTAGGAAATCTTACCAACCCTGAGAGGGAGGGTGGCGTTTACATCAGTATTACGAAAGCATCACCTCTTTGTTCGTGCTGATTTCTGCTCTTCCGTAGGTTTCCAGGCTCTACCAATGATAGTGATAGAGTTTCCAAATTCTACCCGTGAACCTGTTGTGTCGCAGGATTTAGTATAGAGTGCTTCCTCTGCTCTTTCTTTCTAGTAGCTTTGTCAGCCTTGGGTCTCCATGGTTAAAAATGGGCATCCTTTCCTAAGATGGTGGTGAACCTGTGTTACATGTCCAGAATTTGTTGATTTTATATAGAGATGATCTCTACTACAAAAATATCTGAATTTAATTTGAGAAGAAAGTAGGAGAAAACTAAATTACTGGGCCATATAAAATCATATCACTAAGAATGCTGGAAGTTAGGTATTTAGAGAGTAACTTTCGTGATGGCTGAGGAGAAATAAAAACGCATAACCAATGAGGAGGAAACAGAGACGTGAGCGCCATTTTCCTTGTCCTTTCTTCCTGTTGTCTACATAGAGTGAAGTTATAGAAGGAAAACCAACGAATAGGTGGACAAAGTGGGGGGGGAGGGGAGGAAAACATGGCAACAGTGCTGCAGTGTGCATATTTGTGTACTCTTGTACACAAATGTATCTGTTGTACTCCTAACCTCTAAGGTGATTATATCTGGAGGTAGAATTTGTGTGTACATGTGGAGGTGGGTGGGGTTAGATCTTAGGGAAAAAAATCCCTCATTGCTTTCTAATAGATGACTGAGAGAGACCCCCTTGTGCCTTCCACCTTAGGAGTATACTCAAGAGCTAGAAATGGACGTAGTCTGTCCTGATTTTGGAAATTGTTAGCATCTAAAACATGTGAAAAATAAACACCTGTTTTTAAGCCACAGAATGTATGGATTTTACTATAGTCTCTTTGAACAGACAAGAAAAAGGGTTCAATAACTTAAAAGGTGTTGATTCAACTAAGGTTGAATCTGACTCTGCCACTGATGATTATAAGCAGAGGTCAAGAAGGGAGCTAGCAAATGAATGTCTGATATAAAAAATTAAATCATGACACTAGCTAACTTTTAAGAGAGTGTGATGATGCTAAATTTTTGATAAAAGTGTGATGTTACTGAGCTAGGGCCATACACCCCCTGACAAGAACACTTGCCCAGGAAGCTTGAGGTCCTGGATCTGAACCCTCTGCACCAGGTAGTAGTTAGGCATGGTGGTATATGACTATAATCCCAGCACTCTAGAGGCGGAAGCAGGAGGATTGTTGTGACTTCTAGGCCACCTTAGACTATAGAGGTTAAAATTGAGCTGGGCTACTTAGGGAGTTCAGGACCAGTCTAGACTGTAGAGTGAGACCCTGTCTCAAGAAGAATAAATGTGATGTAATAAAAAATAGAATTTTTATATATTTTTAAATTAAGAGAATGTAGGGCTGTGAATGTTGATTAGGATGATAATCCAATTCCTAATTCTTATTAAGTTAGTAAACACATGTAAAATAAAGTAACCACCGTCACATAGACAGATAAAACCACTGCGGTAGAAACAGAAATAATAGCTTAATTTAATCTCTATGTTGAAAAGCAAAAGAATGTGTCATTTAATAATGGGAATGTCATAGAGATATGATCTGGTAAGAATTCCACCAGAGTATTTAGTTTACAAGGCAATGCACTTAGATTAAAACAATAAATATGCTTTTATTTTTTTCTGTGAAATTCAGACCCCCGAGTACAACCTAAAGAATCATTTTCCAGGGCAAGGGCATTATTTGAGATGTGGTCAAAAGTACAGCGAATGTTCAGAACGTATATTACAATAGAAGATACATTGTTATTCCCCTCAAAATACTCTCCACCCCCTCATTTCAAACACACTTTATCACCATTCCAGCCGCTTTATTAAACAGTTTTGGAAATCTTCTCTTGTGAATACCTAATTACACTGCTATAACCATCTCAGTGACATGAGTTGATTCCAAACATTTACCTTTTATAATCGTTTTGACTTTGGGAAATAGCTGGTTGTATGTTGCCAGATTGCCAGATCCAATGAATAAGGAGGCTGAGGTCACACCGTCCAGCCTTCAGGGGTGAGCTTTTCTGTGAGATGGCACTTGGAAGCTTCATTCCCTGTATTTTTAAAAATCATATCTCATAAAGTCATGAGAGGACTTCAGGAACTTTTAAAAATAGTGAGAATGGTGGAATAAGTAGATTTGAAGTGGGGAAGAGTACTAAGAGGGAAATTAATGGCACTGTGCCTTTTACCATTATAATTTGTTATTTAAACATACCCTATATTTTTTGATCGCCCTTGTAAGTTAACAAACATAGTATTTTATTTGAAAAGCATCACAGTCAGGTGGAGAGGTGTGCCAGCCAGGAGTTTTATTTGGGATTGGCTTTGTTACCACTTTTCAGAGAAAGAATATTTTGCACTAGAGAATGCTTGGAGTTTACCTATTTCAGAAAGCAAAAAGATAATTGAAAGAAAAGTACACTTTGATTCTCTGCAGAAGAAAGTATTTTTGCTTTTATCATAGTGTGTTAGAATAAAATAATACATTTCTTTCAATAAAATATGAAGTCTGTTGCAGTGAAGGTGTTGTAACCTCTTCGCTAAAAGCAAAGCTAGTGATGGATTTGGTTTCTATCAGCCTGGACCGCTGTGTCCCTGGCATCCTCATCCTTTGCCCCTGGATGTACACCTAGATGAGGTTGTTCTTGTGTTGCTGAACTATCGTAGATCTCAAGATGGGGAAAATTGATCACCTCAGTCATCAGGTGTTATTCCTTCCCTCGCTGAAATTCAAAGCTTGGACATTCTGGTTCTAGGAGCAGTTTGTGTTGCTTGATTTTTTTCCCTCTGAGATTTGGGTTGGTTTTGTGCATCACAGGGATAGGTCACGTGCATTTGTGCTGCATGGTACTGTTGGTACTCAGTGTTTTCAATATGGAAATTCCTGATACCCTCTGTCTTGCTGGTTCATAGTTCTGGGCTTACTTCAGAATGTTTAGGGAAATGCACAACGGAGAGGGGCGCCCTCCCTCCCGCTGACAGACTCACCTGTATGCGTCTTCTGTAGAAAGATCGTTGTGTTGTACTAGGATAATATCACCTTTCTAGAAAGGATAGGTGTCACAATACCAAAGACAGAAATCTTCTCTCTCTCTCTCTCTCTCTCTCTCTCTCTCTCTCTCTCTCTCTCTCTCTCTCTCTCTCTGTCTCTCTCTCTCTCTCTGCCTCTCCCTCTCTCTCTCTTCCTCCCTCCCTCCCTCCCTCCCCACACACATGCACACACTAAAAGAAACACCAGCTATCTTACCTTGTCCTCATCTTTTTTCAGGTGTCCAATTCTCCATCCTGCATCCATATCTCTTCTCATACATCTTCACTGAAGATAAGATGGAAACTCTCCCAAGGCTGTTTGTATTTTTAAACTTTCTTTCACAGTAAAATGAAAAGTTCTGCCCTTCTTATGGGAATTTCTAGACTGATTCAAGGTCATGAGTATCACACAATATTTACTTCTGGCCAGTGTCACAAACTTACATTTGGGACACAAGAAAAGGGGAAAAATATTGCCTATATGACAGTTGAAGTCTTCTAACTTTTCTTCTAACTTGGGGAAGCCAAAAGATGCCTTCTTTGATTTTCCTAAACAGGATTTACTTTAAAAAGTAATATTTCTGCCTCTAGAGGCTTAAATCTGCCTGTTGGCAAGTTTTGTATAGTTATAACACAGATCACATGTACATAGAACATCTTGTTTTGAAATTATCAGACTATGTAGGAAGAGAAAAATTCAAATATATCAGGAAAAATAGGTTTATTATTATTAGAATTATATTTGATTACCTAAGTGGAAGATAGATCCTTCACCTAATGTGAGTAAATGCTACCTAAGTTATATTAAATAATAAAATACATTAAGGGCCTATATGGCATTGGATTGAAAGAGAATAAGGAGATAACATATGTGAAAAGGAGATATTTTCATGTAAAAAGCAAAGAAATATGCACAGAATGAATATATTTATATTTGAGTGAAAGTTAACATTCTCTGTGTAAGAAAGACTTAGACTGAAAAGGAAAGCTTCATTGTATGTATTACACAACAGTGTTGATGTCTACAATGTATAAAGAATCCTTGGAGTTAAAATATAAATGGATGAATGACCCTGTAGAAAAATGAGCCAAACATAGAAATAAAAAGACACTCAGAGATCTAGTAAGTGTGAAATGTACCAAGGTCCCTTTAACTAGTTTTCAGAGCAACACATGTGAAAATAGCAATTTTAGCCTATTATTTTAGGAAATACTTTTCTTTATATGATCCTTAAATGAGGGGAGAAATCAATTTAGGAGGAAAACCTAGCTGTGTTGGACTTCTAGAAAATGACATGTTAGACTTGCTTCCATAAGGTTTCTGCCTGAAGGCATTTATCTATTTTTAATGAAAAATTACAAACACATGCCACACAAAACAAAAATAGTCCTGTAAGTTCCTAAATACCTATCTACTAGATTTTACATTTATGAATATTCTCATATTTTATGACAAACTTTTTAATAATTTTATGGGATTCTCTTGATGTGATCCAAGTACAAGGCACAAATCAAAAGACTCATTTGTAATCAGTTTTGGTCTGTGCTTCAAACTCTAGGAATTATTATAATGATCTAAGATTTCAATAGTGATTTAAGTTGCAAATATTAAAAATGACAATAGAAATTAGCTTTTGAGTTTTCTTTTTCTGAATGAATGTTTATATTGCTTATGATGCTGGAAAAAAAATGTTACAGTGCTTTAAAAAGTGCTAGATGGAACTCGGTCTAAGTCATTAGACCCCAGAGCGCAGCTTTTGTCGTAGCTTATCCTAGCAAACAACAGATACTAAGCTCACTGGCAGGCCAGGCATAGAGCTCAAGCTTACACTCAGCATCATCACAGAATTTCGGTGGTTGATTCCCTTCTTCTCCCTATTGTCCACAGGCAGGTGTGTAAATAGCTCACCACTGGCATGTGGAGGCTGTTTCAGGCTGCAAGTCTCTGGGACATAGACTTTTCAACGATAAACAGTAGGCTCTTCATTGCCATACTAACCTAAGAAACTAGAACTCCTTAAATATTGTTAAATGAAAGATTTGTCCAGAATGATGAATTATGAGAAAAGTGTATTATTTATTATTATTATTGTCACGATTTTCAGTAAGGTCGTGCCTGCTGGATTCCTGTGCCAGAAGGCGGAGGGAGGGAAGAAAGTGTGCCAGTCAAACACCAGGTGTCCATCGCAGAGCACCAAGATGGAAAACTTAGAGAAATTTTGGGCCAAGAGAGCTTCCAAGTCTCTGGAGAAATCATAACTGGAAATAATCAGACTTTGCCGGCTGCCCCTTTGCTGTGTCTCCAATACCTCTGTGTACACCCTGTCTCGGCATTTGCTGTGTCATTCTATAAAAAGAAGTTCATAATAATGACTAGAATGGGCCTTTAGGGAACAGAGAAATCTTTTTTATTGCTTCCCCTGTAAATAAAATTACCATTCCATAAATTTGGTGGATGAAGTATAAAGTTAAATTCAGACAGCGTGCTAGGCTAGACTGGGTTGATTATTTAATCTTAAGTCTGTCTTCTAATTAAGCGTGTATTGTTAAATGAGGTAACATACAGGCTTAGAAATTGCCAGGTGTTTAAAAGACACCAGTAAGCATTTATGCTGAGATCTAATTAGTGTTGTGATACATTTTACCATGCATGGTCATCATGATTTTTTCATCATTAGTTACTGATACATTACATAATTCATCTTCCAAAAATGTTACTAACAAGTTTCAGAAAATCTAGAAGTGTCATTTATGAGAGTTCTTTTACATATACAAATTTTATGAAGGTAGATGTAAACTAGCCTGTAACCTAAATTTAATATTGATTTGCATGTGATAAATTTGTAAACACACAAGTTCATCCCACTCTACGTAGGCCACATTGTAGATTGAAGCCTTGAATTGAATTGAAGGGTGAGTGTCTGTTATCGTCATGCCTGTCAGGAAATTAGGTAGCAATTAAAAGGAGGATTCCTTGACTCTGGGCATGCTTCCCCCACCACATATGTAGATTAGGTAGACATTTTTACATAGATTGAAATCTATTATACCTCTGTGCAAATGTTACAGGGAGCCTTACACCAGCACGACAAGGAAGAAGGCGGGAGCTGGATTGTTGCTTGCCTGATTTAGAAGGTCATCTTGGCTGCCTGCAGGGGTTTCTTAGAAGTTGATCGTGGTAATTTGAGGCTCAGGTCCTTTTAGGGGCAGCTTGTGAGGCCTCTTCGCCACCTACGCTTCTTTCTGCCTTCTTAAAGTTGACATACTCATCTTGGTTGCAGCAATGGAGTCAGCTGGGCCAGCTTGGTGATAGCACTTCTCTACATAAAACGCCCTACCATCTTCACACTCTGTCCATTTAAAAATTCAGCCAGTAGCTAGAGGAAGAGCACCACGGTTAGAGTACTTGATGGGAAATGTGAGGCTCTGAGTTGGATTGTCCAGCACCGCAAAGGCCCAACGTCGTGGCACATGCCTGTAATCTCAGCACTGGAGAAGCTGAAGCAGGAGGACTGCTGTGAGTCAGAGGGGAGCTTGGGCTACATACTTAGTTCTGGACCAGGCTGGACTATAGATCCAGACTCTTGTTTCAATTTTTTTTTTTAAATTAAAATTCAGGCAATGGAAGAAAGAAGCAATCTTGACCCTCCTTGGCAGGTGTCTGACTATAATTCATAGGCATAGCCATACCCCATTTCTACTCTGGAGATGGCTGATAGTTTAGCTCTGGCCCAACATCGTGGTTTTCTCTTCGCTCCTTGTTTCCAAGCACCTGCCCTGGCTCCCTGTGGCCTGGGCTGGAAGTGTAAAGAGCAAAGCTGGAAATCCAGAAAGACAGCAATTATTTTGTTTACTATATTTGGTAGAGTATTTGGACATTTAGAGATTTTCTTTTCTTTAAAATGTCATTTCTTTCCCTGACTAAAAATAAGAAGGGGTTAGAAAGTGTAGATCAGTAGCACAGTATGTGATTAGTCTGCTGAATGTTCTGGGTTCAATCCACCCAAAATAATAATAATATAAAAACAATAAATGAATGTCATTTATAAGCATTTTGAGTGCACCAAAAAATAAAAAATAATTATGTGTAATCTTAAAAGAAATCTGAGTTATAATTGGATACCTTCCAGTATTTGTATTCTTAAAGCAGAAGGAGAAATATTGCCTTCAAAAAGGCCATTTCTTCTAAAGGATAAATAAAATTTGAGTTCAAATAAGTTAATTATGGGGGCTGGAGCAATGGTGGAGATGTTAAAGTGCTTGCCTAGCGAGCACAAGGCCCTGAGTTTGATTCCCCAGCATCATATAAAGCTGGGTATGGTGGTGCACTCTTTCAGTACCAGCACTGGAGAGGCTGAGGTGGGGGGATCGCTGAGTCCAAGGCTAGCCTGGGCTACATAGTGAGTTGAGGACTAGCCTGGGCTATAGGGAAGGGTCCTGTCTCAAAAAATATTAATTAAAAATAATTTACATTTTATAGAGGTTTAGTCCTTATATAAAGTTGGTAGTTTAAAAAAAATGAGAAACACTTCTCTAGAAGATGCAAATTTGAGTTTCAAGATCAAATTGCACAGCCAATGAATATTTGTTAGTCACCTGTCCTGTTTGAGACATTGAACTGAGTCCCTAGAAAAATCTTGAAGATTTTGTCCCTCTAAATTATTAGGATGTTTGGGTTTTATTTCTGTAGTGCAAAAAAGTGATTTAAAAAAGTACATTTGCTATTATACCTACTTGTAAAAACCCTGTTAATATCAATTCCATATAAAGCAAATTGCGTAGTGCAATTATATCATCAAAACCCCTGATTGTTCCAACTTTCTCTTCTTTCCTGATGGCTCATCATTCCAGTTTTCTAAATCCTGTAAATTTCATTCTACAAGACAGATTAAGCAAATTGCAAAAATATGAATAGGCACTAGTTTATTTATCATAGTCCAAGAAGATTAAACCAGCAAGCTTTGGCTTTAACCAACTGATCCCATAATTGCTACTGCTGTTTCCCAGATGAGAAGTCCTCTGTTTCCACATTTCCTCCTACCAAACAACCCATCTCCCAGCCTCATTCATCTCCACTGTCATCAGAATGGGTTCATACTCCTCACAAGTAGATTAAAGAAAACACCCAAAACATTATAGGTATATTCATTTGTTCATTTTCTCTGTCTCTCATTCTCCTATCTCTATGTCTGTCTTTCTCTCAGTCTCTCATTGTCTCTGCCTCTCTTTCTCTGTCTCTTTGTCTCTGTCTGTCTGTCTGACTCTCTCTCTCCCGCTCCCTCCACCACCACCCCCCCCCCCTCATTTTTCAGGCTGAGTTTCATTCTGAAGTCCAGGCCAGGCCTGTAATCACTACATAGCCCTCACTGGATGTCCTGGAACACATAGCAATCCTCCTGCCTCAGCCTCCTGAGTGCTGCGATTATAGGCAGGTGCCATTCTACCCTGCTATTATGTGGTGCTGGGGATGAAGCTTTCCTAGTCAAGTGTTATAATTCTTGAACTATGTCCCCATTCCATATTCTGTCTTTTTAATAGTTTCTGATTTCCTCAACAAAGCTGTTGAGTTGAATTGATAACTATACACCAATAAAAAACTATAAAAAGTTAGTGAATTTACTGAATGTTACAATAATAGTTTATATTTATCATTGAAAGAAGTTACAATCAGCAGAAAGTTGCAGATATTTCAGATGACTCAGTTGAAAAAATAGTTAGAAAAGAAATTATACTGGTAATAAGGATTAGAAAATGCTAAAACAATGAACCTGAATTCTATATATTTTAAATTTTTAGTTTGCTCCATTTGTGAAAATGCGATGATAAAATGTTCAAAGTCATCCTGTTAGGAATTGAACTTGTGCCCACAAGTATATAAAATATAAATCATCCCATAGTAAACTTGTATGAAACCTCCACAGACCTGCCTCCTGTCGTGAATTTTTCAATTGAATCTCTTTATGTATTTAGATCAGTACTTGTAAATCCATCTTTTGTCCTGTCCCTTCCTTACATCTCACACTGAAGTATCTACTAATTTCTGCCAGGAAGTGCATTTCAAGTCTGTCTTTTATCCTGAGTACTTAAATCGCTACTTTGTTGAGGCTTTTCTGTGTGTCACATAGATTTGCATAAATTTGTCATTCACGTTCGTCTCTCCCAGAGCCAGAGTGCCTTCCATCATGGTGGAAACTGCCTAGTCGTGGTCACGTGCTGCATTTGTTGACTCACCCCTGGCCGTGGTGATGCCGCCTGCCTCTGATCATCCAGCCTCATGAGGCTGCTGGGAACCCATTCCACTCAACATGTGGCCATGGAACAGCTTTCCTTATGATTGGCTGACAACTGGATGGGATCTGCTGCACACGCTCTCCTGACCGCGGCTCAGAGATCTCTTACCTACTGCTCTCCTTGCTCTCAGTGGGCACTGTCTACACTGGCTTTCTTGCCAGTCTCTGTGCAGGCCAGTTGTGTTTCTGGTGCTGTTTTTGCTTTAATATTCATGTGCTCATTTCGTTATATTCTACTCTCAGATGAAGTGTCACTTGCACAAAAAGACCTACTCAGGTGGTTCTGTGCTGAGCATCTCTTGCACAGGTCTATTACATCACTCTGTGTTTACTTTTTGTTTTATCAACATCTGGTCTATGATTCCTGTTACTCCTTTTCTCCTCCTTCCTGTTAGTGTGAAAGTTCTGTGACGGTAGGGACTGTTGTGTTGTCACACTGCCGTATTCCTAGCACTGTAATTGTGTGCCTAGTAGTTGTTCCGTGTATGTTTATCAGGTGAGCAAACAGCTTGAATTGATGGGACACTGATGGGGAAAATGAACTCTTTGGTATTTATTATGATGTATAGTTAAGGATATAGGTATATCAGCGTGAATGTGTTACTTAGGACTGGAAAAGGACTGGGATTAAAGTGATCTATAATATTTGACATTGTAGTTGAGAAGTAAGGTGGAAATGGAGTAATACTGGAAGTGATTGCTTCATTTTCAGTGCTACAATTTCTTTACAATGTGAATTGTTTCGACATTTCTTTTCTAAAAACTCCCAAGATTCAAATATGCATCTTTTCTCCTCTTACCATTGTGACCCACTGGCAAAAAAAAAATAAGAAAAACAAGGAAGGCAGAGACCACTAAAAACTGGAAATGTTCTATGTATTCACAAAGAGACTATAATTTCTAAGGAATGAACAAACAACTAAAGCAACTGAGAATCTATCATATTAACTATGAAAAAATGCACTAGGTAAAAATAAAAGGGAAAACAGAAATGCAGGCAAATTGGTAAGGTAATTTTGCATTTTCCAATGCAAGACTTTGGTAATTAAATTGAATGCATAGAACCATCAAATTTATTTTTGAATTATGTCTTTAAGCCTCTGTAATAACACCTATAGGCAAGTTTCAAAGAATTGGTTTTGAATAACACCCTTGTTTACATTTATTCCATATTAATTATTAAAGATTATCCCAAGATAGAATTTTGTTATGTGTACAAGCAATCCAGAAACCTGTGGCAATTTGGTGAAGAGAAATTTACACAGAAAACTCAAGTATGGTGTATGACTTGAGCGGCCTATATTAGCTCCAGTGCTGCTGATGGTAATACAGCAATCGCTTAGGTGAGGCATGACGTTCTGTTCCGTGGATTTGTTGAAAGCAAATCTCTGGGTCTGAAAACTTGTTAAAGTAGGGAACGAGAGAACACATACGTGGGCTTGAGGCTCGTCATTGCGGGAAGCTAAGGTCGATAAGTGAACACATGACACCACATAGAAATAGCACGCAGAGAAAACTAGACCTGAAATAGCCATTTATTTTGACATGTACTGGAGACTAAAGAGTGACACTTGTTTGTTCAGTGTGCAACACATTATTGAATGATGTCAAATATGACAACATATAAGAGTTGAATGCCAGCAAGCCTCGTGACAGACTTTTGATTATCAGGGAAGGAATTATAGTGCGTTTATAGTGCATGGCATGTCTTCTGTGAGGAAGAGTTAGGCCGACCTGAAACTAAAATAATAAAGTTGCGTTAAAATTATATTATGCAGTGGGGAGTAGAAAGATCAAAACAGAATATTTACTGTGACCCATTGAACATTTTCTCTCAAAACTAAAAAATTTGGATGAAGAGTTTACTTGTTGGATATATAAAACTATGTTTCTCTATCCTCTCTGTCTCTCCAAATGAAGGAAATGTCCAAGGTTTTTGTTTGTTTGTTTGCTTCTTGGAGAATTGTGGGAAATAGCCAGAGGAAATCAAAATGGAAAAGCAGTCTTACATAGCTGATATTAGTTTAATTCATGAACATTAGTTTTGACTTGACATACTGGTCATCTCATTTGCAAGTAGTTGTTTGTGAGTTTCAACTTGTGCTTATCTGTAGTGTTGCTGTTTCTGTGAAGTAGGCTTATTGACCTATTTCTCAACTAAGTATGGGAAAGCCATTGTGTTTTATGACCTCTGTGGTTATGTCCATCCATGTTAATGAACCATGAAGGAGGGTTTAAAAATCCATTAACATAGCAGTGTATTGCTTACCTGAATGATAAGGACTATTCTGTAATAAATGACCAAGACCTCAAATATTGAATATGTCTCTGTATCACATAGACCAAAATAGCTTGAAGGTATATTTTAGCTGTTGTAAACAACCACTTTAGTATGCAAAGCTCGTTATTTTATGAACTGTTCTTACCAGTTATTTAGAACTGCATGTTTTCAGAGCTATAGATTATTTTGTGTGGGCCTGTTCCTTTTACAACATTAAGAACCCACGAGTGTTAGTGACTTCCTAAGGGTGGGACGTACTCCCCTGTCACCTGTCTCCTCGGTTGTAATGAAAGCACACTGTATTATATTACTTCTGTTCTCCTGCGTTGTCTTTTAATGGATGTCAAATGAACCGACATTCTTCTACCCACTCACTACTGGATCCCACCTCTGAGTTTCTTCCCTGCTCTTAGATATTCTGCTTCAGGATCTTTGGAGCGTACAGGGGCAGCAGGTATAAATGAATGAAGTTTGCTACCAAGTTTCTGATCATGTTCTATCTCCCAGATCTTGGGCAGCTTACAAGTAAGTCATTCCTCTGTGGCTTCCATGGGCAAAGCCATCTGATGGGCTCATTGACTCCTCCAACTTCGTAGATACTTTTCTGGCTTTGTTACTTCACTCGGACAAAGAGGACATATATTCACATTTTATAATTCAGAAAAGATCAAAGGCAAAAAACAAAAATAATTTTGTATGGACAACATCCTCAGACCCTGGCACTCACCCATTTCAATCTTACAGTGGGGGTGACACTCAGATTCCTAGTTGTGATTTGGTTCCTTTGGTCACCATTGATTGAACCAGGGTTGACAAGTAACCCCAGGTAAACTAACTAGTTACTGTTATTATTTTTGCCATCAGAAATACTAACCAGCCTTCCTTCCCCCATTGCTTGAAGTGGAACATGTAAACCTGGATGTTGTGAGGTGTTTAAAATCAGCAGTATGCACGTGGAAACCAAGCCGATCTAGAGAGGAACATAAAATAGATTTTTTAGAGAAGCAGATAAGACTGATAAGGACATTGTGGAGACAGAAATAAATTCTGAGAACATGACTTCCTTGTTTTCCAAGAGCTCTCCCCTGCCCTGTGCTAATCTCTCATGAGATCCAGTTGTGCCATTTACAAGCTCACAGGCTAATGATAAATTCACCTTCTGAGTACTAAGTCACTTGTATAGATTCTCATCCCTCACAGCTTATCAGAAAAGACAGAGGGGTGTGTGTGTCTGTGTGTGTGTGTGTGTGTGTGTGTGTCCCTCTATTCATATTCATACTGTGGTCAACACTGAACCAAGCAGCGGATATTGGCTAGGTGTCCCCTGGTCCACTTTCAGTTCTGGTGCTGCCTACCTGGAAGTAGTGTCAGTTCCCATAGGTTGAGGGCTCAGTACCCCAGAACCAGGTCTCCCAGCATTTTACATTGCAATGACAAGCACCAGTTTATTGTTCTTGTGCCTCCTCTGAGAGGCTGTAAAGAGGGATTTCATACCCACTCTCCCAACCCTGGGGTTCCATTACTTTGTTTAAGCAGCTCATAGAATTTAAGATGATACTTAGGAGCATATTCTGAGGGACATTAAAGGATATAGATAAAAAGGTTCTCAATGTGAGACATGGGAGATGGGTGGACAGCTTCCATACCTGCTCACCCACCACCCTGTGGGAACCTCCACATACTCAGCTCTGTGGAAGCTCCCGGGACACCATTCATTATTCTCTTGTATTTTTTTCCAGTACAAATGACTAAAACTAGAGCTTTGCAACTTTTAATTAGAGAGCATTTATTAGGAAGACTTACAGAATCAGAAGTATGAAAGTCCACAAGGGCCATGTTGACAGCCAGAAGATCCAGCTCAGTCAAGGAGCTGGACGCTGCGGGTCAGGAGGACAAGGACACAGTCTGCGGCGGACGGCTTGGGAGCTCCTCGAAGGGTCTGACACGAGTCTAGAGTCGGAGGTCGACGAAACCAGACTAGTGGCCACAGACAAGTAACAACAGCAAAAACGTTCCTGCTTAAGCAGAACGGAGCTTCTCAAGTGCAGCACAACTCCCATCATTTCTGTTTATTCCATCCAGGTTACAAGCCTATTGGGCGGTGTCGTCTACAATCAGCCTGGATGTCCTCTTAGTTCCTTGGCCTACATGGCAGTCACGTGGGGAAGCGCTCCCACAGACACACCCTAAGTGTGGTGTACTACTCTAGACAACCTGTAATTCACTCAAGCTGACATATCACAAATAATAGTCACCAATATACAATGTGTTATAGTCGAATCGGAGATGTTTATGAGGGCTTCATTGCAAAGGTACGACTACTCGTGGATTGGGTGGGAATATTCAGTGAAACCTGACTGTCTAGGTTTGTTGGCTTTCCTTCCTCCTGCGTGCTGGTCAGGAATCCTTCTGAAGTGGGGGTTTCATCATCTGTCAGAGTAAGTCGGAGAGAGGTGAGGGAAAGGACAGTACATATGACTCCCCTCAGAGAGTGGAAAATGTAGTTTTATGAATGACTTGAGAGAGTTATGAGCCATGATTCATGGCCAAAAACCTCTGTGTGTGTGTGTGTGTGTGTGTGTGTGTGTGTAAAATATTTTGCCATATATACATCTTTAATATGGATGTATGAACATATATTACATAATCATAATGATCTCACAAAGTTATAAGAATCTTTGCAAAAAACTTCTCAGAACCCGTTTATTCAGTGATGAGCAAACATCTCCCAATAGGTATGTATGTATGTATGGAAATGAGACTACAGCATCTTATTCTTGTTTATTGTCCTGCTTCATGTGTTTTATGTATTATAGATATTGTTGCATGTTATATATTTCTCTATGGACACATTTTTAGTGACCTCAAATTTTTCAGTGTGTCATTTTAGAAATCTTACTGGGATATTTTATTGACAGGTTTTTTTCTTAGATAGAGATCTATGTTGTTTTCTAAAATCCTGTGCTATAGAACTCTTTTAATTAGTCTTGTTTTATTTTACCTTCACTTAATTAGACATAATTATCTTGCTAGGATGAAAAATTAAGTAGTTTAATAGAAACTCTTGTTCTCTAGTACATGTCTAAAACTTTAATAAAAATGGAACTCTTTGGTTAGCTGGAAAATGTTGATCTTCGGTGAAGAACTTTTGTGCATTTAATCCCTGAGACATGTCAAGCATCATTTCCTGAGCATTCATTCTATTAATATTGTATTAGTTATGAGCAGATGCACAAGTGTCTGCTTTGGTTTGCTACATTAGTCACTATGTTGTATTATGATTTTGTTGTTTTGCCCCCAAACCTTTGCAAACTTTTAGGTGATTTTTCCCCTTAATGCCTTAATGATAAGAAAATTTTACACAGTACCTCCATATACAACCTCTCATTGTTACATACAGAGGAGCAGGAATGAAAGAATTTCTTAGAAGGCTTAGAGAATTTGGGGGGAAGGAGGATTATTTTGGTTTGGTTTGGTTTGGTTTGGTTTGGTTTGGCTTTGGTTTAGGTGGATACACTCTGACAATTGCCAAAGTAAAAATGTGATGCATAGAATGGGTTTAGCCAAAGTCCCACAGCCCCGTTTTGAGCCGAGAGAAAGGGTTGGTTTGTTCCCAAGAGGGAAGAAACTCTTGGATGCCCACTGTGTATTAGTGCACAGATCCATTGATAGTTCATGTGAGGTAACTGAGAAAGTTCACACATATCCTGGTTCTCTCTCCTGACTCACAGATTAAATGAAAAGCTCTGAACATTGTGATCTGTAGGTATGATCACCATTGAGGTTTTTGGGGGCTCCTGCAAAAACAGTTACCGATGTCCTTCAGTTATAATCTCTCTTGCCATTTTTCACAGTAGAAGCAGAATCGAATTTTCAAAAACTGTATTTGAGCAGATAATTTCCACACTTAACATCCTCCTATGTTTTTCTTATTACTCTTAAAACATTCCAAATTTTGTCCAGAAAGCATACAGGTTGATCTCTCCTTGTCTCAGTACACCTTTTCGTATTTGTTAATTTCATTCCACTCTCTGTGGTCTTTCTGTTTGTTTAATGTAACTCTCCCTCTTCGTACTCGAGTAAGAAGGCCACTCATGTCTCTTGCTGTGTCTTTCTTGGATCTTCAAAACTCGGGATGCTACAGAAGCAATAACATTATATGGTGGGTGCCTATTTAAATATAATAATACATTATGATAAAAGGTACATTATCACTAATGGCCCCTCAAAACATTTGTCTTCACTTCAAAAACATTTTATTCCATGGTTCCAGAAGCTTGCTGAAGCAGTACTGAAAGTACTCTTGTGCAAGTGTCTTTACAAGGTATAATAAATGCATATCTGCATAGTAAATGCTACCATTCTGTTGAAAGGCAGCGTCGTGAAAGCATTCGACCACGTCCTCATCCATCTTTGTGCTCCAGATCTCAGTCTATGCAACTTCGGGATTTTGCCTGAAGTAGAAATGGCCATTAAAGGCAAACGTTTTCAATAGATTCAGAATATCAAGACGGTCACCTCGGCCCAACTGAAAATGCAAAAGAGCTTCTAAGTGTGCTTGAAATAAAGAGTATTTTGAAGGGGATTAGCAGCAATATGTTGCTGATGGAAAGATTTTTGAGTTTAAATGTTCACTCCATCTCCAATCATATTTTTTATTATTATTCCTATTTTCCTAGGGGTAAAGTAAGGCTGACTAGGAAAATTAAAAAAATATATATGCTAAGGCCAAGATTACAACCTAAAAAATCCATCCCCAAGACTACAGCTTTAGTCATTCTATGATACTACCACAATCTACCAGATACTAAGTAGAATATAGTAGTTGTAAAATATAGTCACAGTGGTAACAGAATTAGAAGTAGTTCATTTTGTTCTCTGTTAAATTCTCAGTATGTGACATAGTTCTCTTAGCACAGGAGCTACTCAGAACATTGTCAAAAAATAACTTGCCACTGAGTTTTTCATTTTCTCTGAATTTTCTGTTTGAGTGGTTCGTAATTCTTCACAAAAATTGGCAGTGGAATGCAGAGTGTCGTCTAAAAGCTCTCAGTGAAAATATTTATGAGTTAATTCTCGGCCAGCTGCCCCTGTCCGACCTGACCCTGAACCAAATCCCTTATTCTTACCTCTTCCTCTTTTATGAAATTTAATCTTTCCAGGAGGCTTCCTAAATAGTGGATTTCCCAAACATTTCATCACCTAAGTTTTTTTTTAATAATTTCTTAATTGCTGATGGGCATTTGAGAGTTCGCTTTCCCCAAGTTTTCTTACGACTTTTGCGAAGTTAAATCTTAATTTTATTTTCCAAAGTTTTATCAACCAGGAAAAGTTGTATCATAGGTTTGTGGTTGAGATGAAATAAAACTTGTTCCTACACACAATTTGCTTATTATATATGCAAGAAAATAAGTCTAACAATAAAAATAATAATTAAGTATATGTAGTTTTAGGTGCTTGCCTTGTGCCAAGTGGTGTGCTAAAATTTTTGTATGAATTGTTTCATTTAATTTTTGTGGCAAGTATAACAGAAGTACTATTATTACCCCCTTTGAAGAAGAGACACTTATGGCGTAAGATGCTGTTTGTTGGTTGAAAGTCGCTCTTTAGTAAAGAAGGAAGAATTTTAACATAAGCAGAAGAGAATTTTTAACAATGATGTTACACAACATTATTCAAATTTTTAGCATTTTGAATTTTTAACTGTCACTGTTGCTGGTTACAAAATTTCTGTTGTTTCCAAAAATAATCAAACATACTCTGACTTATCAGTTACAAAGGTGCTTCAAGATTAAAAACCACTGTCTTCATTTTAAGGTCCTGGGTAAAATATGGACTGGTTGTTTGAGGCTGCCATCTTCTTTGGCCTCTTTTCTCTGATAAAACCAGCTTCGTTTTTCATTTTGAGACCAACCCCTTTTCTGTGGTGCACCGTTTGAATCAGATCAATCCAAATATTTTACCATATGCTGGTAAAACAATGAGCATGAGCCCAACTGAAGCGAATTAGATTCTCTCTCACTGGTATTTCATTTCATTTCATTTCATTTCATTTTGGGGGACAAGGTCTCACTGTGTAGTCCAGGCTAGTCTTAGACTTTTTTTGCAGCTCAGACTGGCCTTTAACTCACTGCAGTCCTCCAGCCTCACCCTCCCACTCTGCCCACGTAGTTCTGGGAAATCGAACCCAGGGCCTTGTGCTTGCTAGGCAAGTGATAACTGCTGAGCTTTTCCTCCAGCCCACCTCACTGGTATTTTAAACCTTCAAATTAATAGTGGAGGACAAGAGAAATGGCTCAAGAGGGTTTGTTCCAGTGGTGATAGTTAAGGTTTGAATCTGGAATGTCCCTCAAAAGTCGTGTGCATTTGGATGGTGCAGAGTAACTATGGAACCATGTGTTGCAAAGAGTTGGGGCCTGTTGGAAGGGAGGAATGCTGGGACTTGAGACAGAAGAGGCAGATTACTGGGATAGAACATGAAAGGGTGTATGCTCGCCCTGTCTGTCCTCCTTCCTTGGCTTCCCTCACCATCCTGTGAACGGCTCTCCTGCGTCACCTCTGCCATGTGTTCCGTCATTCGTAGCATGCATTAAAATAAATCTTGTCCTAAACTGTGGATGCCAGACACTCAGTCATAGCAATAAGAAAACGACCAAGACAGAAATTGGTACTAGAGAAGTTGGGTTATTGTTTTGACTTTATGTGACCATGTGGTTTAGAAATCTTTGAACTGATTTGCGGAAAGAGTTTGGAAAGTCTAAAAGATGTCAGCTAGAGAGGTCTTTGAATGTTGTGAGCTAAGCTGAGCTTGGTGAGAGATTTTGGTCAGATCTCAGAAGGCCAGAATGACAAGAGAATTGTAAACTGGAAAGTCTAGTCTCAAGAGATTTCAAATGAAAAGGAGGACTTTGTTGGCAGTTAGTCTAGAAACAATGTATGCTATGCTCTTCAAAAAAGAGTGTCGGTATTTTGCCCCTATCCTGGAACTTGCCTAAATTTGGTTTTAAGGGTGGAGGAGTACTTAATTTGGCAGAGGAAATGAATTCCAAGGCAGATCAAAGTTTAGGCTGTCACATGAATGCAGCTTTTAGCCAGCTCTACACTGAGAATTGGGAGAAAAAAATGATGCAAAAGTTTGCAATTTTGTCAGATGGAAAGAGACTAAACATGGGGCAAAAGAGAAGCCCAAAGGTGGGGGAAAAAAAGAGTATTTTTGTTTAAGACATCATCTTTAAAACCAAGCCAATAACTCAGAATCCAGAATATAAAAACTGGACTCGAGGGCATCCCATGAATCAGCAAGATCATATACACTTCACCAATTAAGGAGTGGAAAGGCAAGTGACTTTGCTTTGAAAAAAACACCCCCTCTCCCCAGGGAATCCTGCAAGGCAACCTAGGAACATTAATCCTCAAGGAGTTGAGGCATCTGAGAGCTCAGTCAGAGGCCTCAGCAGCAATTATCCGAGAGAGCTGGTCTATTGCTCAAGCCAGAGGCCAACTGTGGCATCATCCATGTGGTGCTGCCTTCACAGGCATGCAGAGTGCTGTAGTTGCGAAGAGTTTATGGAAGCATCCAGCCAGATTTCACAGGAAGACCTTGGAGCCCAGGCACTTTACCCCTGGGTGGGCAGGGCATGAAGTTGTAGAGGTGAAGCAGAAAGTAGGGAGGATACCCTGGAAATTTGGAGGTACCAGGATCGTGGATTATCTGCAAAGAAGGCCAGGCTATGAGTGAAACCAGCCTACAAGAGAAGCCATTTAGGTTCCATGCGGAGGCAGTGTTATAGGGGTGGGGCCACCTAAGCCCTTTGGAATTCTCGTCTTGACACAGTTTATCCCAAATGGAGCTACAGGAATTAACGGAGCTACAGAATTTAACTCTTGCCCTCCTGTTTGGGTTTGATTGCTTTCTGTCATCCTTTTCCTGCCTTCTGGAATGTGCTGTGGTTGGGATCTAGGGTATCCCCCAGAAGCCTCCTGTATTTGGAATGGCGTACTATTAGGAGATAGATCCCGGATGTAAGGGGTAGTTGCTTGGAGTCTGTCTTGGAAAAAACGTATCTATTTGTTCAGCTTGTGGGTGCACAAGGCCAAGCTTTCAGGAGTGTGTTGTTGATTTGCGGGCCAGGAAGAAGGGAGGGGCACCCACAAGGGGTGAGGTGGCAACTGGCAGCTTGGACCTAGTGAAGGAAGGAAGGGGCAACATCGTTACAGCTTCTTCCTGGGAAAGCTCTGGCCTAGCCAGGCTGCTCTGCTTTGGCCTCTGTCTGCAATGGGTGAGCCGCTCTCCAACCTCTGCCAAGCGCCTTCACCGTCGCCAGCAGCCCCATGAAGGGGCTGTGCATGTGAAAGAATTTCTGAAACTGTGAGCTAACTAAATCTTTCTCGCCTTAAGTTGTGGATAATGGGTATTTTATCACAGCAATGAGTAGGTAACTAAACAGAATGGAAATGTTTACCCTGTGCTGTTGTTTATAGGAAGTGTTTAGCTTTTCTTTGATCTTCACAAGAGCTCACAGATGAGAGTTTCCATTGAGTCTCAGAGGAGACAAAGGACTTGGACTTTTTAGCAGGGTTGGAATTGCTAAAATTTGGGCATCTCTTAGAGAAGAACTAAACATATTTTGCATAAGTTGGTGGATGTTAGTCTTTTAAGAGTCAGGGGTATTATGCTTTGGATCTGGAATGTCTCCCAAACCTATGTACATTTGGGCTGTGGAACAGCTGTGGAACCTTCAGCTACTAAACAGGGTGGCCTGCTTGGAAGAGGCAGAACCCTGGAGCTTGATCTGGAAGGGATACATTACTGGGACGGGGCGTGGAATGGTATAGAGAAGTTCCACCCTTCCTTCCTCACTTGGCTTTCTGTCGGCCATGCTATGGACAGTTTTTCTGCCTCCGTTATGTTAATGGACTTAGACCTGCTGAAACTGTGAGTCTAAAATAAATCTTTCCTCCCCTAACTGTGGATTTCAGGTATTCTATCACAGTAATAGGGGACTAAGACAGTGACACTGGATGATGCCATTTGATGCCATTACCAGTAGTAATAAGAAACTCAGAAATGCCCCTATCCATACAAGTAGGATGTCTTTCTTCTCACAATCCCATGAATTACCCTATTTCTCTCTAGTTGATTGTGCGAGAGAAGGGTGGTGGTTCTATCTGTATGTCTGGGGGGAGTCTCTTTCTGTAGCTTAAAACCAAGAAAGTCACATGCATTTACCTTTCTTCCATTTACTTTTATTAATTTATTTTTATTTATAGATAGTAATCACTGTTCCATGCTTCCCCCAAATTTAAGTCAGAAACCAAAGAGAAAAGAGATTTGATAAAATGCACAAGAACCAATCAAAATTACTTGAATGTATTACATATGCCCCTATTTCCAGGTGGCTGATTTGTTACTCAAAAAATCAAGAGCCCATCTAGGATTATCTCTAAGATCTTACATCTGATTTTATATATGTATTTAATTTTGTGGGATATGAAACTTTTCTCCTAAGCTGCTTTTGGGATACTATTCAGACTCTGAGAATAAGGTTTGACACATTTTAAAACCTGATATGAAGTTGTTGATTTAAATCCCGTTTCAAAAACATAACAAGTTGACAGAAACCAAATATCCTTAGCTATGGAGAAAAGCTTTGTCTTATGAAATTCTATTTCAAACAGTAACTTAAAAGTGCATTCATCAGAAAAAAATCAACAAAATGCCACCTGGTGTGACAAACAGCAATGGTTGGGGGCCAATTTTGCTCCATGAAATTTTAGTTTATACAGTTCTCTCAGCATGTGGCCCTTTCTTCTGAGAATCAATTATCATATGCTAGTTCTGCTTATTTTGCAATAATAATTAAACAAGCACTTTCCCCCTAAAATACAAATTTTATATTTTTTCACTCATCACTCTCTGAACTCCCCCTTTCCGTGGGTGGGGTTGTTTGACTTTAAAAACCAGTAGCATCCATATAATCCTTAGAATCTAATAAAGATTCCATCAGTGTAAAATTGTTATCCTTGGGCAAAAGAGAACCAATTCAATTATGATGTTGGTTGAAAAATTGAAAGGCTTTTTAACTTGAGGGTGGAAAAGTTGTAGTACATATTAAAATGGTTAGTACAAAATTCGTGCATCTAGGCTAACAAATGCTAATACGTTCTTTTGTTACCCTCTAATTTATATGATTCATGTAAGCCTCCAGCCAGCGAAACTTGCACTAAATTTCATGTGCATTAAAAAATAGCAAAGCAATGAATTGTGAAGTTATTAACATTCGTGTCTACTTGCATTATTAAGCCATACACATCAAATCGGGTGGTACAAGGAGAGAAATGTCATAATGAAGTCCAACAGCATTTAATCAGGGACATTTCTAAAGGTCATCAAAGCATCCTATGATACCCATCCGTGCATAACTGCAATCTGAAATAAATACCCAACATGACACAATAAGTTTAGTAACTGTTGCACATACTTTTTCTGCTAATGAAGGAATTTCCCATACTGCTGTTGGAGATAAAACTGATTCTGGTCCCAAATCATATATGCTTCTCCCTAAATTAATTATAGATTAACAAGGAGATAAGAGGGTGTCACAGGAAGGACATTTTCCCTCTTATTTACCTTCTACCAGTGGACAGAAGACTGATGATCCCCATAGGAACTTAAAAAGAGCTATTTTCCTTTCATTGCCGAAGGAAGCCCCGGGCTGCATGATTTAAGTAACCAATAATTTAGTAATATTTTCTTATTTGTGATGGTGTTATGTGCTTCGCGACAAGTATTCACATTTCAGTACGTAAAAGTCGCAAATATTTGATCCTTCTAAATATTTTACATTAAAAGTCTAAAGATTAATCTGCCTTCTCACAGGGAGGGGAAGTCTTAGTGAGGAAGAATAACAATCACATAACTGTCTTACATTAGATAAAGTCATGTCTAATTTCAAATATTTGCAGGTTTTGCATGTGCTTTAAAGGGGGGTGATAGCTTGTACATTTGAGAGCAACAGGAGAGCTGAATGCAATTTAAGGTTGTTGAGGGTGATTTGTGCCCAGAACTACTGTGTACTGCAGCTGTTACTTTTTATTGTTGCCTTTTACGCTTAAATTTGACCCTGTAGCCATTGCCAAAGAAGACCTCCTTCACTCCTTTATAGACTTTTGCCCAGCTGAGCCCTCTTTTGATATTGCCCAAGAGGCTGTGATGACGCAACCCAGTGAGAAAAGAAGCCCTGATTTCCCTGCAAGACTTGCGTGGGCTGCTCCTATGGTCCTCAAGTTCCCTGAGCTCCCTGTTTGCCTAATGCTGTTCCCACCCCAGGAGCACTGGCCTCGTTTCTCTAAGAGTCTTTGATTCCTACGGATTCCTAGGTTCTTTGCCTAGATCCAAACCAAGAAGGTGAGCTTCTTGAATCATTTCATTAAAGATGATAAAAATTTGAATTAAAGAAATCTCAGACCGAAGGCTTATACATATATGTCAGATACCTAAATCAACGTTTTTGATTAAACAAGACAAAACTTGAATTTTCCCCCTTCACTGTATTTTTGTTTAATAGTTACTTTGTTTGGTGTTGAAATGGATTACGTCATTTGATTCCTTAACATTTTTACTTATGTATATCCAGAAGAGTATGCGTATCATAACTGAATAACACAATGGATTTTTCTCAAAATAAATGTATCTATGTAACCCATTCATATTTTTAAAAAGGAATACTATTAGTTTCTTTAAAAGTCCCGCCTGCTACCTCTCATTCACTTTAACAGGAATAATTTCTGTTCCTTCAATCACACACACTTGCCCATGGTTGAGCGTTCATGACTGGATTCAAATGGAATGTGCTCTTTTGTGTTTATGTAGTCCAGGATCGGAAGATTCCTCCATAGTAAGTGGTGCTGTCGTCCTTTTCTTCGCTCTGTACAATCCCGTGATGGTGAGTTCCCATGGGCTCGCATACATTCTAGTGTGAAAGCCGTTTCATTACTTTCCAGTGGTGGTGGTGGTGGTGGGAGATGATAGGTGATGGTACTGAGAACCGTTGAGTGTGTCTTCTGTAGAATTTCTAAACACTTGGGTGTAATAAGTATGATACCAACAGTAGAATTGGTAGGTCACAGACTGGAATAAATAGAGAAACAGGACTCAATTTAATAGAAAGTTCTACACTGTATCTCCTTAATGGCAATTTGGAAAAATGCCATGAGAGGTATTTATGAAATACTATTATTTTTAGTTATCTGGAAACTGTGACATGATGGGGAAAAAAACAGGTTTAGTAGACTCAGTGGGTTGAGAAGCTGACTCTCTTGGTTTAGGAATGTTACTGACCTCTCTCTGAGTTATTTTCCTTACTGATAAGCTAGAAACCATGAGGTTTACCTCTTTAGTAAATTATGAAAGTGAAATAAGATAAAATATGTAAAACATTTAGAAGAGTTCTCAGGTTGAACCATGTGTTCAGAGGCTGGTCAACATTAACGTCAGTATCAATGTGAATTCCAAACTTTGTTTATCAGATGGCAGACTCACTAACTGAAATAAAGACTATAATTTCTTTTATTACAACTCATTATTATGGTGTGATATTATTACCGTATTCTTGGAGAACTACTAGAATTACAGGGAAGTGAATCAAATATTGTGTGAGGGCTTAGAAGCACATGTTTTTGTTTTCTGGGCAAATCCCCTAAATACGCTGTACATACTTGGCCTCGTATGTCCAGTTCAGATATCATTGATGAAGCCCTTTTAAAATCTCAGGCCCTCAATACATGTCCCCTTGTCTTCATTATACAGGCTCGTATTGTATTTAGTCTGCTGTAATTCTGCATTCTTTCTAATACAGGTTTTTTATATGTGTAGTTGGTTTTTGAGAGGATCCAGAGTGCACGATCTGTGTGTCAATACAGAATAGGTGTTTAACAATGTTTACCTGAATTGATTCACAGTTATTAGTGTCCAGTGGCATTAATTATCCTTCTCCACATTATTTTACTGGCAAAATCCTTGACCCTAACTAGTATTTCCAGTAGAATAATCACCTTTAATGAAATAAACTTGGTTCTTCAGAAATCTTAAAGATATTTCCAATATAAATTATTTAGTGAGTGCCTATCACTGAAAGAATTTTATATGTATGCATATGGAATTATGCATATATCAGACATTAAAGAGTTAAGTGGAGTTGTGTAGACTAATTGTAGCAATGACTTATCAATGTAAAGTGAGATATTCTAATGTAGAAATTACTGCCTTAAAATGGAATATGTAGAATGCAAATTCTTTATAAGTAGATTATGATTTACCGTATGCAGTTGAAAGCCATGCCAAAATTGAACACCACACTTGAGGGACAAACTTATACCCTTCGTTACCCTGACCTTATGGTGTGATCTGAAATGCCTGTGGAGGCTGGAGTCATTATTCAGTAGATTTTAATTCTGCTACGTGGGGCTCTGTTGATACATATGTGCTTGTGTGCACACATGCTTAGCCCCGTGATGAGCGCAAACAGGTATCAGTCACTTTGGGTTGGTGATATTGACGACAACTGAACCAGCAGATTCAGCTTGTTTGTGGTTTATTTGCTCTGTGGCTCTGAGTATTGATTAATGACATAATAAATCTTTTTGAGACTTACTTTCCATTGCCAACATAGCATCCTGAAATGAGAACCCACAAGCCTGAGAAGAGGTGAGGGAAAGCATGTCAAATAAGATAAGGTGGTCTGAGCTCATAACTGATGGATAAATGCTTTGGGGGAGTTATTCTCTCACTTTTCCTAATCTTTCTGCTGTAAAATTGTTTCTTGGTGCTGTCTTCAGGTGCTTTCATTAGTCTCTATTGCATTCATTTGGGCTTAAGTCTTTTCACTGAGCCTGTATAATCTCAGGAAACAAATTTAAAAGCTTGATACTGTAATCGATGTTTCTATTAATTCTAAAACTATTAATTTGAACTCGAAGACATCAAAGGATATTTATAAAGTGTGTGATTAAAGTGTAGATGAGGACTCGAGAAGACAGTGAAATCTTGCTTTTGCCTTTGTTAGTTACATGCTTTTGGACTAAATGTCAGTTTCCTTATTTGTAAAAAGGGATTTTTCCGCAACATGATTGTTATAATGTATGCAAGGCATCTACAAAGTTCTTTGTATAAAGTAGAGACAGTAAGTGGTGGAAAAATACTTCACTCCATTGAATAAAAAATGTAATTTCTCCAACCAACACCCATTAATTTAACTGTTTTTTTTTTGCAAAATGACTTTTCACATGCCAAGCGTTGAGCTAAGTACAAGATGATGACTTAATATATCAAATTAAAAGCTGTAAGATTTGTACAAGAGCATGAAGTGAGATAACTGTGACTTAACCAAGTGACATTAAACTCAGCTGTAACCTGTACAGAATTTAAAGACTAATGCAGTATATGGGTATGTGCATTGTTTTATGCTAGGATATAGCATTGTGATTCTGGTATAAGGTAGGTAGAGATGAGAAATACTCTAAACTTTTTACAATACACAAGATAGCTCCTAACCGTCAAAAGTTATCCATCCTGAAATGTCAGTCATCCCTAGGTTGAAGTGTCCTGGGGTGTCTAACGTGGTAAAGCAGAGGTAAGCGGAAGTAGGCTACACATTCTGTTACGCTGAAGTTACATTCAAAGAGACAGTGCTTTGTTGTACCCAGAGAGGCTGTTGACATATCTGACCCATTCAATGGATTTATATGCCTAAGCTCGTATAATTCAATTCAGAACCCTATGGCATAGGAGAATGATCATTAAATCCATTTTACAAATGAGGAAACTGAATCCTGAGGAGATTATAGTAATGGCTGAAGTGACCATTTACAAAGCCAGGATTTGAACCCAGGAAATCAGCCACAAACATCTAGTATCATGACAGTCATGACTGAAGGAAACTCTTTCAATAGAGAAAGTTGTTTTCATGAGATGAGGAAAATAAAGATATGGAGTATAGTTTCACTGTGGCCGTAACGCGACTGAACTTCTGTACCCAATAACAAAATTTGTGCTTTTTCCAGTTGTGAAGTCATTTTTAAGGGCCTCGTCAGCTTTAAAGTGGTACTATTTTTGTAGTAAGCAGACAGTATTCTTTCAGCAAATTTTGAGCACATAGTGTAATGAATGTAGTGCCTGCGTACTTAGGAAACACAGAAAAGATGTTCTGCATTAAATAAGAGGTAATAAAATAAAGTTCTTACACTGGAAGACCTTACATATTCAACTAACAGATTAAATTTTCTAGAAGTAGTACAAACTTCTCTTCACCGTAGAGAAATAGATGCAATTCTTTAGGGAATTTCATTTTTTTCATGAAAAATTTGAGAGTCAGATCATTTGAATATCACTGATAACATCGAACATATTTTAGTGCTTCCCTTTTAAATGGTTTTAAAAGAAAATTTGACTTCAGAATTGTCAAATTCAGTGAGTGGTAGAATTTGATTTTTGTTATTATAAGAAGACCGTTTTAAGCCACTTTCTCAGGTAAAAATAATGCCAAATTGTGCCTCTTCCAGTATAATTGAAAATGCCTTGAATTTTGAATCAAAAAATAGAGCTTATGCATTGGTTCTCCTGGGCTCATACAATAAAATACTGCAAAGAAAGTAGCATAGAACAGAAGAAAAATGAGTTATATCACAGTTCTTAAGACTGGAAAATCTTCAGCAGAGATGTGCTGCTTCTGAAGGCTCCAGAGAGCCGTCTGTCCTTCCCTTCTCCTTGCCTAGAGGGGCTCCCAGCAATCCATACCATGCCTCAGCCTGTAGCAGCATCACTCCAATCTCTGATGCCATCTTCACATGACCTTCTGAGCATGTGTCCAGACAGGAGCCATTGCACTAAGGTCCAACGTGAGTCTAGTATGACCTTATCTTGGATAATTACATCTGCAAAGACCCTATTTCCAAATGAGGTCACATTCTGAAGTTTCTGGTAGACACTGATTTGGGGAAATTTTATTCATTGCAGCAACCCTTGGCATGTATTGTATACACAGCATGTATTCCATATGAAAATATGGACTTATACATGTACAATTCACACAAGTGAAGAAAGTCTTGCCAAATGACGTTTTCAGCAATGTGGCTTTCAACAGTACAATCAGATGCATCACAATGAGACACTAAGTTATTAACAGCTGCAAGCCCTGAACCAACTTTTATAAAATCCCTACCCTTGCGTGATAAGTAGGATTATCTAAACAATTGTCTGTCTCTCTCTTTCTCTCTCTCTCTCTCTCTTCCTGTCTTTCGCTCCTTTCCTCTCCCTCCCTCTCTCTCTCACAATTCCATCTAGCTGACCTCATAATTTAGCAAATGATTTGTTTTCAAAAAAATAAATCACGTTAATTATTTTACATTTTTGTTAATTTCCCTATGTTGGTATGTGTGCCCATTAAAAGTTACCTACTTTAATGTTTTGGATAGATCAAAGTGCTTAACCTTTATTTTATAAATTTCAAAGTTTTGTTTTAACCCTACTGCCTCTCAGTAGTCTATTATAAAGTATTTTTTTTTAGAAATCTTAGTATCATCACTGTAAAAGAAAACATGTTTATGTTCTTTATATAAATTTATATGACTAGCGGTCATGTAAACATATTAAATCATGTAAAATCTCATGATACTAACATGTAACTTTTTAATAAAGCCATTAACTTCCATATCAAGCAATGGTGAAAGCTTAATAGGATGCATATGAGAGCCGCATTCTAAGAGTGATGGAAGAATTCAATACAAAAACAAGCGAATCGGAGGATGCGCTTCTCAAGTGGCAAGTAGGTCCCTCTAAAACATTTGCTCTTATATAAAAGCGACAAGAATATTCTCAAAAAAAGAGTAGAAGTTAAATTTTTTAGAACTTTGGAAATCAATCAATATCTTACACAACAAAAAGGAATGTTTATTCATGAAAGCTGACTCTTACTAAGAACAGAAAAACTAGTGGCCTTCCTGTATCTGAGGGCAGAAGGGGTCCAGAGCTCCCCCCACTATGCTCTTGAGCCCAGAAAATTGTCGCTATGTGACCAGACTGACAGATGTCAAGAAAAGCTCTGTTTTTCAGAATTTGTTTTTATTTTAGTGACTCAGAGCTTATTCAACAAGAAAAGCCTGTACCTGGGAATGTTTTTGAAAAATAATCAAGAAGAATGGTTTAACTTTTCGTCTGCTTGAAGTAAGGATACCAACTACTACTCATAAGAAGCAGGCCAAGAAAACTTTAAAAATATACCAGGAAGAAGATGACAAAAGAGACTGTTCAAACTCTGACGTGTCTTTAATGACTCTAAGAGCGTGCATAGAGGCAGAACTATGGGCATGCTCAAGAAATAGCTGAGAAGACTAATTCATGGTGTCTGTGTGACTTTGACCCTTGGGACAGCCAGGGAGTGAAGGCTGAGGCAGAGCTATAAACTGCCATGTTCCTGGGAGGTAGGGCGCCTTGAAGGGCTCCCAGAATCCTTGCACACAGTTGAAGAATACTTATCCAAGGCAGCTACAAAGCTCTTTGTCCAGTGATTATGTGAGCATGAAACTAATACACCTGAGATTTTAGTACCACTGAAAGAGAATATAAAATTTATACAAATATTCCGGGGGGGGGGGGAGTGGTCAATGAACAAAACAAACAACCCCCCACACACATAAATGACAAAAAAAGAAAAACTAAACTACTACAAAAATCAGCAGTAAAAGCAAACCCTGAAGAGAGACAACTGTGGTTTTCAGCGTTGTCACACTAAACTCTTCAAAATATCAGTAGTTTTAAAAATTACAAAAAAAAAGCATATAGGGAACTTTGTCTTGTAATCAAGAAAGAAAGCAGTCAATAGAAAATATCTCTTAGGGCTGGATACAATGCATTCGTCTTATTAGACAAAGGTTTTCAATCATGTGATGTAAGTATGTTCAAAGAATAAAACCATGCAAGAAGAATTAAAGGAAAGTGTAAGTCTTGTCAACTGAAACAAGAAAGATTTATTTTTAAAAAGTTTTATATGGGAAATCCAATTGGAAATTATAACAATTGAAATGAAAAATTCAGTACAAAAACTTAGCAAGAGATCTGAGGTACCAAAAAAATCAGCAAACCTGAAGACAGGTCACCTGAGGTCACCCAAATGAAGGAAAGTGAGCAGAGCTCTAGAGACCTGCAGGTTATCATCACTTGACCCAACATATATACAATTGGAGTTTACATGTATGAAGAGTATTTTAAAACTAATGGCTCAAGTTCCTCAAATGAAATATTAAAAATGTAAATCTATACCGATCTGAAGCCCAGCAAATTTCAAGCAGAATAAACTCAGGAAGAAAAAAAGCTTAAACACATCAAATTGTCAGAAGTCAAATACAAGGAATATTTAGAGCAGCAAGATCAAAGTCAACGAAAAGGGATTCTCAATTAAATTAATAGAGGTCTTATCTAAGAAATAAAGGAGGCCAAAATTGCATCTCCTATTATCAACAATTATACAGATAAGAGAGGTCAAATTCAGGTTCCTGTTTGTAATTAAGAAAGCAGGGATTGGAATTTTTCCATTGCTTTGCTGATTGGGATTATAAATAGTCACAAGAGTTGAATTAATGTACTGTCCAAAAAAAAAAAAGAATTATCTACATAAAAGAATATTTAATTCTTAATTTTTGTCATTTTATGAAGGGTCTTCTCATGATCTCCTTAGACCAAAATTAAACTTACTCTCTTACACTTGCTTAATCTTATTGGGTCAAATACAAGATATAGTCTAAAGCAGGTAATGCTGGACGTCAAGTGTGTGGGAAACATTCCTGGGTAACATTTGATGCAAACTTTATATGCTCTTATATGTTAAGTCCACAGAGCTTTATCCTGAAAATTGTCAGACTCCAAGTTCTTTTGATTGGTAATTTGAGTGTGTTGCTGGTATAGATGAGCAAAGAACATCATCTGGATGCACTATGGATGTACATATAACCTGAGAAATCCTGACATGAAGATTGCTTTCTGAAATCAAGGCTGGAGAACAGATACAAATCATAGCCCGTGACAGCTACACTAAAGCCACTGAAAATCTTTCTTGTCCTCAAGGAATTAATCTCAGCTTCATGAGTGAAGAAGAAGAAACTTCAATGTGAACACAGACATCATCCACACTCTTTATTTTTATAACGTGAAGTCTTCTCATCATTCTGACCTTGGCCTCGATGGCTCCAACTTCTAAACATGTCAGCAGCCCGGCAGGCTTCCTATGACTCCCAGTGGGTAAACAGATTGCATTATTGTGACCTCCACTTTGACATTTACCAACTTCTCTCTTTTGTAATTGCCTGTATGTGATTTTTAGTTGCTTCTGCCTGACACTTACGTGAGCGTATGATTGGGCCTTCACCTCCCCAGTCCCTGCTTGTCTGGGCGCACATGTTTTGTTGTTATTGTGACCATGACTGACAACTGTTTCACTTCAAGCACTGTCCTTCAATCCTCAGTCTCTGACGGTACTCCGTTTTTGTCACACAGAATGAACTCAAAATGTATTGGCTCAGTGGATGAATTCTGGGATTCTGTACATAAAGAAAATGTATGAGTTCTAGGAAATTTGGTTATCTTTTTTCCTGGGCTAAACTTTTGAATTTTTCATTGACTTGCTATCACGCCTTTCTACTATCTACTCTAAGATTTGAAAGGAGATGCCTCTGTTCCTCCTGTAAAATGAACTTAAAATAGCACTTAGAAGTTCAGGTTATTGAATAGAGTAGGTTATTTAGGATATGAATCTACCTCATGATGATAGTCATTCATCTTAAGATATGAATGATAGAATTTCCTTCTAGAGATGTATTAGTGATCAAGCAGATAGAAGTCTCTGCTCGTATGAAGATGACCCTTTCCTCCCAGGCTGAGCACATGGTACTGATTATTCAAGTGGACTTAGTACTAGGCCACCTAAAACCCCAGATAATACATATTCTGAAATTTTGATATGTGAACGCTCAGGGAACGTAGTAGCTAGTGCTTAAAGTTGCTGTAGATTCAATTAAAACTTTCACAGAAGACTTAGCTCCCTCCCATTTTATATTTGAGACCAGTAAACTATAAAAGTGATGAATATGATGGCTTACTCTTCAGTTTAGATTGTCCAGCTGTGCAATTATCGGAATGGCGCTGTGGCTGAAAGCACCCTGTGTGGGAAGCCGGCAGAAGTTTAATTGACCACAAGATCAATACAAGGAATGAGCACGATATGGAAACATTCAAAGTCAGCAGCAGTTTCTTTTCCATTTTTAGACTGTCGTAGAAATATATACTCCAGCACACGGGTGGTGAGGCCCTGACTCCATTTTGAGCCAGATAGAGCTCAGTTCCCTCACAACTCATAAAGGTATGTGGATAAGCCAGCGTGCTTCTCTGGGAAGAGCAAAAATACTGTTATGGGAAAAAGAAGGAAATCTTAACAAAACTCAAGATTTTGGGTGTAAAGAAGACTTGACGAGAATGTAAGACTGAAGGAAACCTACAAAGGCTAAGAGCAGCTTCCACTCAGCTCTCCCCAAACAAAATTTGCATCAAAGGACTGGGAGTAGAGAAAGGAAGATTTAGCCAAATATGAATAAGAGAAGGAAGAAAATTAAATCATGGACTTGGTTAGTGTTTGAAGTCAGAACATTCGTCAAGGACAGGTGTAGAGTGTGTGTCTGGCCACTCCCAGTCTCTCTTCTTCTGACAATACAGCCCATGGGAACTTCTCTTATCTTTTAAAGATGTAATGGCTAATTTTGTTCCCAAGTTGACTTAGATTCGAGGTATGAAATTGTATAACACATAGGAATGAAAGGAGTTCATCTTCAAAACAGATGATATTATTATTGTCACTGCTAATAGAAGCTACATTCTTTTGTGAAGCTACCAAGAAAGTATCCATCTGTTGGTCTACCTTGAAATTCATTTTCCCTTTAAAAAGCAATGAATTCAATCATGATTAATTGTTCTCTAAACACCTTCAATCTAAATTGTTCAAGATTGAGGTCAAAAATAAGGGAGAATTAAAAAGGTACCCGTTTCCCCCCAATGTTGTGTTGACACTGAAGTTGAGAAGCTGATTCCATTTCTTAGCTTAGCTCCACATGATCTGTACTTAGAATTCTGAAGTAGAGTCCATGAGACTGGGAAAAAGTACCACGATAGGTTTTGTCTGTGACTGGTCTGCATTTTGTTATACACGTGTCACTTCCCCGACATCCGTGATGAAGAGAGTCTTATCCGCAGTGTGGCTAGTCCACCCTTGTAGTTTGTAATCTATTCCCTATTTCACACTTTCCCTCCCCTCATAGCCTACTCCAGCTGACAAACACCAGTGAGGCCCTGAACCACATGAGCAGTCACAGACTTGAAGTGACCTCTCTACTTGCTCCAGCGTTGGCCTAAATGAGACTCCCAAGGTCCCACCTTGATCATACTCTGACTGGCATACACAATTAAGGTCATGCACAGCATGAGACAGGTGTCAACTTTTGTTCAAAATGTGTAGTGTTTTCTATTTGCTAAATTAAACACTTAATTATTTTGTATCAAATAAACTATTATTGCAACACACAGACTTCCTCAGGACCTTGCCTCAACTAAGTGTTGAAACAGTTGATCTAGGTGATGGCTGTGTAATCAGGAGTAGGAAATGCTGTTGTGCTCTCAGGTGGGTTGGGGGACAGTTGGCTTGTCCTTTGGATCAAGTAAAAATGAACGTTTTTGTTGACACTTTGTTCCTAAAGGTTCACCTTAAGGTTAGCGTATGTACTCTGTGTAACAGTAAGAAAGACAACCACCTTTACTTGGGAAAAATAGTGACTAGCAGTGATTCTTCTGTCCTGTAATATGTGAAATAAAAATCTTTCAAATGAAAACCATTAACTTTCTAAAGTTATATTAAAGGAAAAAGTAATAGTATATTAAATTCTTTTCTTTCTCCAATTCATTAATTGGATGAAATAATAGTAACAAAATGTACATTCTTCTGTCGCTTCCTACCTGATACAGGTAACTGATTACGCAGACCTAATCTCTCCTCTCTCTCATGTCTGAACCTTTATCTCTACCTCTGTCTCTTCCTCCTCACTCTCTTCCTTCCTTTCTTCCTCTCTCTTTCACTAGAAAAGAGAACACTTGAATTAGCAGATAAGAAAACTGTTTGACGAAACGCACAGTGTTATAAATGCAGCCTCCTACCTCCACCCTGTAGCGGTCAGCTAAGACTGTAGGAGAAGTTATCATTTCCGTCTGAAGCTTTTGTCACAAATTTTATAAGAAAACTACAGTATTTCTACTTACCCCACATACAGCTGAATTTCTACACCTAGTTTAAAGAAAAATGCCAAGACCTATGTCTGAGGAAAGATAAATAATAGTTTGCTATTCCTGAAATGTGTGCATAATTCAAACTCAGTTTTGACTGAAGGACTGAAATTTTAAAAAGCAGAATTCTCAGCTCACAGTGAGTTTACTTCTTAAATGCAGTAGAGTTTTACATTTTCAAGTACATGCTCAATTTCTCGCTTTAAAAATATCTTAAACTATAGAAAGCGTTAAGCCCGGCTAGCTAGTGACAAGATGGTCACACAGCAATGCCCATAAAATCGCCCAAGTCCCTTCCTCAGGGAGGTTCCTAATTAAAATCCGGTTGGCGCCTTCAGGTGGACTGAATGGTCCTTCATAAAGAGCAGGATGAATTCTAAAGCTTCATAGGGATGACGATGTGGCGCCAGAATAAAACCGCTGCAAAGAGGGAAACGTGTCCCTTGGACTGACAGAGTAAAAAGAAAATTGAAGGAATTTTTGGTTTAATTTCCCCTCTCCGTCCTGCATTGAATTTATTTTTTTCTTTGTTTTTTTTTTTTTTTTCCATTTCTGCGATCCTGAAAACTTCAGGGTGCCTCCGAATTACCTGGGAAACTTGATTTTTTTAAAAATTGCATTTCTATTCAAAGGTTCTATCTTGAGAACTAAGTCTGCAGTAAGTTCTGGGAACCTGTTTGCTACGGAGCCTATGAAATGACAGGGCATTGGTACAGTTTTTGCATAATAAATGATAGCTTTAACCCCCAAATAATACCATAAGTAAACGCTACAGAGTACACCGAAGGAAGAATGAGCCGAGAACCATTCTGCACACAGGTGCTCCCTACCTGTACTTCCGGCAGCATGTGTAGCCCTTGAAGAAGTGGGTTCCTAGACCAATTGAGCCCCATGCAGATTTGGCTTGGAACCCAGAATGTTTACGAAAGTCTAACCCCGTGAGCTAGTGGTATGCGTGGTAAGCCCATGGGAAAATTCTGCCCAAGGAATATGTCTGTTAATATCTGAGCAAAGACATAATCCTAATGGCTTTATGGATTCCATGATCCGATACTCCTTTTTAACCCTAGGGCAAATGGCTCTTTTAATTTTGTGCTATCATCAATAAATCAAAAAGAAATGGATCCACAGTATGCTATGAACTCCGTAAAGTTTTCTTAGAGAGTACAGAGAATACATGAGCTTTAGGTATTTCTGTTAGGTCTTTCCCTTCTTCCCACCCTGTCCTGCTCTCTCTCCCTCCTTTTTCTCTTTTCTTTCTATCACTCTCCTTCCCTCCATCCATTAATATAAAGCAATGTTAAGTTTGTTGTTTTTTTTTTAATGTAAATGTAAAGCCTGATTATTTGGTTCAGGAATTATTAACCATCCATATTATCTCTGTCTTCAGGGGTCAGGCTATACCACCTGGATTCAATTTCTTCCCATTCTTTGCCTTTGTTTCTAAATGCCAGCTTCTTTCTCTGATACCAGGCTCTCCATTTGGTGGCAAAAAGGATCCCAGAAAGTACCATGTTACAGTCACCCAGATTCAACTCCAGTGAACGTCTTAACGTTAGTTCCTGAACAATCTTTAATGATGCTGACTAGACAAGCTTAAGTCATATGGTTGACTAAATGGGATACAACGATTGGCTAAGCTTTGGTATTTGTTCAGGCCAATGATAACCTCCCTTTGCTATATAAAATGGAGTGTAAGAGCTATATCCAATCAGCTACCATAATTGTTAATGCCAGGAGGATGAGGGATGGATTTGGGGAGGTGACTCAGTCAATACCCATTGTGTTACTGTATACATAGAAGCAAACTGAAATGAACGGCAAACATTTATCCTTGTAAGACTGCTGGGAAACTTGCTTTGATAGATAAAAGCTGAAATTTTAAATTGTCTTGCTAAAAAATAGTAAAATAAGTAATAGAGATATCAATATTTGGAGCATCTCCTTAAGTAGTTTGTAATCTGAGTGGAAGGCCTGGCTTGTCTTGAACTCTCAGCCCTTCCCATTGTATGCGTTAGTCAGTATTCTGTTACAAATTCCTGAGATAAATCAACTTTTAAGGGGTTAAAATTTATTTCTGTTTTGTTTCCATCCATGGTTTGTTGTCCCAGTTCCCACTGGGCCTGTGGCGAGGCAGCACATCATGGCAGGGGAGTTTGATGGATCAAGGTGCTCATATGATGATAAGCAGATTAACAAGAAGAAAGGAAGAAGGCAGGCTGGGATCTCCATTTCTCCTCCAGTGGCGAGCTCCCCACCCTTCTCCCATGGGTCCTACTTCCTAGGGTTTCCAGTGTCTCTCAACAGCGGGAGTGACTGGTGGCCGAGTCTTTAGCATGTGGGCCTATGGGGGAAACTTACCTCAGTAACAGGTGCACATTTAGTCCTTCCTTAGAGATTCTGAACTGTTCTTTGTACCACAGACTCCTGTGAATTTCTGAAGAAGTCCATAGACCCCCTAAGAATAATGATTTTAAAATCATAAAAAAGCATAGGACTGCAAAAAAAAGTCATTGTGTTAAAAATGCATTATAAGTAAATGTGTGATATGTAATGTCTTAGTTACTTTTTCATTGCTTTGACTCAATACCCGACGCCCACAAACTCAGGAAAGGAAAGGTTTATTTTAGCTCACAGTCTCGAAGGTCACAGTCCACTCAGGGGTGGCAGGCAACAATCGAAGTACATGGCAGAGAGAGAGGTGGAGGCAGCTTCCCCAAACAAACAGGAAGACAAGCTGAGGCTAGTTGCCACTAGTCCTGGTCCTCCAGGAAGGCAGGTGCAGCTTATATATCCTTTCAGGTCTCCGCCCAGTAACCAGTCCCTCCTGCATCCAAGTGTGGCCACTGCACACCGTTAATCCTAACTTAACTGCAATCCACCCCTCCAGGCCACCAACATCCCATGGTTCCATTAAAATACATGAGACCTTTGGGGGACACTCCAGATCCTAACCACAACATTCTACCCCTGGCACCCAAAAGGCTCATGTCTTTCTCCCCATGCAAAATGCAGTTAGTCCTTCTCCAAGAGTCACCAAAGTCTTAACAGTACAGCACTGCTAGAGAAACTCCAATTCCATAGTCTCCTCTGAGATAATAAGACAAACTTTTAGTTGTGAGCTCCTGTTCAAACCAAAGCGTTAAGCACTTCCAACATAAAATGGCACAGGGTAAACATTTCCATTCCAAAAGGGATGAATAAGGTAATAAAAGGCAATAGGACCAGAACAATTCCTAAATCTGGCAGGGCAAGTGTTAAATCCTGTAGCTCCACGTCCAGCAACTGGGGTAAATGCTGGTGAGGCATGAATTCCAAGGGGCTTGGGTGGTCCCACCCCTGTGGCATTGCTGCTGACTGCAACCTCCATCTTCTCTCCTTGGGGCTGGATCCACTCATGGCCTGCTGCGTTTCTCACCTAACAATCCATGCTCCTGGCTTCTCCAAATTTTTGAGCTCTCCACTGGACCTTAGGCTTCTCCTTCACAATTTCACACATTGCCCTCCCAGGGCCTCACTGCTTGGCCTCCACGGCCTTCCTCTGAAACCTGGTTGGAAGCCTCCATGAACCCACAACTCTTGGGCTCTGCAAGCTTGTAAAGCCGGGACTGGGTAGACGTCCACCCCTCCAGACCAGACCCCCATCCACCAACATCCATAGTTGCATTAAAATGCATGAGACTTTTGGGGGACACTCCAGATCCTAACCACAACATGTAACTACAAAACTTTTTTTAGTAATGTCCTTTTTAAGAAAAACAAAATTTTGTTTCCTTTTTGCCATCTTCACAGTCCCATGAGTTTCAGGGGGTGTCCGTGGACAAGGCCTCAGGTTAAGAATTTATCACACAGAGCCTGATAGATTTTATCAGGAATTCCCATGTGATTTTCCCATTTAAAAACCCTGCACTTACCCCCAATTTCTTTTGAGATAAAGTCTGAAATCTTTGGCATGACCCCTAAGTCCTAGGACAATCTGACTGGACTCAGTCTTTCAAGTTCTACCTTTATTTTCCTTGCAGCTCACTCAATAGTAGACAACCCGAAGTTCCAGAAATTAGCAGGATTTTCTCCTCTCTGAGCATTTGCATGCTGTAAGCCTCTGCCTAGACAGGTTCCACCTTCCTTTCTGCTATTTTATCTAGCAGGTTCTTTGTCACCTTTGGAACTGAGATTTGCTGGCCTCTGGGTCTGGGCTGTCTCCCCGTGCCTGTCCTTCCTTCTGGGCAGCAGTTCCATTCTTTGCAAGAGGCTAAACCAGAGAACTAGTGTAGGCAGAACAGCAGGGCAGGTGTCAGGCACAATTGCTCATTTATTTCCTGAGCTACTCCTAGCAACAGCATGTTGTCAGGCAAGAGTCTCCTCTGTTTAGAAAGTCCCCATGTTATTAAAACTGCTTCAATATATTTGTAAATTTGGCATTATATGCTGACATAAAATTAATTTTAATCTTCTGTCGAATAATGTATGTCTCTGGTTGAAGTAGATCCACCATTGAGTCAACAGAGTGAAACTTCTATGCATTTCTATATATTTTAAATTATACCATCAAATGGATAATAATGACTCCCTTCATAATATCCCAGGCAGTTTCCAGCCTGTTTTATATATTAGCAATTTAATCCCCATAGCAGTTTCACATGATAACTGCTGTTACTGTACCTGTTTTGAGGCAACTGAAACTTAGAGAAATTGAAAAACTTACCCAAAGTTGCAGAGCTGGTGGAGGATGTGAATTCAGGAGGTAGGAACCAGAGCTCTGTTTACATCACTACGATGCTGTAAGGCCCATCTGTATCAACAAACTTCCAGTTTTTATGTAGGCCTATGGTGGCCGTGTGTGCATGTCCATATGTATGTGTATGTCTGTACAATTTTTGCAAACATTATTTCCCTAATTTTCTAGCTGAAAATACTTGCCGATGTTGTGTACATGTGGTATCAATAACTTTTTGCTTTTTGGAATCGGTAAAAATATAACCAGGATTACCTGGTTTTGTTTTACCCCTCCTGAAACTCTACCTTACCCATTTTTACTAGGACATCTTCTTAACCCAGTGCTGGTGTAGTAGTTATGACAGAGACCTGCACTCAAATGTTAACTCTGATCTTTACACTATAGTACCTGACCTAATGACTCCGCACCTCAGAGCACTTTATGGATAAGACTGAGGAATATGAGACTTAGCCAAAGCTTAATAGTTAGAGAGGGAGATTTGCCAGTCATATCTTGGAGTTTAAAATTACTCATATCTATTGATAGAATCTTAGTATGTGAAAGGTCAATTTCCTTTAACACAAAAAATGTGCTGTATTTTAAAGCTTTATGTGAAATGGTCTATTCTCAGTTAAGTAAAAGGAAAAGGTCAGTCAGCTTTCTGTCACTGTAACAGAATACCGGAGGTAATCAATTTATAAAGAGAAAAGTATTACTATGGCTCAGAGTTTTAGAGGCTCCAGTCCAAAACGTAAGTTTTATTTGATGCTAATGAGTTCTGTGCCTTGCAGCATTTTGCAAAATGGTTCATTCTGTATTCTAAGAAAACAAAATTACTTATTCCCAGTCAGCTTCCTGTCAGTTTAACAGTACATGAGGTAATTAACTCACAAAGAGAATACTGTTATTATAGCTTCCAGTTGTAGAGGTTCCATGCCAGGTCATGGCTGCTTCAACCCACACGTGGATCTTTGGAGAGGGAGAAGGCTATGGCAGAGCACGTGGCACAGAAAAACTGCTAACCTCCTCAGCCAGGGAGGAAAGAGAAAGGGAGGGGTTGGAATTCCAGATGTTCATAAGTGCAACTGTCACTGTGCCAATAGAACCACACTGGGACCAAGACTTAAATGCATGAATGTTGTGTGATATATCCCATGGCATTTATGTGTGTATGACTGCCATTGAGGCTTAATTATTTTTATTACACCTTTATAATTCTTATCACGTCTTAATTTGATCCATTCACAATGTTATTCTTCTAAATCAATCACTCAAAGAAGCAGTCTACTTACCTATCTACTAGTCACTTAGGTACCTTTTTATTTTTGGAGTAATGCAAATTGAACCCAGGGATTTCACACTGAATTACCTAAGCTCTTACAAAGTTCTTTTATTCTGAGGGAAGCTCTTACCAATTGACCAAGCTGGGCTAGAACTTCTGATATTCTTTCCTTAGATTCTGTGAGAGCTAGTGTTATAGGTATATACTACTGTACTTGGCTTCATTTGTGTAATTATTCTTAAAAAGAACTTGGTTATATCTGTGAGCTCACCGAATCAATAGATTTTTATTACATTATGATAAATGCAAATTAAAGCATTAGATGAAAGTGACCATATCTCACACATCAGAATTGGTACATACGCATCCTTTTCGGGTTTGAAAGAGCCCTCTGTCAAACTTCCTATAATTGCAGTGCCAGTATAAAAGGGGGTCTATGACCTCACTCCCCAACAGTGCATGTGGCTCACCCATGTATCTTTGACCAATGCCACTATATGTGGGGATGTGTGAGCCTTGGCTGCAGCAGGTACAAGAGGCCAAGTATGCCTTTGGCAAACCCGCACAATATAATCAAGTATATAGTTTCACCACTCTACCTCTTTCTTTTCTATTCATTGTGGGTGCTTGTGGGCTATTTGTCTACCTGTCTCTGAGTGCCTAGTTATGCTGTGCCCTCGGTAGGTCACAAGCCTTCCTATGGCAGATCATTTTCTTTCTTCTGTGTTTAACACCTCTTTTCTGCCTCAGAACTTCAGAGCATAGCTGTCCCGGACAATGTTCTCTCAGTTGCATCATTGATGTTTCTCTGATCCAGTAGACTGATTCTTGATGTATTTCCCAGTTGGTCACAGTTTAGTCTCCCCAAGAGAGGGCTTTGAATTTTAATGAAGGTAAATTTTGAATCATGCTTTTATTTTCTAACAGCGAGTGACTTGGAAAGGTTTATATTCTTGCACTGTAGAAAATTTGGGGGTAGAAAGGTCCTCAAGTATCACTTCTTAAACTATGTATTCTAGAAATCCTTATTGCTTTGACAGTGAAGTCGTAGACATCTTTCTTGAAAGAATCCAGGGCCCTCAAAAAATAAGCAAAATTTCTGCCAAAATATTTTCATCTCTTATCCACTCTAGTGCTAGAATAGATAGAATAGAATAGATATAACTCAGCCATCTTGTCTGTTTGTCTCAAATAAATCTCAGTCATTTCAATGAAAAGATAGCACTCAGATCCAGATTAACTTGATATTTCTTTTCATTATAAAAATGTTGTTGAAAGTGACTTTAAAGTACATTTTTCTATCTTACTGTTTAATGGGTAATATATTTCACATGAGTTAATTAAATCTGATTATGTGTTTTAATAATTTATTATATCTAAGGTCACTTTTCTGATCAGTTTTGATGGTACAACATTATGGAACCTGTAAATGTCAACTGGATATAGTCTACATTTGAATGACTCCAGAATTAAATTGGAAAACTTTAAAAAATAACAGATAAAACATATTTCTCATTTCTTTTTCTAAAAACAATAGTTTTAAGAAAAATATCAATAATAAAGTGTTGTGGTTTAGGATCTGGATTGTAACCCAGATGTGTTTGAATGTTGTAGGATACTTAAGGAGCAGTGTGCTGTTCATAGATGAGCCTGGTTGGAAGAGGTAGAATACTGGATCTTGACCCAGACCGGGTGGGACCTTGGGCCATGATCCCTAAGGGCCAAAATATTAAAGCTTGATGTGGAAGGAGCAGATCACTGGGACATGACTTGGAAGGATATATGCTAGATCTGTCCTTCTTTATTCACCTGACTTCCTATATGTCATACCATGAGCGTATTCCCTCTGGTTGGGCCTCTATCATGTACTTCTACCAGTGCTGGTCCCTTACTCTGCCCCCCCACCACCACCACTCCAGTGAACTGAAGTCTTTTCTGAAACAGCGAGGTAAAATAAATTTTTTCTTCCTTGAGTTGTGAATGCTCAGTATTTTATTCCAGCAGTAAGAAAGTTACTAAGATTGAAATCGGTACCAGAGAAGTGGAATTGTTGTGACTTTATCCACAAAGGTGGTTTGGAAGCCTTTGGAACTATTTTATGGCAGGATTTTGGAAAGCTGTGGAGATGCTGGCTAGATAAACCATAGAATGCTTTGACTGAGCTTGATGGGATATTCTGGTCAGAGCTCATACGACTAGAATGCTAATAGAAGTGTGGACTGAAAAGGCCAGCTTCAAGAGGTTTTGGGTGAGGAGGAGGACATATTGGTAATTGGTCTGGAAACCATGTGTGCTAAGGTGTGTCAGAAGGGTGTCATCATTTTGCCCCTATCCTGGGATCATGCCTGAAACTGAGATTAAGGGCCATGGAATACTTAATCTGGTAGGGATAATTACAAGGCAGCCCAGTTTCAAGGTGTCACATGGGTATTGCTTGCTGGCTTTAGCCAGCTCCACAGCGAAAAGCAAGACAATAGACAAAGGAAAAGAGTGTGAAAAGTTGACAGTTTTTGCCAGAAAGAATGTGACTCTAACGCAGGGTCAGAACAGCACATAGTTACTAAAGAGATTATCAATGAAAATAACCCATATACTTGGAATCCGGATGATAAAAAGATACCTTGAGGGAGTCTCAGGTATCACCAAGACTCTGCCCTTTATCAACTAAAGGTAGAAAGGCAAAAGACTTAGCTTTGCGAACAGTTCCTCCCAGAGAATCCCGCAGGGCCAAAGAGAAATGCTTGCCAAAGTTCAGCTGCCTGGAGTAGCCAGGCACTTGGAGTCAGCTGTAGTCAAACTCCATGAATGTCAGACGGTGGCAAATCTTGGTGCCATCACGTGATGCTGGCTTCACAGGCATGCACAAAGCAAGATTTGTGGAATTATCAATGCTTCCACCCAGATTCCAGAAGATCTTGGAGGGCAGAGCCTAAAGTTGTGATGAAGAAGCCTAAGGTACATTGAAGACCATAGAAATTCAGAAATCTCAGAAACATAGATCATCTGCTGATGAAGGCTACAGGGTCTGAGCAGAGTAGGACCAGAAGAGAAGCCATGAAGGTTTAAGCCAGAGGCAATGGCAGAGGAGCTGGGTTGCTTAAACCCTTTGGAATTCATCGCACCATTTCACCATAGTTTGCGTGGGTCGCTGGACACAGCTGCAGGATTTGAGGAAACCACAGGACTTGGTGCTTACTCTGCTGGGTTTTCTGCTTGCTTTAGTGTGATTGTTTTCCATCCTCTCATTCCTTCTTTTTGGAAGGAGTGTTTGTCTGTGGAAGTGTTTAACTTGTCTTTCATTTTTCACAGGAGCTCACAACTAAGGGTTTGCCTTGAGTCTCAGAAGAGACTTTGGACTTAGAGACATATTTTTGCAGAACTGAAACTGTTAAGACTTTGATAACTCTTAGAAAAGAGCTAAGTATATTTTGCTTAAGGAGTTGGATTATGAGCCTTTTGGAGCCAGGGTGGAATGGAGCCGAAATGTCCACTCAAAGGCTCGTGCATGTGGACATTGGGGAATAACTCTGGAACAGAGTGCTTTTGCGAGGTGGGGCCTGGTTGGAAGGGGCGGATCGCTGGGGCTTGACATGGAAGGGTGTACACTGGCTTCGCTCTTCCTTACTCAGTTGAGTTCCTGACTGCCACGCCGGGAACAGCTCCTCTCCTGCTATGCCCCTGCCATGTGCTTCCACCTGCGGTGGTCACCCACGAATGGATGAGACCTTCTAAAACTGTGAGCTAAAATAAACCTTTTCACCCTTACATTGTCGGTCTGCTGGGTAGTGTATCCCAGCGATAAAAAATTAAGTAGTTAAGGCATTGTGGTTCCCAGGGAAACCTTTAATTTCTGTATACCAGTTTTCACTATGTGCCACTGGCTGCCTAAATTAGGTAGTCTTGTTCTTATTTCAGTTTGCATTCTATTAGAATGCACAGGTGACAAGAGGCAAGGTTTCTTGGAGACACTTTCGTGCTTACCAAGTAAGTTTTAAAGTCTGAGCTCACAGCTGTTAAACTGGCTTACTACCCCAAGGGCTGTAAAATAATGAACATAGTGCTATATATGTAGATAGTATTGTTTATAAATTGCATTTGTATCTATTGTTTAATTTTTCACAATGTCCCAGAAAAAATGTTACAGAAAGTGTTGCATTTCCTTCCCATACAAGATAGAACTGATGCCTTAGTAAGTTGAATGTTACCTAGAAATACTCATTATTCTCAAGAATAAAGTTCTTTATTATTTAAATTGAGTACAGTGTATAGAATGAAAGGTGAAAAAAAGGTGCAGGGTGGAAGGTAAATCTGTCTCTTGTCTTTCATTCATCAAGTTTGTTTAATCCAGTGCCAACTGTAGCTGCTCTGCTGGTCTTAGGCAGCCTTCCAGAGATTTAGAAAACACCATCCAAGTCATGTTTTAGCAGGAGTTGGCAAGCTACAACCCTCAGGACGGCACTACCGTCACTTGTTTGCCAATACATTTTATTGAAACATCATCCCACTCACATTTTTATATATCGTGTATGAATGTTTTAAGTCACCATAGAAACTTTTTACTGCAAATAAAATATATACTCGTTCATTCATAGAAAACATATATATGTGCACACATTTACGCATGTATGTGCATTCCTATCCATTTATCATGCATCATATACCTATTTTATAATTTCAACTGTGAATTATTTGAAACTTATAAACATATATACACATACTATTTAAATTGTTTTTATCAAGTATTTTGTTTAATACCTTTGTAATTAAAAATACTATTCTGCCAGTCATTTCAAATCATTATATATGTCTACTCCTTGCAGTTACTGCATTTTTTTGCATTTGCACTTTACATAATTGCTTTTATTTAATTTTTGTAATATCTTGTTTCACAGTTGTAAATACAAAAACTCAGAATTAAGTGTCTTAGGTTTCACTCTCAAATCATGTTTGTGAGGCAGGGCATTTAAACTTGTGTGCGTCTTACTCTATGGCTTGAATACAAGTCTTGGTTGACCTGGATCCTCTTTGCAGAATATTGGTAGATTTAGAAAACAATGTTAATCTCGGTTTATGTCTTTTGGTCCGTATAGAAGTGAGGGTATATTTTGAGAGGTCCGCTGCTGACTTTCTTTTCTAGAAAAGTGGCTGAATCTTGGGTCTTACGTATTTTAATCATGATTAGGAAGTTGATTTTGGCCATTTTGGGATTGACCTTTGTGTTATTAGTTTGTGTGCTATTGATCACTGCCCTACGGCCTAGCTTTGGAAGGTGTCCTGAGTGGCTATCAGTCCTTTTGTGGACATTCTTACGGATATGTATTCTACTGTGATGATTGTAGGATAGCCGGCTCCAGAGGCTCTAATTCTTAGATAGTGAATTTTAAAAATCATGTTTTGTTACAATTATCGTGGAAAAGTCCATTAAACTTCCCATAAAAAGCAGCACCCTGCTATAGCGTTCCTCAGTATGTGTAACCTGTGATTCCTTCCTTCCAGTATTGTGTTTTGTTGATTGAAGACTAGATGATGATGGCAGCAAAGATTTCAAAAACACATTTTACAACGATACTTAATAGTAATTTGCATATGAGTGAGTAGATTAGTTTATCTAAATAGTTAGAATTTTAGGAAGAGAGCATTCTGTACATTGCGCACTACCTGCAGTGGGCTGTTTTACAAGTTTTGATCTTTTCAGAGAAAATTTGATCATCTTCTAGGGTCTTCAAAATAGGCAGAATGGTTTCTCTTTAGAGCATGCTGAAAACACATGGCATCAGACTTCCTAAAATCTCTTCTTATTGTCTCGAGGACAGTGCCTACAGTCTTCAAGTTAGATATAAATCCAAAAGTTTTTCAGACAGGATCTCTCTGTGTAGTCCAGGTTGGTCCTGAACTCACTATGTAGCCCAAGTTGGCCTCAAACTCATGTCAATCTTCTTACCTCAGCCTCCCAAGTCTTGGAATTATAGGTGTACACTGCTACTCTGTTTATGTGGTGCTGGAGAATCGCACTCAGTGCTTGGTACTTGCTAGGCAAGTGCTTTAACTGCTGTGCTAGTCTTCCAACACTAAATGGAAGTATTTTGGGGTTCATTTGTGTCTATAAATAATATAACCTAGTATTTGAGAAATCAAAGGAAGCAAGCGTCATTTAAGGCACTGTGTAACACTCTGCCAATGAAATTTCTAGTTAAAACTATTTTACAGTAAGTAATGCCTATGGAGATTTGCTTTGGGCAACTGATGACAAGATGTGTTCTACAGCTTGTTATCGAGGGTTAGTTTAACTCCTCCAGTCCAGTAGCACAAGTGATTAACAGGCTGAAATTCCACCACGACGAAAAGCACTTCCTATCTCAGAGTCTTTGCAGGAATTTCAAAATTCTCTTAGGGCTATCCCCATCAAAATGATTAGAGTTTGAAAAATATGTTTGCTTTGCAAAAATAGTAATCTGCTTACAAAGCACTTGGAATATCGATGATGGACAATAAGTGCATATTATTATAAAACATGATGGTGTCACAATTTTCTTATGAACAAGGCTAGAAAAAAAGTCCTAACCTGCATGGTATTAATTTGAAAAATGTGGTAAAGCAAGAAAACCATGTATCTTTGATTTTTCCTGTAATATATTTTTCATAATCTTTATCCTCAAAGGAAAGAGGATACATAGGCACTCATGTTACTACTGTCAGGATCTTAAATATTAATGTTTTTTAAACCTGCAGTATTGTATTATATACATATAGAAAGCTTAATGTGCAAGCTGTAGAACCTGAGAAACCAACTCACATCCAAAGAGGAAAAAACACAGTTCTGTAGGAGAACCCTGATAAGTCATAGGATTTTTCCCCCAAGCTTCCAAACTTAAATCTTGGCTATGAATCATGTGAGGCTTGTGAAATTTTTCTGGTTGCTTTCTGACTTAGACTAACACAATTATAAAGGTGATGAAAATATTTACTACCAAAATCTTGTCCAAATTTTATTTTTATTAATATAATAGCCCTGATGAACTGAGCTGAGAAAGGCCATATATTGTGGTTTGGATGTGGAACGTCCCCCAAAAGGCTCATGTATTTGAATGTTATGGATTGTCTATAGAACCATGTTCTTTTGGGAGATTAGGGACTGATCTGGGTGGATGAATTGCAATTGTGTGGACTGGATTAAAGGTGTGTGGTGGAATAGAACCATACCTGGAAGGGCTGGATTGCTGAGACAGAACCCGAAGTATATATACACTGCTTCCTTTCTGTGGGACGTGACTGAACCTGACTTTCTGTTTGCCATGTTGCAAGGAGCTGCGTTCACCTCTGCCTCTGCGCTGGCCATGTACTTCCACTGTCACTGGCTGCCCCTGAGTGAACGGTGACCTAAAATAAACCTGTCATCCCCTATATTTGTGGATGTTGGGTATTGAGTCACAGCAACTAAAAAGTAGCTAAGACATTGCAGATGACATCTTTCAAGTTTAGCACATATGGTTTATTGTCAGGAACATGATGATATATGGAAAAGGCACTGGAGTAGATCTCTGGAAAGTTGGACACCCCTCTGTGCTGTCGTCAATATATCAGGAACAGCGCTGATCAAACAGCCCGGTTCTCCCCAGCATTTCTCCTGTTTCCTTAGAGTGAGACTGGAGTCACATGATTAGCTGTGGGGATGGATTATACCTGGAAAAAAACTCGGATCACTAGGGGCCTAAGCTACTTAAGAGAACAAAACGCTACCTATGTCCTTTTCTCTGTCTTTGTAGCCTTAGAAGCCATGATGACATAGCTGTGAAATGGATATAATAAATTCAAATTATTGAATTATTGTTGGGCCCAAATGATTATCTGGTGGTTTGGACTTTATATCTGAGAGAAAGTGTAGTTTTAAAGGTTTGTCTGATGTGGTGAGTGAGATAACTTACCCAGTGACACAGTCAACAAAAATTATTGATTTTATTTTTATTGCCCTCATAGATTAAAGTAAACAATATCCTGTCTTCAAAATAAAATTATCCTGGGGCTGGGACTGTAGCTCCTAGCCAATTGCTTGTGTAGCATGTGTAAAATGCCGAGATGAGCCCTAGTACCTCAAATAAAAAAATTACATTGATTTTGTATTCTAAAGATAGCTGGTAAATTTTAACATTTGTAAATGACTCAGGACAAAAATACACATTGGAGAAATTTTGTTTAGACTGCTAGTCTGCTCAAGTATGATTTTATAAAGAATTTAAGTTGTCTTTTCAATTAATATTTTGATACTATCAGTTTCTCCAGTCAAAACTTAAGGCTTCTACAACTTAGGTATTTCTGAAAAGTGGGGAAATCCAATCATTGCTTTTCACATAAAAAGCATGTAGATGTTTATATCAAATGTTTTTTAATAAAATACAAATAATATCTCTCTCTCTCTCTCTCTCTCTCTCTCTCTCTCTCTCTCTGTCTCTCACTAATTATTCTTCTTATTTCTTTTTACCTAGAGTTACTTTCCAAAAGTATAATTGAAGCTTCTCAGTATTTGCTCCCTTTATCGCTGGGCCTATGCCCTGTGCCCACAACTTACTAGTTACGAATTCACGCAAGGCCTTGTGGTTGTGATGGTTAAGGTGTATCTTCAGATCCGAATCAAGGCTTCTCTGTGGAAGTGCTCTGTTTCCTGCTGGTTGTCCTTTAGCATTCAGATATGTTTCTTCCCAAGAAAGAAAATAAAGTTTTATCTCAACTTGTTTTTTGATGTTTGTTTTTCTAAGTCAAGTTTCAAACCAGATAACAAATCGGGAAAGTGGGCAATAATTTGATTTTGTCTTCCATGTATTTATTTACATTGAGATATTCTGAAAGAGGCTGAATTTGAAATGTGAATGTTTCAACTATTTTTTTTTATTTTTTAGCTTTCAATGTTGGTTATTATTGGGTTAAATAGATGCTAGCTGGGCAGCAGGAGTGGTACAGAGAAAAATTCATTAGTCTTTGATTATCTCCTCAAATTGTTGGTAATAAACTAGCAAAGAGATGCCCAAATGAAACATGAGTAGCTCATGATTGTGGCAAAGCTGTAAGTGGAGTGGTTTCAAGAGTTTTAGTTGCAGCATCAGATAGACTTCAATTTACATCCTGTTTTCAACAACTTATAGCTCTGTGACTTTGGTCACACGGTTACTTAAGTATTAAATCTCAGTTTCTTGATCTACAAAGATACTGGTGATACTCATCTCACAGCGCTGGTTAATAGGTTGGCACGGGACACCTATTCAATCAAATATTCAAATATTCAAAGCCAGTAAGCAAATTATAAGACCACCACAAGTCAAGGCTAGGCACACGAATCCAGACAATTGAAACCAATTATTCTAGGAAAAGGCATAAAGCAGTCACACATTGGAGACCTGTGACCATCTTCAGGGACAGTGTGCAGTCATATCAGTGCAGCAGAGACAGTAATTTTCCTTACAAAATTCTTCTCCCCTCTTTCATTGTGTGAAATTGTTGCCAAGTGGCTGCTACACCACCACGGTAGACATTCTGACCTTGTGTGCCCTTCTGTGTCTGTGCAACAAATGCTTGCCGGGGGGAATATCAGTGAAAGTACAACGTCTGGATAGAAGCCTTTGATCCCAGAATGCACACAGGATGAGTGCTTAAATGATGAAGAGGATGAAGGCTTCCCACACTGGACTGTTAAGTGAAGAATGGATAAACATTTTCTGTTTTAAGGTGTTGAAATTTAGGGGTTAATTTATTGTGGAAGACAGTGTCACCTTAACCAAGGGTTTTGTCCTTAATGACTTTAAAATCTATAAGCAATGACGTACTACAGAAGGTTTCCTGATCAGTGTTGATTGGTAGTTTTCTCTGAGCAGATGAAACCCATTGGTGGTTTGAGAATGTGCAGTTACGATAGGGCAACTCTTACTTCCTTTCCCTTTGATTTTACTGATCTGCCTCTATGTTCTCTTGAATGGAAAAGACTGGAAATGAGGCGAAAGTGTAGATTCCTTGTCTTCTTTTTTTTTTTTTTTTTTTGTCTCTGGTGATCACCTTCCTGTTCATGAAACTCAAGACCACCTTGAGAGCTTGTCACCACATTATAATAGGATGGCACTGTTCTTCACCCTGTCCTCCTTGGCTCTGCATGCTTGTGAGTGGTAAACTGAATCTAGTTTGAGATTTATGTAATATTTTAAACAGAACAATAGAGTGTGACCAGAGAATCTATAGTTGTACACTCAACAAATGTCAACTGATCCGGAATTAGCTGCTAATATCCAACTCAAAGTGACTGAAGCCCTGTCATGAAACGGCCTTTGCCAAACAATTTTCGTGTTTTGGTTTTAAATGATGCAGAATAAATATTTAAATATGTAAATATCACTTGCAGAAAATACCTCTCGCATCAGCTTCCTGGAAGCTATGAATACTCAGTGTTATGGCAAAATCTCCCCTTTGAAACCTGCCAAAATACATCCTGTAATTTCCCTCCTCGACCCTTACTTGACTTTTATTAATAGCTAGGTAGTGTACAAAACTCAGCATGTAGTTCCCCATGGTCAGCACAATTCTGCTGAGAGAGGCCACGCTCAACGCGGTGAATTTTCTAATTTTAGTTCATTTCACTCAGGCATGAGGGGTTGGCCAAGGTTCAGCAGTGAGAGACAATTTTTGCAACGGCATACTCAGTCCTTCTCTAGAGGTCTCTCATCATTCTGGAATCCACAGGCTGTAGCTCAAGTACTTCCTTTTCTTGGCAATGGCAGAAGCTCAAAAATGTAAATCTAATCTTGTAAATAACTTTCCACACTTCTTCCTGTATCATGAGTGACAACATCCTTTGCCCAAAGCAAATCATATACTCCATTTTAGGTTCAAGGCTGGCGAATGTATTTTTGATGAGAAAGATGCAAGGTTAGGTGGCAAAGGCAGGCCATGTACCTCTCTAGGAGTAAAACATTGGTGTTTATAAGGAAATGTATGCATTTTTTCTTTCATTTAACCCATTAAGTTCACATAAACAAATTCATTCTCAGCTGGGCATGGTGATGCACACCTACCATCCTTGTGCTCCAGGAAGCTGAGATAGGAGGATCACAAGTTCGAGCCCACCCAGAGCAACATAGCAAGACCCTATCTCAAAACAAAAGATGGGCTGAAGACGTAACTTAGGTCATCACCCTTATATCAATATCCAATTTTGAAAATAAACAAAACCAAAGAAAAGGAAATAAAAACATTCACACTAGAAAGATTGGCTCATTTTTACTACTTCTTTAAGAAAAACAAAACATTTGTATTCTTAAGTAGAACAAGTTATATAGTAAGCACCAGGGCAGTGTTTTTCAAGGACCTTAAAGTAAACCTTATTCAAAAATGTATATATCGTCAACAGTACTTCCATTCAAAAATAGTTATAATATAATATTGATAATTTACTTAAGCATGAGCACTTAAAGTCACAGATTATGAGTAAAACAGTGTCTCCACCTTTTATAATTAGTACAAATAAGGAAAATGTCTCCTTCCAGGACCACCACCAAATAAGTCATAATATTAGAGTAGTCTAATACAAAATTGATTTTTATATTTGCTTCATACCATTTAATGGTTCTTCTAATATCCACACAAGTGTGGTGTTTATTTTCTCATGCTGCTGAATGCTATGTTAAATTATCTTCATCAACAACCAGAGGTATTTTATGTAATGTGGGACTTCCCACAGCCTCTGTTCAGATGACAGCAGTGAAACAAACAGGAAAGCACAGACGCATTCTGTTTACATGATGAACTGACGTGAGCAGTCAACACAACAAACCCAAGACTGCTGTCCTCAGCGCAAATTGCTTGTGGTCTTTGTTCTTGGCTGGCGCCTGGGGACCGGGGCTTTGGTCTGGCTCTCACAATTCCTAGATCCAATGAGAAGGTTTTGTTTCCCCTGTACTCTTTATGCAGTTACAATTCATACCAAATGCCACCTTTCTTGTGGAGAGTGTGGAGTCTTACCGCAGAGATGCCCGCGTGATCCTCCACCTGTAGCTCTGCATCCTAAGTCCTCATGGGCTCCCCTGGTGCTTCACATTTTATTCACATTGTTACCACCTGCTGCTAGGAATTGAAGCAATTTGGGGTGACTCCACAGGAGATGACTTTTAGAAACTTGAAGAACTTCACCTTGTCTCTTGTACTGTGCTTGTTTGCTATATAATAAACCATGGCCATGAGAATGACTATCTGCTGAGTCTCTTGGGTCCTCCCAGTGAGGCTCCAAATCTGGCTATGTTCTTAGGGACCAGTGATAGAGCACACTCTTTTGTTTTCTTGTTCCTGATCTTCAAAAATAACCTTGAGTGGCATACTCATGCATGCTGTAGGCATTTGCGATCATCTGTTAGGTAACAGATACTGTGCTATCATTTGAGAGTAAATATCCAAGGATAATGTAACACTTAGATTCAACAGGTTTGAAATAATAGACTAAGATGAAGCCAAATTTTATATTTGTCATGTCCTTTCTTTTTTCTTCCTATTTCTTCGTTCTTTCTTTCTTTCTTTCTTTCTTTCTCTTTTTCTTGCTACAGTGAGAAACTGCCATGTAGTTATATAGAATAGTAAACAAAGGATTTGATCTTTCAAAGGTAAGTTCGCCAAAATACAGCACTCGACTTTCTGTTTTCTCTGGAAAAATGATTGATTATATCTCATATAATTACGAGTCATGTAGATTGTAAGCTCTACAAAGATATTCAAGCCATTTTTAGGCAAGCATTATCCAGTTGTAAAGGAAATGTTAAAGTAGTTACTGTGTGTTGTCATGCCTGTGTGTTGCCAAAGTGTTCCAAGGACTACCCTTGTCCCTTTGCAAGAGAAAAATAACAAATGTCATGCTTATGTTATAGTTGAAAACTTTTCTGCCACGAATTCTGGTAGCAAGTGCAAATAATGAATTTGTGATTGGAAACAAAACACACTGGATATTGTAATTGATTCTTTTAAGCAACTTCAACATTTCTTGAAGTGATTAGGACTGATCCAATATTTGAAATGTAAATGTGGATTTCACAAGGAATCAAATCATAAAGGAAGTGTGATAATGTTATTACCCCATTGGAATTTTTTTTTTTTAAAAAAATTGCAATGCCCTCTTAGAAATGTAAATCATTTTCCGGCTTCTGCAGCTCCATGCAGTTTTCCTGAGTGCAAATCAGCCTCCAGTTTTTATTTTAAGGTGTGCTTAAAACACATCAACCAGATTAAGTTAGCTTCATCTGTACAAAAGTGGGAAGGATTCGCTGTCTCTTGTGTCAACCGGCAAATATTTTCTCCCCTACACCTACTTTTGTTGGACGGTTGAGAAAAACGAGATGGAGTAGAAAGAAGTCCACCAGGATCTGATTTCTTTCAATACTGTGGTCGTACTGGAGCAAACACCTTGTATTTTATAATCAGCCATTCATTTCCTATGCTTTGCTGCCTTTGCGATTTCATCATGAGAAGAGTAGTTCCTTGGATTTAGGTATAACTCTGAGGTGCTCGTGGCTGCGAGCCCACTGGGGTGCAGTGGCTTTTGTTATGAATCATTTGTGCACATGATTTAATATATGTTTCAGCCGTAAGTCTGGCTTTGATTTTTTAAACTTTTGACAGGTTGAGTCAATCTTGCGTGAATATAAGTAAAATGTACTGTGCCTTCAATATTATATTCCTAAGCATGAGTTTTTCGGGCATGTAATCATTTGAGCTTGTGCCTGTTGTGAATTATGAATCATTTTGAACTACAGTTTAACCTGTGCTTGTTTCTCACAAGTTGAACAGAAATAATCATCAAAAGAAATTAAAATGATACTGAATTAAGCATTAAAACATGTAATTTATTAAAAAATATGGGTTTGACATGATAAGGATCTGTGCTCCAAGTTCTGAATTCTTTATGATAGATACCTGGGCACATTAATCCATCTTCTAGAGCTTATCTCTTTGAAAAGGCAGGCTAAAAACAAAATATGCATTCTAAAATTGTGTGTACTATTAAGTGATACAACCTTTGAAACATGATTCTCAGTTGCTCAAAAAACATTTCCTAGAGTACAAATGCAATTGTTTTTGTGGTTTAACAATCCTACAGAGAAATGCATAAAATCTAAGTATATCTTCAAAAATAAACACACTGGCATAGATTGAACTGAAATAGATTGATTTTTATTTTTGTTTTTCAATTTCACCTATAGGTTCTTTCAGATTTTTTTTATAGGTGCTACTATCTCATAAATAAAGATATGGTTTTTTTTTTCTTTTCAAGTCTGTCTTTTCTTTTTTATTCCCTCCTTGGACTGAATAAGAGCTTGTCAGAAACATAACTAATGCCATGAAGCCAGCTCACCAGTGTATCTTCAAAACATGTTCATATTGATGACATATGCAACCCTAAGTAGGTGCGGATAAATAAATAAGCCAGCCTTGAGGTAGTGCTGATAAGAAGAGACTTGGTGCCTCTGGCAAGACTGAAGAACAGAGTATAAAAACCTGAGCTCTGGAGACATCAAATAGGAATGCCAGCATCCTCAGCCTTGTAGGACAGACTCTGCATCTCTCCATTGGTGCTGACCACTCTGCTAGACCTCTGTTGGATTTCCACCAATCCAGACTCTTGGCATTGAGCTCCATTTTGAACTTGAGTCATTGAACCTTGGGACTCTGGTGAGACTCCCTTAAGATTGAGACTCTCTTTAATGTCAAGATGCTCTTTTCAATTTAAGGATTGAGGCTTCCTTTAAGAGACCTATATTCTTTCCCTCATTGATGTGCTATGTCTGTGTGTCTAGTTTATACTTGTGTTATTAGTTTGGTTGATGAATTGAGCGGAGTAATATTTGAAAAAATCAGATGGGCTATTGTGTCTTGATTCCAAAGCCATAAACATAAAACGTGACCATGGCTTGTGGCGTTGTTCCAGTATGATGTCGACTAGAAGTGAGAAAAATAGTCATCTTTTTCTGGTTTCCTGTCTCAGAGCACAAACATTCAATAATCCAACACTATATATTATCTTTTCTGTATTTTAAGAAGACCTTAGCAGATTAAGAAAATTCTTGTTGATTTCGTCTTTTGCTAGGAATTAAGATGAATGAATTTGATAGCTGTTGTGCTGGCAGGCAGCCTGTGTCGTGTCCGTGTCCTACAATGCTGAAAAATGAAATCATGGATGAGAGTGTGAAGATACCATTTTGTGGAAGGTAAAGAATGGAGATAGGAGCATCCACTAGTTGGAAGGGAGACCTCAGAGAGCTTGGACATGTGGCTGTCTGGTCTGACATCTTTTAAAGATGAGTTAAATAAAAGAATCGTCCTACCAAACGGCTTGAGTGCTAAGGCTTGGCTTCTTGCTAAGGTTTAGTTCCTGAGGTCCTCCACCTTTAACATCTTCTACTGTATTATTTTTGTAAGAGCATTTAAACCATTAGTACTGGGGGGCAGCTATAGCTCTTGGCCATGAAGAGCTATAACCAGATGCTATCCCTATAAATTCTTAAAGTCTGTGGGGACCCCTTTATGCCTAACTGCCTACATGTCTGGAAGCTTCAGTCAAATTTTACCACAAGATTGATCAGCATCTGTGATAGTTTAGATCTACAATGCCTCCCAAAAGTCTCATGTGCTCAGAAAACTGGATTTTGGGGGTGCTATGCTCCTCAGTGGATTTGTCACCCACTTTAAAATTCAGTAGCTGAATATGCTGTTAGAAGGGTAGACTAGCTGGAGGTGGATCACTGAGGACGTGACCTGGAGGGATTTATCTTTGTCCCTCGCTCCTCTTTTCTCTTTGTGCCTCCTGCGTGCCATGGCACGTGTGGCTTTGTTCTGCCAATCCCTCCTTCCATACCTTCTCTGCCTTGGAGCTTGTCAAGTATAGCTTGAATCCCCAAACACTCTAAGAAAAAATAAACATTTCCTCCTTTAAGTATGGTTGCCAGGTATTTTGCCCAAGCAGTGGGAAAATGATTTATACAAAACAAAAACCTGATACCAGATAAGTGAGGTCTCTAATGTCACTGTGCCTACCCATGCTTTTCAGAAGCCTTTGTGACTGGCTTGCAGGAAAAATTTCAAAAGTTTCAGAAATGCTGGCTCACATAGGCTTAGAATACAATGAGTGAAAGACCATGTTTGATGGTAGATTCATCAGAGCTCAGAAGAAGATCATAATGTTCATGTGAATGCAGAGCGTAGAGGTCAGGCTAAGGTTTAAATTGGAAGTAAGGACTCCATTTTCAGTTGAGCTAGAGCCCAGGTGTACTACACCTTGACAAAAAAAAATTGTCTCTGTTTTGTCAATATCCTGTAACATTGTGGAAATTTAAGATTAAGGATGGTAGACTAACCAATTTGACCAACAGATCTGACAGCAATCCACTGTTCATGTTGTGGCTTGAGTACTACTGTTTGCAGTCAGTCAGATTTGCAGTGAGAATTAGGGTCAAAGAGCAGATGTGCGAAGTTTGCAGTTTCATCAGAAAGAAAGTACCAACAAAGTTGGGACAAAAGAAAGAACGCTGTTCAAAAGTTTACCATTATAAATAATCCAGTTACTTTGCATCACATAACATGGAAGATAGCATAAAGACAACTCAGACATTTATAGGATTATGGGTCCAAAGGTGTATAGATTTTGAGAAGATAGTTTTTGAAATGTCTCCTCCAGAAGAGCAAAATGGGAAATTGATTGCCTGTGATTCATCTCACCATGCTCAGCCATCCAGGCACTCAAAAAGTCTGTAGCCATAATCCTTTGGGTTTTGGCTAAAGCCAAAAAAAAAAGGTAGCAGACCTTGGTATCATCTGCGAAGTGCTGGTTTTATAGTTGTGTTGAACTTCAAGGGTTACGGAAGCTTCCATCCAGATTTCAGAGGAAGGCCTGCAATGTCAGGCAATGCTTCCTTGAGAAGGCACTGTGTCAGCTGTAAGAATGAGACCAGTAGTGCAGCAGAGACCCCAGGATTTAGAAGATGCTAAGAAACTGAAGCATCTGCTGGGGAAAAACTATAGGTAGTGAGCCGAGTCAGCCTGACAGAGAAGTTGCCTGGACGCAACTAGCACGGGTAGAAAGGTGGGGCTGCCAAAGCCCTTTCGAGCTCATCTGTAAGTGGTACCCTCCCCTGGTACTGAAAGTGAAGATACAAGATTCAATATTTACACTGCTGAATTCAGGTCTTGCTTTGGTCCAGCTGCTCTGTGTACTTTCTTTCATTTGGAATAAGAATGTTTGCTCTTGGCATTGTACATTGAAAGTACTTCACTCTCTTTATGATTTTTGTGCAGGCTCCCAGATAGGAATTTGCCTGGATGTCAGAGGAGAATTTGGACTTGAATTTTTCAGCGTTAATGGAACTGTTAAGACTTTCACAACTCTAAATTTCGGCTAAATGCCTTTTACTTGAGACAAACCTGAGCATTTCGTGGACCATTGGCAGAAGGCTATGATTCAAATCTAAGCGAGTGTCCAAAGTTTCATGTCTTCCGAAAGTGACTAGACCTTGGGGACAAATACTCATCATCGGATTTGCCCATTGATGAGTTTAGTACCTGATTGTGCTGTTAGGCAGTAGCCTTGGTCAGAGATACGTCATTGTGGGTGTGACCTCAAGAGTGTATTCTTGTCCCTGGTTCCTCTTTTCTCTTTGTCCTTCTGGTTGGCAGGGGATGAGTAACTGTCCTCCATCATTGTCCTCCACTGTGTTTTTTTTTTTTTCTTAAAACCACCAATTCTGGACTGAAACACTGGTCCCTGTGAATCAAAATAAATTTCTCCTCCATTATGTAGTGGCTGTCAGGTATTATGTCTCGGCCACAGGAAAGTGGCTAACATAACACCCATGGACAAGAATTTTCTTTCCATTTTGTGGACAATGCTTCAAATTATATTTTCTCCAAACATGAATCAGTGTTGTATTCATAGAGAAACCTTATGGTATGTCATCCTATTTATATATGTATAGACTTGATATTTTCCTTGGGGATATTTGCATCTGTACTGATGAGAAGTACTTGCTGTAATTTTTCTTTCTTGTAATGTAATTTTAAGAATTTATTATCAAAGTTATTCTACTTTCATATAATCAGGTGAAAGATACTGGTCTTTTTTCTAGTCTTCCTTTTTTTTCCTTCCTCTTCATTTGGAATTGACATTTTCTTTCTTAAAAGTTTGAAAGAATTTTCTGATGAATCACTTGTACTAGAGGTTCTAATGTCTTGTTAGGGAATCATTGCTTTTCAAGAACTGTTTACTTCTCAACAAAATCATCCCTTTCTTGTTTTTCATTGTTTCCTATCTTTTGTTTACTTGTGCTAGACTCTTTTTTTAATCTGCTTTCTTGACATGGAACCTATGTTCATAGATTCTCGGCTTCTTTTACTTTGAATATAAGTATTTTAAAGTTATGACTACTATACACTGTATCAAATGTATTTTTAAAAACATGCATTGGACTTTCATTACTATGTAGTTAAAAAGATTTTCTAATTCTTTTTAAGATTTACTTCTTGATTACCTTTCAGTTGTTTAATTTATTTGGGGATGGGAATAGTCTCGTAATTTTTAGCATTCGACAAATTTATTAGTTATCTGAATTGAATTGTGTTTCGAAAATATGTAATAACTTGAAATTGTTGAAGTCTTACACAATTTAAAAATTTTAAAGCGTATTACGTACTCTATTTTGATGTGTGTTTTCAGTGGACTCAAAAAGAATGAATATTGTTATTTTGGGGGTGTAGAGTTCTATGAAGGACTTAGATGAATTCAGCTAAAAGTACTGTTCAGCTCTTTTATGTCCTTACATGTTTTTATTTCGGAGAGATTACTGAAGTACCACCTGTGGTTCCTACCTTTCTTCAGGATAAGTCACTGATATTTAATTTTTCATTAAACCTAATTTAATTTTTTTAAATTTAATTAAACCTAACTTAATTTTGACAAAATGATCTTCATTAGTAAATTGATACTCAAATAGTAAATCTTACTGTCAGCATAGCTCAGAATTCATATTTGAATAGTGTTTTCTTTTGTTGAAAAGCCCTCTGAATTTTTAATTGTTTACTCATTAATTTTGCTTTTCCAAAGTCATTGTTATCCTAAGTTACAAGATTTTTATCTTCTTGAATATCTGGAGTTTTCTGAAAATGATATGCTAAGTTTTATTTTATAGCTCATTGAGTTAGAAGGTAATATTAATGGTGCCTAATTATCCTGAAATTGACAGAGTTAAGCAGGCTAGCTTATGCCATGAAAGTTAGGGCTTCATTAGCTGTAGGTGATTAGACATCCAGCTTTACCAAGTGGAACTCCTAAAACATCTGGAAGTGGTAAAGTGTCAACCATTAGCCAGAAAGTCCAAAGGGTGACATAGTTTTTTGTATTGATAAACTGAGTGTATCAAGGCAAACTTTTGTTATTGATCAGTAGGCTGTAACAAGTATGTAATATTTGAAGATATAGATAAATTTCAAATAAAAATGTTGTGATTTTTAAAATGATGTTTTATTGCTGGATCAGGATAGGGTAAGATTTTAGTATCAAACTCTTAACAGCCAGGCAAAGAAATTGCTTTGCTAATGTTATGGTTTGGATCCAGAATGTGCCTCAAAAAACTCAGGTATTTGGATGTTATGGATTATAGATGGATTTTAACTGTGTTGGGAGGTGCGATCTAACAGGATGTGGCAGATTACTGGGCTTGTGGACTCTTAAGAATAGATAGTCTTGTCTCAGTTCTTTCTGTGTACTTGATCCTTCCTCATGGTGTACTGTGAGCCGCCCTTCATCCAGAACACTCAAACATTGCCAGCTGCCCAACAGTGGACTCAGAGACATCCTCGAGTTGTAAGATAAGATAAACTTTTCTCCCCTTAAATTCTATGTGTTGAGTATTATGTCCCAGCAACGCAAAAGTAACTAAGACAGAAATGGATACCAGATAAGTGGGGTTGCTGCTGTGACTTTACCAGACAATGTGGTTTCGAATCCCTTGGAACTGCGTTGTAGGAGTGTTCAAAGGTTTGGAGGTACCAGCCAGAGAACACTTAGAATGTTGTGAACCAAGCTTGAAGGGAGACTCTGGATGGAGCTTAGAAAAGTAGAACACTGGTAGAAGTGCAGAACCGAAAGGCTGAGCTCAAGTGTTTCAAATGGACAGAAAGCCTGTATGGACAGCTGATCTAGAAGCCATGCATGCTAGGCCTTAGTAAAAAGTATGTTGGCATTTTGCCCTTGTCCTGAGAATTTGCCTGAATCTTGAGATTAAGTATGGTGCACTAGTTAATCATATGGCTGACATTTAAGACAGCCCAGAATTCAGGTTGTCAAACAGATACTGCTTGCAGTTTACAGCCGGCTCTATACTGAAAAGCAGGACAAAAAAAATAGCAGAGAAAAAAATTGTAAAAAATCTGCAGTTTTGCCAGAATGAAGAAGATTGCAAAGTACATGTGAAAGGTTGCATGGTTGTTGAAGAGATTAGCATTAAAAAGAAGTTAAGTACTCTGCATCAGCACTCTAGGAAAGAAGCCTGTGGGCATCCTCTCAGGCATGAGCAAGATCCTACCCTTTGCAAGATCAAGAATGCAAAGGCAAAAGAATTTGCTTTGAAAAGGGAGCCCCAAGGCATCTTTCAGGGCATCCTAGTAAAGTGAATTCCTAAAGAGTTCATTTAGGTAAGAACTCAGCGGCTTCTGTGTGCCAGGCTACTTCTCAAGCCAGTGACAGACCTTGGCTTCATCCCTGTGGTGCTGGCTTCACAGGCGTCCAGAATGCAAGAGTTGTGTGGTCTGCATGCTCCCACCGAGACTTCAGAAAGATGCCTTGCAGGCCAGGTGGTGTGACCCTGAGAGGGCAGTGCATAAATATGTGAAAGAAAATCTGGAAGTACAGTGGACAGCCCAGAAATTTGGCGATGCCAGAAAAGTGGATGATCTTCAGGGGAGGACCGCAGGTTATGAACAAAGACAGCTCAAAAGAGAAGCCCTGGAGATGTAGGCATGCCGTAGGATCAGGGTCACCTAAAGCGCTTTGTAGCTCACGTCTCTTCACAGTGTGGCCCAGGTACTGGACACGGAGCCACAGAATTTAAAGGATCTTTAGGATTTAATGTTCCCTTTGCTAGGGTTCGTTCTTATTTTGGCCTCACACTCTTTCTCCATTTTCTTTGTTTTGAAATGAAATGTTTACCAGTGCCATTGTATGTTGGAATTGTTTAACTTTCCCTTGACTTTTTGTAGGACCTCACTGTCAAGAGTTTGTCTCAGAGGAGATTATAAACTTGTATTTGATGAGAGTACTATAGTTCTTATGACCTTGGCAATTCTTAAGAGATGAACTAAGTGAATTTTGGTTAAAAGGGTAGACATAAGTCTTCTAGTGGCCAGGGGCAGAATGTCAGGATTTAGGTCCAGAATGTCCCCTCAGAAGCCTCATGTACTTGATTATTGTGGATTATCTATGGATTTTGAGTGCTCTTGGATGGTGGAGTTTGGTAGAGTGTGGCAATTACTATGCATATGCTGGATTACTGCATATGTGACCTGGAATAATAAATACTTTTGTCCCAGCCTCTCTCTGAGGCCTTGATCTATTCTTTGCATTGCTGTGAGTGGCTGCTGTAAATCACACGATTTAACCATTCATTTTCTGACACATGAATGAGCTGAGACATCCTGAAACTGTAAACTAAAATAAACATTTCCTGTCTTAAGTTGCATATGCTGGGCACTGTATCCTAGCAACAAAAAAAGGAACTAAGAGAGCCAATAATGATACTTTGGGTTGTCATATCTCTGAATGAATGTAAGGAAATAAGCCACTTGGTTTTTTATTGGGAATTCATTTTTACCTCTAGTGTGTGTGTTTGGCGCCATCCTAGGTGGAAATTTGAGATGTGTCATTGTGTGTTCTAAGATTGTCAATCTACTGAGACTTTGTGATGTCATACCAAAATGTCACAACTATCCAGTTGTCCTCTGCTGATCTTTTATTTTTAAAATTTCCTAGTCTTTCAAATCTAAGAGGTAAAATCAATGAAGCATATATTTTTTTAGGAGAACAAACTTGGCAACCCCAATAAATATCGATTGCACCCAAAGCCAGTGGTATTACATGCTTCAAAAAAATAAGTGATTCTTGTTTTGTTTTTCTAATCCAAATAAGTAAAAAAGAAAATGAATTTGAATTGACATATTTTTACACTCACAAAATGAGAAAATGAAAAGTTTCATTTTCTTTATCTTCTGAGAAGTGGAAGAGTTGCTGCTTGGATACTGCAGGCACAGTTGCAGGAGTGTAAACGGAGTGTTGTTTACATCTTCTGGTGAGATAGTTTTTAATTTGGGGCATAGTCCATCCACGTGGGCCTGATGGAAGGTGTGCTTTGACATTCAAAGATGAACTGTATGATTCCTATCAAAGACAGAAGGTTAGCAATCAAAAGTGTTAGAACACAGTGACCATGCTCCCTGTCTTAAGAGGATTATTTTTAAGTGCACATCATAGATTTGGTCACACTCTGCATTTAGAGTTCTTTTATTATAGAAATACTTAGGCTGATATTTTTTCTAAAAAAATGTATTAGGCAAGATGAATTAAATAGAAAATGTTCTGTAGAATTTTTTGTAATGTGGCTCAAGTTTGTGTTCTTAATTAATCCCCTTTGATTTTCTCTCAGATAAGTCCTAAGAAAACTGACTTTCTTTTTAAAAAATAGAGTGCAACCTAATATAAGCAACTTGATTTTATTTTTAAAAATAAACCTAACAATTAATCACATTCCGAGACTAGCCCATAACCCCATCATTGGCATATCAAATTCTTATTCAAGATTTTCATATTGTACCCTATCTACTTTTCCTTAAGGCAGGTGATAAAGGTCATTGGAAAAACTCTTAATTTTCTTCGAACTCTCCTACCTATGAGTATTAGATTTTACAAGTTAGATTTAGCTGTAGAATATGTGAGCCTTGTTTTTTGTGGCTCTGTTTTCTTTATTTTATATAAAAAGCACATAAAGTAGTTGCCACAAAAAGAAATAAAGTGTAATTAGTATTCTTTCAAAAACCTCTTTCTTGAAATTCTAGCTAACACATGATTATATTATTTTATGACTCTGTTGGTTATTGTCTTGATTATTTACCTGTGGCAAGCTAAATATTTTGTGTTATATTTCTAAAAGTTATTTAAAACTTATTTGAAATGAATTATTTAATGGAATCCTTAAGATACATTTTTTTAAAAATCATGTTAATTATGTGTGATGTAAAATATGCCAAATTCATTTTAAATGTACAGTTCTTTAGCATTTGTGCAGTCACAACTATCCACATCTACAACTGTTTTGCCACAACGAACAAAAAGTCTGTACTATAAATAATTTTCCAAACTTTCCCCACACTACCAAACACAGTTTTTACATTCTGTGTTTATGAATGTAACTATTCCAAATATCTCATTGTTATGAATCAAATTTTTAGTGTCACCCCAAATTCATATATTGAAATGTCAGTGCCCAACGTACGTTATTATAAAGAGTACCTTTGGGTACTGATGAGTTCTCCTACGTGGGAATAGTGACTCCATAGGGAGACACATGGGAGTACACTGTCCCCTACTCCCCACGTGACAAAGCAAGAAAGTCACTGTCTACAAGCCTGGAAGTGTCCTTCAGTAGAAACAAAACCTACAGACACTTTGGTCTAGTACTTCTTGGCCTCCAGAACTTGAAAAATAAATATATGCTGATTAAGTGACTCATTACATGGTATTTTTGTTATGGTACCTCAAACTGACTAAGACATTCATATAAGTAGAAGCACAGAGGATTTAATTTTCGTGACTTTTTTCAATTCGCATTTTATTTCCAAGGTTCATGCAAACCATTTTATCAGATTTTTAGGATGATTAATATTCCAGTGTATATGTATGTATAAACATGTACACATGAAATTATGTTTATTCATTTACTGTATACATGTGGTTGCTTCTGCCTTTTCACTTTTGTGATTAATGTTGCGGTGAACATTTGATGTACAAGTATCTCTTTTGATGCTGGCTCTCAACCCATTTCCATGTATTTAGAATTTCTGAGTTGCTCAATCATGGGATAATTCTGTTTAACTTTTTAAAGAACCCACAAACTTTTCCATCAGCTACACCATTTTAATATTCTTATTGGAAATTCGCAAGGGTTTCATTTTCTCCACATTCCTACTAATCTTTGTTATCTTCATCTTTAATAAAAGTTATCCTAATAGATATAAATTGGTATCTCAGTGGGAACTTTGTTTGCATTTCTTAATAACTCCCAGAATGGGAGTTGTCCTGTTACTCTCTTGGTAGTTTATTTTGGTACATAAAACTTTTACACCTTTTGAAGTGAAAATTTTCTGCTTTATCTTTTTCTGGACATTTGGTATTACATCTGAGCAATCATTGCCTATTCTGATGTATCAAATATTGTCTCCTAGATTTTTTAAGAGACTATAAGACTTTAATTTTTTATCTCGTTTGAGTTACTTTTTGTATTAGTATGGGAAGAAGATTTAGCCTTATTAATTGCATGTGAAAGTCCAGTTTTGTCTGTATTGTGAGTACAAGTTTCTTTTTGCATTGAGTGATTTTAGCGTCATTGTTGAAAATCAGCAAACCATGCTAGTAAGACTTTATTTCTGAGTTGTCCATTCTGTTCTACTATTTGATATGTGTACCTTTATACCAGTATCCCATTGACTTGATTATTGTGGCTTTTTAGTAAGTTTGAAAATGGGAAGTTTTCATCATCCAGTTTTACTCTTTTTCAAGTTTATTTGGCTATTCAGACTCCTTTAGATGTTCATATAAGTTTTCATACAGCTTTTCTGATTGATGCAAATGCACATTTCTGGAGCTTGGGTGGGGATTACATTGAATTTGGAGATGGCATTAGGTATTATAGTCATCTTAACCATATCGGCTTTCAGGCATGAACACGGGGCAATTCCATTTAGTGAATGCTTGAATGTTTTTCATCATTGTTTGTAATTGTCAATAGGCAAGTCTAAGTTAAATCACGGTTATTCTTTTGGTGCTACTGTAATAATTTTTTCCTAACTTCCTTTTGCTTTGGTTATTGTTGTGTATAAATATATAAATAGTTTTGTGTATAAATTTTTTATTCTGTTCCTTTGCCAAATCTCAGTGTGCTGTCTTCCGCTCATGTACTCGCCCTGCCACCCTCCCTTTGTTATTCCATCATTTGAAAAATCATTGATGTATTCTTAAGGAGACTTTGATTTGTACTGAGAAGTTCATTTAATGTAGCAAGATGTGCCGTGTTCTATCGCTTCTCAGCTTAATTCATTTTTATCTAGTCACGTAGAAACAAAACAGCGGTAAGTAACATTCGGCACACAGTGAATCTGTCTAATTTTAATCCGTCACTTTCCCCCTTCGTAGTTAGAAATCGAAAGCATTTTATGAAAACAGTATTTAGCATGAAGAGTGATAGGTTAAGCCTTTATGTAGGAAAGGTTTCAGCAAAAATACAAGTCAGTATGTACTGCAGGGTCTGTGGCTGGGTTTCACCAAGTGGCACTCATAAGCAGATATTTTGGCACATGGAATATTCATTTGAGCAACAAAATGCATCTAATGGTGTAATTTGTGCTTCTTACGTGCATGTAAAAAACAAGAGTAAACAGAACACATTTCCGATGTCAAAGAAAACGATCCAACTGGCTCCGGTCGGCAGTGCCTTTCAGGATCTTCTTGGTTTAGGAAACACGAACGATGTTATAAAGTGAAATGAGAAGTTGAGTTCGTTCAGTAATAGATCAAGTGGGGCCGAGAACTCTGAGCTGTTTGTGTTTTCAATAAATATTTGTATATGTGTTTTATGCAGTAATGTATGAAAATGAGGCTCCGTTTTATCTTTTATCATTTACCATTAAGTTTGTTGGTGTTAAGTGAAATACTAATATGATTTTAGAGTAGTATATGAGGGTCTGTTGATTTCTGTTAGTCATTTGAAATAGGCAAACACAGCATTTTCATCAGAAAGATAGGTCTGTGTTATACTTTCCATCCTTCTTACGGCAGAATAGACAACTATTTCTAGTATTTTCATTAAAGAAATTTCATTCAGGTGAATTCTTTGTTCATTTTTACATAAATATTTATTAAAATATATTCTTTGTGACCACCCCAAGCATATGTGCATTTAAGACAATGCTATTTAGTTCCTTATCTTTACATAATGAAGCACACTGATATAGAATAGATTATCTCCACTGTAGTCAATTTATCCTTTTCCCTTGAGGTAAGCAATGTGCCCGGTTAAAAACCTCTATAGCCTAGCATCTGTTACATGTAGGGTTGACCAGAGAGCGAGATGCTCATTAACATGTTGAACCTGGTGGAAAATATTGAATGAAGTTTCCAGGAAAGCTCTTTGTAGAGAGAGAAGAAATTTATTGAAAAATAATCTGTTGTTACTAATATTCTGTAATCACAAAGAAGAGTGGTCCGCCTTTCAACAATCAGGCACCTACCTAATCCCCTGAAGCTTCTGTGGAATTGGAACATCAAATTTCAGCTTCTGTGTTGGACTAAATGTAGGGAAAAGTAATCCAAATCACAAATTTATTTTATCAATCAATTATACAAGCTGCTTAGTTGTATAAATTCAGTGGGCCGTATGTGATATTCAAATATACTGTGTGTATAACAAGCCCACAGCTAAAATCATACCAAGTGGGGTGAAATAAAGTATTTTTCCACTATAGGAAGAAGGTACGGATGTTTGTTTTTACTGATGAATTGTATTATAGGGAATTTTAATTAGAACTTTTGGGCAAGAAAAAGGAGACATTAAAATTGACAGAAATAAAATTGTCTCTGATCACAAATGGCATAATTTTATATGTAAATCTAAAGATTATCTATCTATCTATCTATCTATATATATATATATATATATATATATATATATATATATTGAGAGAGAGTCTGTATATACAGGGGTGATCAAACGAAACAGTTTTTAAATAACAGCAAAAGGCACATTTTCATCAGTCTTCCTCTTAAAATACTGTCACTTCCAATGTTCTTAGCTCATCATTCCTGTTACCTTCTGAAGCAGTTCTGAAAATCCTTTCGTGAGTGTCTTTACAATGTATGATCACAAATACAGTGAATGTCACTTCCCACTGCGATCCAATAGAAAGGTAGGATTGGAAAAGCTGCACAATGGCCCTCATATGTCTTGTTCACTGTATCTGTCGCTGTGTGACTTCTGGCTCTCCCCCAAAATGAAAACGATCATGAAAGAAAAGTACTTTTAATCCATTCTCGATACTGAGGCAGCCGTGATACTGCAACTAAAGACACAAAAGTGGGCTTTCAGAATTGCTTAAGAAAGAGGCAAGAAAATTGGTAAAATCGGTTCAAAGCAACGATGAGTATTTTATGTGGATTAATGGTAATGGATCCTTTTCTCGAGTACATTTTTTAAAAGCTTTAAACATTCACTGCATTTTTAATTGCAGCTTGTATATTCCTACATGCATTTCTGTGCACAATGTTGCTGTTGTTGCAATTATTAAAAATGATTCATTATTTAGACACCAAAAGGATGTCAAATAGGATATTTTGAACACAAATTCAATCTAAACATTTTTGCTCACATTATTCTGTAACATAGGAAACGTTGTCCCAAATAAATGTAATAATAAAGGAACATTTTATTGATAAGGTTTTAGGTTCATACATATTTGACAAAAGAATATGATTTAAAGAGGATGAGTTCTTTCAAGATAATATATTAAAAATAAGATTGATCCACCTATGATTTTCTTTAAACAGCTCCATGTTGTACATCCAGATTCACCTGACACACTTACTGATCTACTGATGGACATTTCTCACTCTGAAGTGGTACTGTGATTTCAGATACCCAATCCAAGGGCAGAATAAAAGGGAATTTTACAAGTTTCACATTGTGTCATGTATGTATGTATGGATATTGTGTACTGCTGGAAGGCAGAGCCTGGCTGAAAGAGGTGAATGCTTAAAGCTGGACCTGAAAGGGTGTGTGCTAGTTCACGACATTCTCCCTGACTTAAGTCATTTTTGCCATTTCCTGTATAGCTCTGCTGCTCCTGTATGGACTGAGACTTTCTGAAACTGTGAATTTAAGTGAATACTTCCTCTCAACGTTGTGGATGTAAGGCATTCTGTCTCGGCAATATGAAAGTAATGGGTATTAAGACAGAAACGGGTATCAGAGAAGTGGGGTCCTATGTTTTTACCTGATCATGAGGTTTGTGCATGGAAGCCTTTGGATGTAGTCTGCAGAAAATTTGGAAAGGTTTGAAGATACCTGTAAGAGAAGGCTTAGAACGTTGTGAGCCAAGCTTGATGGGTAATTCTGGTTGGAGCTCAGAAGATCAGAATGCTGACAGAAGTGTAGATTAGAAAGTGCGCGCCCAAGGAGATGCAAATGGGAAAGAGAGCTGCCTTGACAAGTGGTCTAAAAACCATGCACACTGTGCTCTGGCAGAAAATTTATTAGCACTTTGTCCCTGTCCAGAGACTTTGCCTAAAACTGAGTTTAAGGGCAGTGGACTAATGTGGTGGAGGAATCTCAGGGCAACCCAGTGTTAATGCTGTGACATTTCTACTAGGTGCAGCTTTTAGTCAACTCTGTAAGAAATGGCAGGGAAAATGGCAGAGAGAAATGGTACATAAAGTTTATAGGGTTGCCACAGTGAAAGAGCCTGCAGTGATAGGGCAGATGAGCATGCAGAAGTTAAAGAGATTAGCATTAAAAAGAAGCCAAATACTTACAATCAGGATGGAGGACATCTCTGAAGTCAATAAAACCCCTCCTTTTATCAACTCAAGAGTAGAAATAGAAAAACAAAAGACTTTGCTCTAAGAAATTACACTAGGGCTAAAGTAAAAAAATGTTGACACAGCCCAACTACCTGGAGTTCAACCATATAAAAACTTAAAGGCTTCTACAGTATTCGTGCAAGGGAACCAGGCTACTGCTTAAGCCAGTGGTAGACTTAGGCAACATCCATATGATCCTGGCTTTATAGGCTTGTAGAGTGCAAGAGTTGTGGGTTCATAGAGGTTTCCATTCAGGTTTCAAAGGAATGCTTTGAAAGCCAGGCAGAATGCCCCTGGGAGGGTAGAACATGAACTTGTGAAGGAAAAGCCTCAGGGTCAATAGAGACCCTGAAAATTTGGAGAATCCAGGGGTATGGATGGTCCCCTGAGGAAGGCTGCAGGCTAGGAGTGAGGCCAGCTCAAAGGAGTAAAAATTGGGGTTGCAGCCAATGGTATTTCTGTAGAGTGGCGCCACCCAAGCCCTTTGGAGTTCCTATAAACCCAGGGTTTACCCCAGGAGGCAGAACATGGAGCTACAGAATTTAACCCTTGCCCTGATAGGTTTAGAACTTGCTTTGATCTAATTGCTTCATATCCTCTTACTCTTCTATTTTGAAATGAGCAGTTTTAGCTTGTGCCGTTGTATGTTGGAAGTAGCATGGTTTTCACAAGAGCTTCCAGCTTAGATTTTGAATTGCTTCTCAAAGGATACTTTGAACTTCTTTTTTTAAATAGTGAAACTTGAAATTTTGGTATCTCTTAGTGAAGAACTAAATACATTTTGCATAAGGAGGTAAAAGCCTTTTGGGTGTCAGGGACCGAATGTTGTGGTTTGGATTTTATGTGTCCCCCCAGGCCTCATGCACTTATGGATATTGTGTTCGCTTGGAATGTGGGGCCAGGTGGAGAGGGGTAAATGTTCTGGGCTCAACCTGGCGATACACGTGCTGTTTCCTTCCTTCCTCATTCACTTTGCTTGGTTCTGCTATGCCGTGAAGAGCGTTTTAGCTGTAACCACACCCTTGGGTTTTTTGTTTGTTTGTTTTTGTGGGAGGGGTTGTTTGTTTTGTTTTGTTTACAATTTCTGTACTGTGACCTTCTGAAGATGTGAGATAAAATAAATATTTCCTCCTTAAAGTTGTAGATGTTGGATATTCTGGCCCACCAATAAGAAAGTAGCTAAGTCATCTAATTAACGTTTTCCAAATTGGAAATTTATTAACAGAACTTTTAGGAAAACAAAACTAATGGAGCATTTAGTGGCCTCAAAGGCCTGGCATGAGGAATACAATGATGAACTTTCGGATGTGAGCCATGTTTTTTGCACATTGTCTTTATTGTATTCAAAGTCTACAACCTCATTTCAAAAGAGATCATATTCTGATGATAGGGAAGGAACAATTAAATAAAGCAATAGTCTAAAATTGCAGAGAAACTACTACTATCAACTTACTACAGTATTATGTGATTGGATACTTAATTCAAATTAGCCAAAAGGCAGTGAGACCTAGCCACCAGGAATTGATGTTGTGGCATTTTAGGCTGTGGGATCCTCAGAGCTAAAGAATATAGAGGTCATCTCATAGCACTGTCTACAAAATAGGTCCAAAAATTCTCACCTTTTTCTGGGCCATGGACTGTTAATAGATAATATAATATGTTTAGGCTGTGTTCAGTTTTAAGTAGTTTCTTTGATTGTTATTTATACTTACTGTTATTTTTTAACAAGTAATATGGTTTCAAAAAATGATTTTTATTTGCCTGTCTGAATTTTATTTCCTCTTGCCCAAAGAATTTCTACAAAACAAGTGTGGTTGCTTATATGAGTCCTGACACATTGTGAAGATAAAACATCTGGAGGCCTCAACAATAATGTTTTATTGGCTATTCAACAGAAGTCGTTAGCCATTTGCTCCTTGACTCCTGCCTCCGTTCACTTATTTAGCAAGGTGCTTTGGAAGGCCAGTCACTGAAGACCAGTGTTTCAACAGATCAGCATGGTTTCTACTAACCTCTGCAGACTCTGATGAGCATAATGGAGACAAATATCAGACAATAATCACACATATCACACCTGAGGACACATCCATCACACCAAAGCGCAGGGGAATAGTGAGGATGTTAACAAAGAAACCCCACTGAGATCAATGGATATGATTTTCTAAGGAGGTGACAACCAGATTGAGACCTAAAGGATTAGTAAGAATTTGCTGGATGAAACTGTGGAGGAGGAAACTGCACGCTCAGATTTCTGAGCCAAGGAATGCAAGAGCCCCAGTGGGGGAAATCTTGTGAGCTCAGTGAAGTCAAGATGAATTTGGCTAGGAAATTAACAGAGAGATGTCTCGGAGGCCTCAAGAGTTATGAAAAACAATTGAGGTTTTATTTGCCATTCATGTTGAAAGTTAGCAAAGGAGTCCAGTTGATGTGTGGAAAATGGATTGCCAGTCAAAGTGGAAACAAGCAGACAGCTGTGCTGGCTGTCATTTATTAAAAGATGGCGGAGTCATGAGTGCTTTGCATGGCTGCTGGCAGAGAAGATGGAGAAGGGGTGAGCACGGACAGAGTTTGGAGGGACAGTTGGTGTGGTTCATTGCATGAAGAGTCTTTTGTATGTTGCTCAACAAGTGTGTCTCCGAAATACTCTGTCTGCTTTCTTCCCCATTTTCTTTGAAGTGTAAAGTTAAGATCCCATATCCTTGCCTTTCTAGTCCACAGAAAATGATTTCTAAATCTTCCCTAGCCTCAGGGGAGTTTTAAATTGTTCCCTTTCCTGAGACGTCTGCTGTCAGTTGGAATGAGCTCTTGAGTCCTGTGTGGTTTCCTTTCTGCTGCACCTCAGCGTTGGTGTAATGTCACAGTGCAACGCTGACACCTGCACAGGTGCCTTTGCTCTCACTCCTGTCTGATTTTGTAAATTTCGCAAGTGTTGTAGCTTTATCCTGGTCACACTACACATAGATTGTATTGCTTAGTATTCAACTATGGTTTCTTGAAATTGATTTTTGTTTAAAATAAGAATAAGAATGCTTGTGACAGCAACCCAGACTGTGTTTTGGGGGATGATATGAATTTTTAAAATACAAACAGTCCATAGGGTAGGGATTAGTACATATTTGATTGGTGTTCTGTCTGGCTCAACTTTTCAAAATTCGGCAGTCCATGGCACCGTGAAAGAGTCTCAAAGGTGGTATTGCCATGAGTAATAATGGAATCGTCTTCCTCAATATTGTTTAATTTTCTTACCTACACTAGTTATATGACTGCCAATGTGACTGTAAATTTTTTTAAAGACAAAAGAACTGTATTTGTGTCTTTTAGTATATCTTTCCAGATTCCTACTGTCATTTTTGCTATTTTCCAAGTCCTTCCTGTATCCCAACTTGAAGTATTCATAGAGTCACCTTACTTTTTTCTTTGGAACTCCAGTCCCTGATCCTAAATTATGACATTGTCTATTCACCATCTTTTATCCTCATACTTGATTTCTTTCACGAGGCTCATACATTCTGATTCACTAATCATCTACTCGGTTGCCTGCTCATTAGTTTCTCCAGCAACCTTTCAATCACTGACTTTCACACTGCTGCCTTGCCACGTACCCTGGAAGGTGAGGACACCTGTCTTTTGTCTATCCTCCTGGAGACTTTGTGTCTTAACTATATCAGACATGATGCTGTTCTTAACATATGCATGTAATTTTTTGGCTCAGTGATCTAGAAATAAGGTGAATGGAGAATATCAAATAATCAATTGATGTGAAATTCACATTTCCACCTACGCTAGTGTTTGCGGTAAGTGCTTTCTGTAGTAGAAAGCACCGTTTACACATCCATTCCATTTTTCTTAGGCAATATAGCCCCAAATTTGATAGAATCACAAACCAGGGAGCCACTACCACAGTACAGTGTAACCTCTGATAGGAAGTTTTATTAATTCACCTTCACTCTGTCTAGGATAAAACAGTTAAATCCAAGTACCACAACTCAGTGCCATTGTCAGGGATTTGTGAAGATGTCCTTACTGTATGTGAGGCATTTTATAAATTTTATATTAGCTAGCTTCTCCTCATCATCCATAGAAGCAGATAACAGTCCTCCTTTACATTTACTAAGACACTGCGAATAGTGGTAGACCTTGGATTTGACCCATCCTTTTCTGTCTCCAGTTTGCCTTAAATTACTACACAATGCAAGCTATTAGCATTTTCTATAAAATGTCCTTGCCTACAGATAACAGTGACCACATGGATACTCATTCATGTAACTTCTAGCTTTGTTCTATTACTGCCGTTAAATCTGTAGAAATATCATCACAATATTTATGGAAAATTTCTTTCAACAGATTCTAATCAGTATACACGTACTTAGCATCTACACAGGTCAAGCTCGGTTAGGCGTGCACACGCCTTTTTGGTAACAGCTTAGCTTTACCTTTCAGGAAGCAGATATTAATTCTCACCCTTATGAAAGTACAGAAGGCAGTTTGTCCATCATGGAAAGGCAGTTTTGCTGTACTAAGCCATCCACATATCCAGGTTACTTCTTTCTTGTGGTTCAGCCATCTCCCAGTTTTAATGGATCATTACTTGTTTGCATGAAGAGCAGCATGAGAACATCATAGATTTGGAAGGTCCAATCTGCGGCATGGCTGATGAAACTATTGGACTCCACCATTATAACACATCCAAACCCAGAGACAAATTTAAATGGATGAATATGCCTGGGTTCCAAAAAAACTTTATTCACAGAAATGAATGGCAAGCTATATTTGTCCTGCGGGTCTCATGGGTTGCCGGCGTTTTCCCTAGAGTGTTATTCTGTCATTCATGGTTGTTTTCATCTTCCTCATACATTCATGTTTCAATCTCCTGAAACGTAAAAAGGAAATTGAGGAAAAGTGACCTTTTTTAAAGGCAAGAGAGATAATAAAAGAATGACTTATCCTCACAGTCCCTTGGTAGGACTCATTCACACTGGCTTGAAGGACAATTTAGAAACATAGTTTCCAACCTGAGGTGTGTAGGTCTTTTTAAAATGTGAAGGGGAGAAAGATGGTTTGATTTTGAAATGGAAATAAAGGAAAAATTTAACCTTTAGGCTTCACACAGTAGATTTGTCTTTGAGTAGTTAATAACTTGCCAAGGAATTAAGTCAAATAAACTCTTTGCCATAATCTGACCATATACCAGTATGTACATATTCATATATACATTCTTCTGTGAGACAGATCTAAGAACTGGAATCGTTGATAGAGCAGAAACATGTAGTCGCACTTGGACAAACCTTTCAAGGATAGCTGGGCATTCGTCAAACAAATGGTGGAAAGGAATTTGTTACAGACAGAACCACAGAATTGTGTTAGGCTGGGCAAGGTGAGGCTAAACTAACAAATTACTACAAAAGATTCATGGCTTATGGGTAGCAAATAGTGTTTCTCCATGATGACAAAATTCAGTCTTCGTTCAACAGAGGCTCTGTCTTTCAAAAGCTTTCAGCAGTGTAGGAGTCTGAGCATCACTTGTCCATGTAACAGGGCAGGGGCTTCTGGTATCTGCAGATCTGGCTTTTGAAGGCATTTTCCTTGAATCACAAACATCACTTCTGTTCACATTTTCTGAGTCAAACAAATCCCTTAGACAAACTTGAACCAGATGGGGAAGTGTGATTTTAACACATACCTCAGAATTGCAGGGATTATTTGTGAGATCAATGTCAACTACAGTTAAGAAATATGTAGAGACAGGAGGATAGGGGTTTCCCGAAGGTCAATAACAAGATGTTTGTGCATTTACCAATAAGAGACAATCAAATGTGCTTGTAGGATCATTGTGATGACAGTGGAGAGAGTAGATCAAAACTGGGAAAGGTGGAAAACAGAGATCAAGTAGGAAATCCAATGTAGAGAAGATGCAAAAAAAAATCCTTGTGTTAAAATGGATATTACTTGTAAAAAATTTAGACTAGGAGATGGATTTAAGGCAAGAAAGGAGTCAGAGAACATAACATAATTATGTACACATGATTAAGTGACGCAGAACTACACATGGAAAAACTGACAGCAAAATAAGATCTGAACAGTGAACCAACATTGATTTCCTGATTCTGATATTATGTGACGCTTTCATTAAATGTGACTTGGGGAGGTTTGTAAGAGTGCTTGGGTCTTTCAGTAATACTCCTGCATGTTCTACAAGAACCTATAATTATTTTATATACAATTTGAAAAATGCAAATGTTCCCATATTTTAGAAGATTTCTACAATTAAGGATAATTTGTATTTGCATAATGATTTACTGGTTTTTTTCACCATCACAGATATTTTCTTATTATTCAACAAAGATGTGAATGGAGACTGGAGGAATGGCTCAGCTGTTAAAGTGCTTGCCTAGCAAGTGCTCAGTCACGTACTAAGTACCCAGGTTTGATTCCTAGCACCACATAAACCGGGCATGGTGCTGCATGCCTGTGATCAGCTCTCAGGAGGCTGAGACAGGAGGATTGCCATGAGTCCAAGGCCAGACTGGGCACCATAGTGAGTTTGGAATGAGCCTGGGCTACACAGAGAGACCTTGTCTCAAAAAAAAAAATGTGAACAGTTTTGGTGTCTTTGTGCTAATGAAAAAGTTTACTGTTGGCCTATTCAAGACCACACGTAAAGGAGAATAGTCCAAATCTGAGGAGTATTTAAAATCTGGTCCCTCTATTCCTGGCATTAAAAAATGATATACTATGTAGGCATATGAGATCACAGGATATTCACATATTGCTATCAGCGAAGCCTAAAATCTAAATGCTTCTTAGTTGACTTCAGCGATAGAATTCTAAAGTCCAAATAAAGAAGACCCAGAGCTCTTTCTCTTTTCTCAAAACGTTATTGCAAAGTAGAGGTCTGACAAGTGGTCAAAGACTTGTGTGGTTCACCATGAAATTTTTTGTAACAAATCTGATTTTTTCTTCTTTTTTGTGAGTCTTTCTGTGTAGCCCAAGCTGGTCCTGAACTTACTATATGTCTCAGGCTGGTCTAGAACACACAGCAGTACTGAACCTCACCCTCTCGAGAATTGGGATTACAGTCATGCACCAGCATGTGCAGTTTATGTAGTACTGGGGAATCAAACCCAAAGCTTTGTGCTTTCTTTGAAAATAACTTAAATACTTTAACCTCTGAGCTACACTCCCAAACCCAACAAGTTTGTTTTTCAAATGAGTACTGATTAAAATTTTGTCTATCTTGATGACTGGTAATACGGTGTGCTCTTAAGCCGTGTGCCTGAAGCAAGTGTGCCACTTGTCCTTCCCATAGTAAGAAGATAGGTAGCTCTTAATGATTTAACAGCGAGGGAAAGCTGTTACCTACAGAAAAACATCAAATATCACTTTCCTCAAGAGACTCAAAAATGTGGGGCCCACCACTGTATTCAGGATCAAAATGGTGTTTCATGTTATCCAAGAAAACAAATCAGCTACAGAGCTGTCCTACAAATGATAAAATTGTTTTCTCTTAAAAATTTTATATACTTTATCTTTGACATATTACATAGTTTACTTTATGAAATGTGTGTGCTTGCCTCTACTGGAGTTTTAATTTCAGTTGTTTTCAAAATAATTGTGTATTGACCTTACTTTGGAAACTTTGGATTTTTAAATTCATTTACTTTTTCATTTAAGCTGTTGAACTCCTGCTAAATCCTTGAGAGATAAGCAAGCAAGCCAACTGTTAGCTTTTAGATTTGCTGCAAAGATTCCAAAGCTAAAGTTAATAAGTTAATGAAGTTTAAACATTGATTTACATATGACTATCCTGTCTTTGGATGAGAAAGTGTCACTCTCTCTGTAAATTTGTGTTTAGAAATTGTATTGTATACACAGCTGCCGTTTCACAGAAAAGGGATTTCTACTAGAATAGCCTCCCATTTTCAATTTTCTCATTTTTAATAAGAGAGAAAGTGATTTGGAATTTATATAAATGCATCATTGTGTCACTTTATAAAGCCTTTCCATCATCTTTACACAATCTTCTGTTTTTCCCAAATCATTCTTTATATTAATATGCATTTCTGATATATAATTACTGCATTCTGCTTGGTGAATTGATGCACCTATGTGTCACATCTATTTCTTTTTTTCTTTTTTGCAAGTTGTAAAGTGAGTAGTCTACTTGAACAGGACAGAAGGACACAAGATTTTATTAGCCAGACATAGTCCTCAAGTGGATTGTCCCATATCACATCTTAACCATTTTTATATCACTCTTTCCTTCCTGCACTTGTGGCTGTCCCTCTCCCTGGATCCTGTACTCCCACTTACAAAGTCTCTCTGTCTCTCTCTTTCCTGCTATTGATCTTTTCTTTTGCTCTTTTATTTATTTATGCTTGTTTTTCTTATATTGGAGAAATGTAAGATTTAACCTTCTAGGTCTGATTTATTTCACTAAACCCAGTGGTCTTAAAGTTCTCCCATTTTCCTACAAGTGTCTTGAATTTAGCTTCTATTTGTGGCCAAGGAGGACTCTACTGTGTTTAAAGGCCATAATCTTTATCCATGCTTTTGTTCATGGACAAAGAGGCAGCAGAAACAATTTGAGGAAAAATTCTTCAAAGCCTTACTAGATTGCTCTTGAGTGGCAAATTCTGTGTGCTTATTGTTCGTGGGTAAAAGAGAGCATCGCTAATATCCTGTTATTGAATGCAATTATTCACCTTCACACTTACACCTCAGAATGTGGTCTCTAGTCGTGTACCTACATAATTATTGGTCTTGAGTCTAGAGCATTTTTAAAAATTACCTACATCACAAAGTCTAACTTTCTATTTATCTGAGTATAGACAAAAATAACTTAAGGGAAAACTATGGGTTACTATTTTAAAGGACGTAAGCTCATTAAATTGGCCTACAGAGGCTCATGAAGGTGTCTAGGAGAATATATTTCTTAACATAATATAAATACTTACATTGCTGAATAGAAATTTGAAAGTTTACATTTGCCTTGCATTTTGATAAAATCTTCATGTCTTGTATTCATACACAATTTATTCATACACAAGAAATGAAGTTTATCAAAATGTAAAGCAAATGTATGTTGTTCTTCTTGATTGATGAAATTCTGGTTCCTTGAAACATCTGAGTAGTGTAGATTATATTTGAATATTCAAAATTCTGTTCACTTATTATCTTTGAAGGTCCTGATTACTTCATCTTATGGGCAATAAATAAATAAGTAAATAAATAAAATGATAAAAAGAAAGTGTAAATGCTATAAGGAACACTGTTGAGGTCTGAATCTGGTGTAAGGAATGCAGAACTCCCATGACAGATTTGACAAAGCAGTGCCTTCATGGAGATGTTTGGGTTCCCCCCATTCTTTTACCCTCCCAAGGGTGTTCTTGAACTCAGTATCCTTCCTGCAATTGGTATCACAAGGTGCAGTGCTATCTGTGTATGTACTTGCTACATTTTTTATGCTGATAGAGTAGATTTAAATTGAACTTGTCATGCGTGAGGACCTGTGTTCCGATTCTGAACCTCTCCTGTTCTTGTTGCTATAGTGACCAGCAGAAATCAGAAGGGAAGTGGAAAGACGAATCGGCATTTGGGTGGGCGCATCCATCTGGCAGCCCTCAAAGCAGTAGTTCTCTTTACATTTTCACCTTTGAAGGCGTATGCAGCAAAGGGAGTTATCCTGTTCCAAAGTTTCAGCTTTTATTTTCAGAACTTAAAAACGATAGATACCAAAACCAGGTTTGTGGTTAATTCCAAATTAATTTGTGTAATAAATCCAGAAGTTAAGGAGCAAGAAAAGATTAATTACATCCTGGATGACAGCTGTCCCATTGTCTTAACAAAGTACTGTCTACTTTTCACAATTTTGAGTTCAGCTTTAAAGCAGTGATTCTGCATCAGGACACATCTGAACCTCAAGGGATATTTGGCAATGTCTGAAACATTTTGGGCTATGACAAAGGTGAGGACTGCTGTTGGCAGCTAGCAAGTAGAATTGGGGATGTTGCTTAGTATTTGGCATTGCATAATGAATTATCTGATGCACAGTGTTCACTGGGCTGAGGTTGTGAAGCCTTACTTCAAAGCAACCGTGGCATATTTTTTAAAAATGAAATCCCCCTGTGAATCTCTCGGGTAGCCAAGTTGACAAGTCTAAGTTGGGCTGATATTCTAAGCCTTGGTGTGAGGTAGACAGGAGGAAAACAAGGTATTTGCACATCTGTCTGACACATTAATTTGAACATTTATATGTCGGTGAAACAGTTTCCACATAAAACACTTGAGTGATTCTTAACTCTTTCATCCATGAAGGTCCAGTTACCCAGTCTTAGAAACTTTATGACCACTTGTGTTTGTATTTTGAAAATTGAAATTTAAGACTAAAATGAGCGAAGATTTTTTTTATCAATCGTGTGGTTGCTTTCTTGGAACTCTTTCTGAATTCCTAGGAATCAGCATTTATTATTACTAGAGAGCAAATTCAGTTGCATTTTATAAATTCAAGGTGAAGTTGTGGTCTCCCTTTCCAGGATGTACTGCAGTTTTGAGAACCGAATGTTGTTTCATGAAAAGTTGATTTCTTTCCTTGTTCAGACTACTTAAAAAACACAATGTCAGCATCTTCATATCAATGATATACAAATATGGCAGAAAATGTACATAAGGTAGTAATACAAGGCCATGCTCAGAAGAGATGAATTTCATACAAAAACATTCAATGAATGTGGTTCACTGCAAGTCTGTCTATTCTCCCATCTTCCCCGGAACCCAGGATTTCCTCTTTGTGGACTGATGTGCTTCAGAGAGCTTTGGATGCTTTGCTACTTTTCTAAACTGGAATTGAAACAATATATTTTTTGAAAGTCACTGCTGATTGAAAAAAACAAGGGTGAACAGGATACAAATCCATTTCTTTTGGACTTCTCAAAGGTAGTTGATATATTAATCATCGGTTTTTTAAATGGAAACAGGGTAGGATCCCTTGTAGAGTAGTGTTTTTGCCTCCTCAGCATCCTCATGTCCTTTTCTGGTATCAATCCTTTGGTGATCCCTTGGGATCCTCACTTCCTCTCAGCTCATGCAGTGTGATCTAGGGTGGCCCTCTCCAGCTCTGCACCATGAGGCCAGGAGGCAGGTCTTGCCATGAAGCATCTCCTTGGCATGGAATCTAGTCATTGATGGACTACTAATCAGGACATGCAATGGGGTGTGTCCTGGAAGTTTATTGGACATAAGGCCTAGTGTATGGCATAAGCTTAACTCAAAATTCAGGCAGCATACAGAAAAAAAAAATAGAGCTCAGAGGTGAAGGAAGACCAACTCTGTGATAATTTGAGCATCTATATCTGGTAGCACCTGAAGCCAAAATCCCTGGATATCTCAGTTCCATGTACCAACAAATTTATCTTCTTTGCTGCTGAAGCCAGTTGGATGCTATTTTCTGCTGTTCATGACCAAAATCACTGAAAATATAGTGGGGAAAAAATAGAAATGCAAAATCACTGAAAATCTAAAGATGATGTTTTTGTCTCAGAAAATGATGTGCTTGTTCCTTTTATCTTTCTCCTAATATGTAAACTTAATTTTAAAGAGTTGTTTCAACCAATTTAGTCAATTTGTTTCTCATCTGACATTCTTTTTTTCCCTAATGGGTGTGTTACACTCTAGAAGATTGACTCTGGCTCCACAGAGAGTTGATTTTCTTTGTTCTTAATGTCATAGAATAGCCTCCCAGTGAACAAAAGAAAAATGCCTTTCACTGTAATCCATTGTGTAGTGCAAATGACGGACTCACTGAGCATCAACCCTGAGACCAGTCAGTCTTGTTGATTCAACAAAACTATCACCTGATATCAAGAGATCTTTTTGGCTCCCAACTCTGCATTGAAAAACACTTGCAGTAATCAGGCTTAGAAACGTTGAGCATCATCAAGGTTCTTTAAATTTTTTATTGA
>PVKB01000011.1:361985-457387 GCA_004027205.1 Ctenodactylus gundi | reverse complement strand
ACCATAGTTTGTCTATCCATTGGTCTGTTGATAGGTATTTTGCTGACTTACATATTTTAGCTAATGGTAGTTGTGCTGCTATGAACATGGGTATACATATATCTCTGTTATGTGTTGTTTTGACCTCTTTTGGATATATTCCCCAGAGGGGTGTCACTGGATCGAAGGGGATATTTATTTCCATTCTTTTGAAAGATCTCCATACTGCTTTCCAAAGTGGTTGTACAAATTTACATTCCCACCAGCAGTGCAGGAGGGTTCCTTTCTCCCCACACCCTCGCCAGCACTGATTACTATTTGACTTGTTGATATAGGCCCTTCTCTCTGGAGTGAGATGGTATTTGCATTAAAAGAGTTCATCCTTTTCGAGGTATATTACTTAGCATGCTGTCAACTATGTCATCTGTCATTGGGTGGTTTTTGGCTTCAGTGCTTTTAGTGACTATGTACACATCCACATAATCTTGTCATGTAATTTCCCCTGCCTGTTACTGTTGTTCTTCTTGCCATCATAATCAAAGCCATGTTGAGGATACTTAAATGAAAGCCCTTCTGCCCATTTCTGCATTTTCCTTAAGAAAAATACTTAGAATGAGAGTGTTCATGCTAGGAGTATGATGTCACCCTGGCGAAGTGTGGCTTTCCCACAGGTAGCGTCTGAGCAGATCTTTCCCCAGCCTTCCACATGTGCAGGGTTATTTTTATTTTTCATCTTGACTTTGCTGTTGAGTAAAACATGGCACCTCATCATTGAAATTACTCACCGCCTAACTGGATTAAACCTTCACTTCTCACAAGGCAGTTGTATTTCTTGGGTGTAGCATTTGTTTCCTTCCCTGTGACTGGGTTAGTATTTTCATCTTTAAAAAATATATAAGAAAGATGTATTGGTGGTAGATATCACCTATGATATCTTGCAAACATTTATTCCCAGTGTGTAATTCGCTCTGTTCTGAAATTGGAGCGATGCACATCATCAGTCACGTGAGTAGGAAGCTGCAGTGCTTGCCTGCCCCGTGGCCTGTACCAGAGAAGGACCTTGCAGGTGTGGCCCATCCAGCCCTTGAGCACATGCAGTTCTCCATCTTTAGGAATTGCCCACACTCTGTCCTTCCTATGGTTTCAAAAATGTCCTCTTCAAAATTCAGATTTGCTAGTATATTAGTGTGAAGATAGGAGCCTTTATGAGGTAACTAGGCCGTGAGGCCTTTCCTCACAGTTGGGACTGAGGCCTTTATGTAACAGGCTTTGCAGAGCATTGGAGTTGGGAAAGGGCCTGCTCTCTTGCCATTCCCCTTCCTACCCTGTGAGGGCGCAGAGAAAAGGACGATTGCTCCAGTCCCCAGAGAGCACACCTGGAGTTGGACTTCCCCTGGTCCCAGGACTATGAAAAATAAACTGCTCTGTAAGCTACCCAGTCTCAACTGTGTTGCTGTCTATGTAATTGTTGTACGTATGAAGAGTTGAAATTCTCATGGTTGGGAAGCACAGTGGATGCGAATGCTTTACCTTCCTGGCCCTTTCTCTGCCTGCCCACACCAAGGGTAGGTGGTCCGCGGCCATGTCGGTTCATGCTCTGTGTGTCTCATTGATGAAGCATGGGCTGTCCAGAAGGCAGCTGAGTGGCTCTTGGGTCTTAAAGCTGCATGGCTGGTTAGTGCCTGGCACAGAGGGAACTGTTGGGAAGGGAGCATATGTGAAAGTCTCATAATCTTCTGAAACTTTGTTTGCCTCATTTTTTAACTTGTTTTCTCCTCACACTGTCATCATTTTCTTTTTCAAAAAATATATAAGACAAGCACTCATGAACTCAAGCAATGTGAAAAAAATAATGTCCTCATTACTCTTTTTGGGGACAAGTTTTTGCTTAGTAGTCTAGGCTGCTGGGTGCCTAGCTGTGTCATGTTGGCTAGCCTTGAACTCTTAATCCTCCTGCCTCAGCCTTCCAGGTCCTGGGATGGCAGTCATGTACCATCATGCCTGGCCTTGGTGACATTTTGACTGGTGAAATTGAACAACTTTTATTTAATAAACAAATTACTTCCTAGTACATATTAAATAAAAACAGCGTTTCAAAGGTACAAATAAATTCACCAGAGTATATTTTACAAGATGGACAGTTTGACCTCAGTTTTTGACCTGGTGGGTTTGTGAAATAGAATACATTTTTTTCTAATTTGTTTAATTCCTTTTCTGTGGTTTTACTTAGGAGATTTGCTGTTAGTTTTTTGTGATTTCTACCCAGTGTTTTGTAGGTGGGTTCTATTAAAACAGGAACTAACATGACAAGTGGGGATATTTCAGTGAATTAGACCCTGTGACTTAATTCTGAGTCAAATTCTAGGCCTCGACTCCTGAAACAAAGCCTACAATTTTAAGGGACTCAGGTTAGTGTGAAGGGTCTTTTAGAGGAATGCTTCATATCAAAAGGGTCCCTACTGATTGTTCGTGGGAAACCAGTGACACAAAATGCCATGCGCGTATAGAAGGATAGCTTATTTCTTAATTAAAAGAACAAAATCTTTGCCTTCAGCTGCGTAATCTCATACTCTTAAATTCCAAACCTCCCCCCTTGGGGGTCATGCTATCTTAGAATAGGAATGGGACTTGGCTATATATCAAAACCTTGATAGAATATCATTTCCCGAGAGCCAGGGGCACTTGGGAGAATTGCTGCAAAAACCCCTTTCACATTGCAAGTTCATGTTCATATAAGGCCAGCATTGTTTTTTTTTTTTTTTTGAGCGATTTTTCCCTGGAAGCCCACGTGTGCATTCCCCCCCATCCATCAATCTTGTTAACTAATATCACATGAAATTAAATGATATGCATGTACTTTTTTCTTTTTAGGTAAAATCTAGTGACTTGCCTGTGGATAAGACCTTTGTAGTAAGGAGTGGTACAGAGCAGGGGAGCAGCTCCTTGGCAGAGGGCTTACTTCACACACCCACACCGAGTCTTGTCACCAGCACCACCCAAGTAAAGGAAAAGTGGCTCCATTGGGACATGGAATAAGTGGTTTATAGTTGCAGGAGCTGTTGAGTTAGAGCTTTGCTTCATTACTTGAAAACGCAGCAACCAGAACATGGAGTCTTTGCAGAGTGGGCCCAATTTGCCATCAGACACTTGGCTAAAGCAATCCTAGCTGATAATGGCTGGCTGAGAAAGACCGGTCCAGTGCCCAGCAAGGCCGAGTGGGGTCCGCTGCTGGGGCTGAAATGTTGACTCCAAAAACATAACATTCTCTGTTTGGAAGCAGAGAGGTTGTCATGGAGATGCAAATCTTCCTGGAGCCATAAACCCCCTGCTTGTCATCGAACTGGAGCCCTGTATTTGCACAGGTGGCTCTCCTAGCCCAGTAGGGCTGAGGAAAAACAAATCTCTTCTTCCTGAATGGCGCCTTTATGTGTCCAAAAGAATATGTTTCCTCTCTCAAGTCTCCTGATTAGTGACCCATTATCAGCTAATGAAATCACAAGTAAATTTTATTTGAGTGTGTTTGTTACACCACACTTGCTAACGAGCCCTGTATTTTCTCTAGTGTTGACCATAAACGTAAGTTATAATTCGTGGGAGTGAGAGGTATTGGGTTGTCATCTGGGGAGGGTGCTGATGTCCCCACGAGACACAGGGTGTACCCAGGGCCAATAGGGTAATGTTAATTTCCATTTAATAGACAAGGCGGACGTATGAATAAGTAGGCAGAAGTATGGATCACTAGCACTTACCTGTGACTACTGGATCCTGCATCCACATCTGTGTTCTCTGCGGAAAAGAAATCGCCTACCCAGGTGCAGGTTTCCATTTCAGATGCAGAGGTTGTAAACCAAACACAGAAGCGCATCTGACCGATTTCGGTCCTACCCCTTGCCTCCTTGCCTGTGTCGGCAAGCAGCGCTTGATCTATGTATAAATTTGACATAAAAGCTTTAATTGCAGATTTTTATTTCAATCAGTGATGCCTTTCTGGCCACAAAGAAGTTCAAAGCTTTTACCAAGTTTCTTGAGACTCATTCACAGTTTCCCTGAGAGAGTTGAGTTCAAGAAATGATGGGTGGTATTTTTGGAAATGTACTTGTGTTCTATCCTTTATGACTTTGCACAGTGCCTGGGGACAAGCATTAGATGCTGTCCTGTATAATCAGAAACTAACACAAAACAGAAGGTGACTTTCCTTCATTGTTGGATAAGACTGTGTAGGCAGCAGTGTGAATAATATTTGGAATAGAGCATTATGGATAAAAGATAGATTTAGAACTTAAGAAATTATTGTCTTCTATTTAAAGGATGAATTCATACTTCTCGAAGCTTGGGAAATAGAGAATCATTCGTGAATAGTGTCAGGTTGAGTAGTACACTCCCAGGTGTGGGTAACCCACCCATCGCTTATAAATGGCACTCACGCCAGATTTACAACCTCCACAGAATCTTCAAGTAAATAAAAGATGACTTAAACATTTGCTCGTAAAGATAGCACCTAATAGAAATTTACGAGAGCCGTCAAAATAAGTCTAGAGTGAGCTTATAAAATAAACTCAGATACCTATAGTTTCTTTAAAAATATTAAGTTACTAGATTTCTTTATAATGTTTTATATTTGTAATAAAATGTTAAAGTTGAAATGAAGAAACACTTAAGTAAATTGTTGCCCCCCCCCCTTTTAAGCAAAACTGGGAATTGAACCCAGGGCCTTCAGCTAAGCTGCCTCTCCACGCCATTTTTGAGTTTTTATTCTAAGTCAGAGTCTCTCTACATTGCTAAATTACCCAGGATGGGCTTAGATTCATGATCCTCATGCCTCGGTGTTCTAGGGTGCTGGGACTATAGGCACGTGTCATTATGTCCAGCATAGATTGCTTTCTTTAAAAAAAAAAAACTACAGATGTGCATGTGCGTCTGTCCTCTTTGCACATAGAATCTTTTTTTTTTTTTCTTATTTTTTTGAACATGATTCAAATTAACCTTCCTGTAGAAATGTGTTGTGTGGAAACAGTTGCATAGTCATGCCAGAAGGTGGCGCCCTGATGTCGCGGGTCGTCGTAATTCCTTTTGCCTGCAGTTCTGGGCTGTAGTCTCCCTGTCTTGGGCTGCACTCTGCAGTTTTCTCTGAGGTGCCACACAGCTGATCTTGAGAAAGGCCTGGCTGCCTGAGGGATGTCTGACTCTAACATCCTCAACCAAACCCTCTGCTCTGCAGCTTTAGAGGTGACATTTGTCATTTCTTGCCAATTTGAAGACGTCAGGGCCATAACAACATATTCTACCACCAAATGGCAGCTCTGATCTTGCATTATAACTTATGGAAAAGTGTATAGTCAAATTCAGAACGAAAAAAATAATTTTAGTTGCCAGTGGCTTAAGTCATGGAGAATAAAGTATCTTTCCGCAGATCCAGTTGATAATTTCCTTCTTCTGAGGCACTGCCATTTACTGAGATGTTTTAAACACCATTGTGGAAGTGGAATCTTTTTTTCTTCTTCTTCTTCTTCATAAAAACCTATCATTTTGGCTCTAGCCAAGGGTATAATTTTGACTGAAAATGTAATGATTACCTCCAACAAAAGGTTTTCTACCTAATTCTATATCGTGATTCTTCCTCGTGATTCACTTGAGTCTTTCGTGATGTGAGCCAAGATGTGTGAGGAGTAGCATTTTGACCACCATTGTGTTTTCCTTGTTGCCTAATAGCGTAGCTCTAAGAAAAAGCAAATGTCTTATTTGGCTTGCAAGTTGGCGACAATTCCAGCTTCATTTTCTGATGACTTGCGTTAGAACTGAAATGTCAGCATCATCCACCTTGTTTGTTCTCACAAGGTTCAGAATCAGAGGAACAAGTTTGATACAGTGTTTGACACCCTGAAAGCCCAGCATTGTGTCCACTTCTGCTCCCAATGTTGTCTTTGCCTTTTATATGGTAGGCACATGACCAATATATGCCCAATGAATTCTTGCTGGATTAGAAGTGGGAAGGACTGAAAATAGAGAGAGTACAGTTGGCTCCACCTATCTGCAGGTTCAGTATTTTGAGATTCAACGGTGATTTGAAAATACCACTCCCCCAAAGTTGCATCTGTGTTGAACACATTCATACTTTTTTCTTGAGGGTAATCCTTAAATCATACTGAATAATGACTTTTTACACAGTATTTACATGATACTAGGTATAGTGAGTAATCAAGAGATGATTTAATGTATATACACAGGAGGATGTATAGGGATAATGTGTAAATTTTGTGCTTTTTATATAAAGCATTTGAGCATTTTTTGGACTTTGGTGTCCACTGGGGGTTCAGGGCTCAATCTCTGGAGGATACCAGGGACAACTGTAGTTGGGCATCATCACATAGGATAATGAGGGTGGCCTGTGTAGAGAAATGGTGGCGAAACCGGAGACATTACTGATGGGCCCATTTGGGAAACAGATTATACAGAACCTCTGAACAAACTGCATGAACATGTTTATTAAAAAGCATTTGAGCCCTGCACATAGGATGGAATTTCTGAAGACCTTCTACCTGTTCGTGAGATGGGACTTAAACAGGTGCCTTTGGCTCAAGCAGGCATGGGCCTGGTTTTAATTGACAATTGGAATCAAGCAGAGAAGTTGATTGTATCATTAAGAGCCCCATAGCCAACCAAGGCAGCCGTAGTTTTATGTTTCGATTTTGCAACTTTATTCAGGTTCGTGAAGTCATGACCAGATTTCAGCAAGAATTTTTTAAGGATAACCTGTCCAGGGAGTTCCAGGCGTAACAGATCTTTCTTAATCACCTATTTGGCCTTTGGTAGCGAGAGAAAAGAGAAAGTGGGTTACAGAAAGGACATAGGATGCCATCCTTGCTCTTAAGAAATATAGTCTGTCTTGGGAGACCAGCCTGTGATACAGGAGAAAGAAACTTGTCAAACAAAAAAGGAAAAAAATGGTTTAATTCCATGTGTGCAGCAAAGAGAAACCTTACCGTACCAAGTAGATTCACATAGGCAATAGTGTGTTAAGTCAGACATCAAAAAGAAATAGATTTCTAAAATGAACATAAATAGTATGTATTACAAACATAAACATTTTTTAATTAAAAAGAAGTAGAAACTTTAAAAAATTATAAAGAGACATCTCTGTAGAAAGCATGATTTTAAAAACATAGTTGTGGAAAACATGGTAGTCTTTGATAAAGACATGACCTGGGACTTGTCTGTAGGTGGTTGAAAAGGATGGCCTATTTGGACGGGGGAATTGGCAAGTGGCTGGGCTGGATTAGAAAGATGCCACTGGGAAAGGCTGAAGATCTTGCCCCCAATCCAGCCTGCAGCTAAGAACCATGTTGGCTAGGGAAGAGCGTGTGAGGGCTCTTTCAGAGGGATTACTCTGGTAAAGTCACCAACATGGACTAGAGCCATGGCTGTTAGCTTTCAATAGTCCTAGTCATTCAATTGAGAGATCCCAGGCCTGCAGGAAAAACTAGTATAGTTCGCGCAGAAATAGGTTAGAAATGTGTTAGAAAAATAGCAAGTTTATTTTAATAATAGATTTTAAAAAAAAATTGTGGGCTAACTTTGTTATTTTTTATAAACTCCATTCATCTGGTGATGGATTTTTTAAACAGTGGAAGAAATCTCTGACCCTTAAATAACAACCACAGCATTAATATTAGTTGATGTATTTTAAGTTTTCCACCCAGCTGGCTCTGGCCTAGGCATCGATTATGTGAATGTAGTAATCACAGCCACATAGAAATAGAAGGATGTTGTTGTTTGAATCTGGAATATTTCCCAAAAGCCTCGTGTCTTTGAATGCTGTGGATTGTCTATGGATATTAGATGCTATTAGGAAGTGGGGCCTGGTTGAGAGGGATAGGTAACTGAGGGTGTGGCCTGGCGGGATATACTCTTGCACCAGCTTCTCTTTCCCCTTGAGATGCTATGATCACCTGTTCTCTCCCAGACCCTTTCTGCCCCTCCACCTGCCCATGCATGGATTGAGATCTCCTATACCTGAGCTGAGGCAAACCCATTATCTCTTAGCTTGTGGCTGTCAGGTATTGTGTTTCAGCAGCAAAAAAGTAACTAAGACAGGCAGGAATTGTCATCATTTTGTGGGCAATAAAATGGCATCATGGAGAGGTTATATAATTCTCCATGAAAACACAATCAGTAGTGGTAAACCCACCCCGCCTCCAGGCATAGGACATCTTTGGAGGGTGCCATTTTGCTGCTGCAGTGCTGAACTGTCAGCAGTGTCTTACCTTCTAGAGAGTAACTGGGATAGTTTCAGACTTAGGTGAGTTTCAGAAAATCTAAGTTGTGATAATTCATGTCTAGAACACCCACCTCAGAGTGCTACAGTGAGAGTAAGAGATGCTTCTAGAATGTTTCAGGTAATAATCGGGGTCATGACTCACAGGGACATGAGTGATTGTTGATCAGGGCTGAGGGCCTGGGAAGTGGGTGGCTCGTGGATCAACATCTGTGTGTGAAATCAGCTGATGGCCATGTGAGTTCCCAGCATTATCTAGGAACCCCCCTGAGCTTTCGAGATTCATGACTTGGACAGGAATGGTCTCTAATAGCATGGAAACAATGAGATCAGGACTTGTGCGTCTTATTCACTGATGGGTATTTGTACCATTGGTGGAAACAGAGCCTGCTACTTTGTGGTGTTGTGTTGCACTGTTTGTACTAGGGATTCAGCCCAGGCTCTTCATGTTGAGATGTGTCCTCCAGACCATTTTTTTTTTACTTTTGATTGTGAGACAGGATATCTGTACATCACTAAAGTTGCCCATGCTAGCTCATACTTGGGATTGTTGTGTCTCAGCCTCCTAGTGTTTTCGGAATGCAGGCCTGCACTGTGGAGCTGGCTCTTCATTTTTGTTGAAGAGATCCAGGAAGGAAGCCTGTTCACAGGTTACAAAAGGGATCCAAAAGGCTTAGTCATATTCTTACTGGGGCTAAATACTGAGGCCAAGATTTAGCTGTGTGGTCATTTATCCCTTTCATGCAATGTCACTGATACCGGAAGTTCTCCTGGATTCACCACATATAGGCCCCAAGTGTGGTTTCTGCTCACATGGGGATGACTCCCCCTTAGCTTTTACCTCAGGAAACAGCAGCAAAGTTGACCAGTGACTGATTCCCACAGCCACCCCCTGGCCCATCCTGGAGGTATGTAAAAGTTTTCTTCTGAATCTGAGGGTGAAGGGTAGTGTATTTTTTATCTTTTCCCATTCAACTCATGGAATGAAAAGATAGAGTTAGGTGACAGTTCTTAGTGAATACTCATTGTTTTTGGATTTGGCATTTTGCAAAACTGACATTTGCTGTACCATGGTCATGTATTTGGCACTCTGTGTGTGTGTGTGTGTGTGTGTGTGTGTGTGTGTGTGTGTGTGTGTGTGTGTCCACATGAGAGAAAAAGAATATTTTGGAATGAAGCAGTGTTCACTTTCTTATTCTCCTTTTGATGCTAATTTGCTGTCCTCACAAGAGTGACCCCCAAATGTCCTCCACTCCCCACTGTGGAGACAGGTATTTCTCAGTTTGCCAGGGCAGAAATGAAGTCTCCCAGAATGGACACTAAAGAATGCAAGCCCGATATCAGGAGACAGGTGAAGGAGACGGGTGTTGTGACAGGCATTTTCAAATGGAGTGACAAGGCTTGGTGACTCACCACATCCGGACAGAGAGGCCAGAAAGCATGAATGTGTGACCTGAATCCATGGCCCACCTCCTCTGAGATAATGTCGGCAATGGCCAACCTCTGCCTGGAGACTTGGGAAAAGCAGGAGCTTGTGGACTTGGATGGGGTCAGCTCAATCTTCCCCAGGTCCCACCCTCCTTGCTGGTCCCTCTTCACACTCAGCTTGTCATAGCAAAAATACCCTTCTCGCTTGAGGAAGAAGGGAGTTTGTAGATGTGGGTCCATGGCACACCTCAACAGTTACGTGAGCCCCTGTTACATACTCAGTCTTGTGCACAGTGAAGAGGGACTGCATAACCTCCAGGGGAGTCTCCTTGTGATCCACGTGTCCCAAAGATGTCATGTGATATCATGACGGGATGCACTAACTCCATGTGATGTCATCCTCATAAAAGTAAGGTGTATTGAAACAATAGTTATCAATAGTTAACAATAGTTATCAATAGTTAACAATATTTATCTTGATAACTATTTAGGCCAAGTACATAGATCTCGTGACATCGCTGTCCACTTATATATGTCTGAAATTTTCCATGATTAAAAAAGTGCCACTGTATCAACAATCATCCTTTAACCCTTAAGCCTTTCCTAGTTGGGGTTCTTAAAAATCCAGATGTATCTAAGATAGGTGCAGCTTAAAGATGGATTTTCATGTATTTTCTCCATATTGATAAATATACCAAGAACACCAGGCCAAGAAGCCCCACAGAAGTGGCCTCCACATATACCTAACAATCTCCCTGTCAAATGCATATGTGCCACTGCTTTGTAAACATTCATTTCTTTTTCTCAGTGTACAAAGCAAACAGAACAGGGAAGCAAATGTTCCTGAATGTCAGAGTGTAAATTAATCATATGCCTTCTTAAAGCAAGCAAAATAAACAAGCTCCAAACCCAGATACTCTGTAATATTTACCCAATTACTTTTAAGCTTGGAAAATAAGGCCCAATTTGTATATAAGTCACAGCATAACACCGTAGTCATGTAATTTAGTCCCTTTGTTAACCGCATGAATACCCCTGTGAATCTAAAACCCTAGCCCATTACTGCACCAGCTCCGAGTGATTTTGTTGTGCACTGTGGTAAATGGAGGGCCAGGGGAGGGGACCATATCCCCCCACCGGATTCCCTGAATGCCCTTGGTCACATTAAGCAAGCTGTGGATTATACAGTACAACCTCACTGTTGTTTGCCAATGTGAAGGAAAGATTGCCGTTTGGTAGAGCTTTCAAGTAAAATATTTTAGAAATATTGTGGGGTTTTTTGTTTGTTTCAATCCCACTGTAACCTTTTCTCTTACCTAGCTTCTTTTAACTAATGGAAAAAGGACATTTGTGTCTGTTAAGAACATCTGAATACAGGTATATGTAAAAGGAAAATGAAATTAAGGAATGATGCTGAGTTGTATTGCACGGGATACTTTTTTCCCAGAAGACAGATACGGTGCTTACAGATACACAGCAAAGTACTTCTTAGACATTTTGTTTCTGACTATTGCCTTCAGATACTCTAGGAAATAAAAAGAAGGAAAGGGGATAAATGAAACAGGAGTAGCTCGGTGGTAATTAACTGTGCACATGACGTGTTGGGTGGATCCGTGAGAGTTCATTAAGTTCCTCTCTGTACATCTCTGTGTCTGTCTTTGAAAATGTTCATAATATGTTAATAAACAGAAAAATATAAAAATCAGAACACTGTTTACTTGGGAAGAAGGGAAATGGCATAATTGCGTTGAAATCTTGAGTAGGCACCAACAGTTCAGAGTGTTCTTTTTATTGGGTAAGCACAGCGAGATGATGTGCGTCTCTAAGTCTTGTGTGTGCCTTATTTTGTATGTATCATGCATTTTATTTTGAAAAGGAATCTTATGTCTGGGAGTAGTTTTGCTTCTTCAAAAACATATCTTGACTTTCAACTTAGTAAATGTCTTTAAGGCTATACTTTGATGAATAGATAATCGTTATAATTAACACATCAATTAAGAGCAGATACAGTAGTGCTGAGATTCTTGGCAGAGGGGGTTGGGAAAGATGGGTGGGGAGAGAAGAATTAGGTCAAGTAAAACTCTCTGTTGAGTGCCTGTTACGGTTTTCATCTTAATTAGACAACCTTTTTTTAAAGGTGTAACAGCTCTTGGCAAATGATCAATCCTCAAGAAGTTTAAAAAAAAAAAAAGTTTTACTTCACATGATCTTTCTTTAATATTGTATTTTTGCTGGTTGCCAATATCACAGATTTGTGCCTTAGAAATGAGGGTATAAATGGCTGAGAGAAGTTCTCACCCATGTGTGGGGTGAGCCTGGGCCTGGACGTTCGTGGAAGCAATATTCATAACAAGGAAAAGGAAAATCCTAAATCCTAAATACCCTAAGTATCTGTCAACTGTAGCATGGCTGAATGAGAGACAGGATTAAAAATAATGAGACAAATACTTGTGTACTAACAAGGAAAGACCCCAGGGAGCTGTTTGTCAAAAGAGAAAAAGCAAACTCCAGACTCATACGTGTTTGATAGTGCTTATCAAGGGATGCGTAGATACCCTGCAATACTGTTTGGGAGAATGAACATTGTTCGCACAGGTAACAGTGGCTCCTTTTCAAAGTGGAGATGATATAAAAATTTTTCAGTTCTATCAAATAGGTTTCCTCTTTTCAAGCAAAATATGTTCATGTATTACCTCAGTAATTAAAAATTCTTTTAAAGCAAGCTGTGTGCTAAATGAAATTTTAGTATTGGAAGGGGCTTTTCAATCTTTTCATAAAATGATATTTAAAAATTTATGTTTCTAGTAATACTTGCTTTTTTCCCTTTAGCATTTTGAAAAATAAGCTATATAGTAAGGTTAAAAGCCAGAAATTATATTCTACATTTTTAAATAAATTATGTGTGTTTTTTTATGTTGTCTTGTACCCCAACACGGTGCAAAATTATATTCTACATTTTTAAATAAATTATGTGTGTTTTTTTATGTTGTCTTGTACCCCAACATGGTGCAATGAACTGAATAACCAAAAGGGGGTAGCAAGGGACCTAAAGATAATGAATGGGCCAGAAAAAGTAAGTAGGCAAAAAATAAAACCTTTATAAATTAGCTTCTTAAAGAGGCTACGGAAAGAATCATATCCCAAACTAGCAGCTCTTAAAGATAATACAATGAAAACGCATATTAAATGTAACAAACATATATTAAATATAATTGAATTAAAAATCATATGAAGTTACCGTGGCATTTTTTTTTTGTAAACAGTGTTCCGTAGGTATAAATATTTCCCTTTATAAGTTTCTAGGAGGTATTGGAGTCCCTTTACTGCTCTTCTGGATCACAGCCAATGACCTTACCCAGGCAGACACAGATTTTATTCACGGGCCTTCCCTGGAGTCTCTGTAGGTAAATGGGTCAGCACAGCCCTGCTTCAAATATCACTGTCAACCAAGTCAAGGGAGCTACTTTTAAGGAACAGTTAGATTTGGACATCTGGCCAAAATCAGTTTTCTAATGAGTGGGTTAAAGATCTGTAATTGCTGATGCAGGAAGAATGAAATAAGCTTTTCACTTTTTAGGTCTCTGACTTTGATCTTTCTGGTTTTGCAGTAGAAGAGACGTGACGTGAATGCAGGGATGGGCCAGTGAGGGCAGATTTGACTGGTCACAACCCTGAGTTAAATTGGCCTCCGCTGAAAACAGACTGAAACACAGTACAAATTGTGAATATTTTAGCTCAAGAAGTGGAAAACAAAAAGGATCTCTAGCTTTCAGCCCTGTTGTTTGTTTCTCCCTCCCCCTCTCTTTATTTTTATTTATTTATTTTTCCTTTGAATTGAACCCAGGGCTTTACCTGTCCCAGGTATTGAGTCCTCTACCTCTAAGCTACACCCCCAGCCCTTTTATTTTGAGACAGGATCTCACTGAGTTGCCCCAGCTGTCCTCAGATTTGTGATCCACTTACTTCAGCCTTCTGAATAACTGAAATTATGTGTGTGTGTGCCACCATGCCCCGATATTTTTGTTTCTTGACCATTCTCAACTGTGATGACTTTGTTTTGGAGGTATGTTCTTTCTCCAAAGTGCTCTAAGTTGGCCCTAAAACTTCTGAGATGAATCCTGTCAGACTATCAGAGTGGAAAAGCAAGTTCTTGTCTTGATGATTCCAGCAAAAAACTTAAGAAGGCCTTCTGTTGACCCAGTTTAGGTCATGTGCCCTCCTTTAACCCATCAATTACTAACACCAAAGGCATGCAGCAGTCTGATTGGCTAGACCTGAGACACGTGCTTATCACTAAAGATAGTTCAGTGCCATCAACTTTTTCACTGAATGGGTGTTGAGAAGTAGGGTGTGGCCAAGCCTGGGTGTGCGGGCAGACAGAAGAGGTAGACATTAATCGGCTAGGAATTTACATACATGTATTTCTTCAGTAAAGGACACATTGCTACTAATCCTCCTCCAAATACTCCCCTTCCCTTGAACCCCCTCACCCCACCATTCTTCCCGTTTTCTGAAGCAGTCCTTTTGTGAGGGTCTTTAGTTGCGCTGTCATGATTGCGTTGCTGTCCTGACTTGATTCAGAGTGTTTACGTCCTCTTTCATTTCCCTGGTCGTTATGGCTTCAGGGAGGGAGGAACCCAAAGTCACACAGTGCCAGGGTGGATGAATGACATGGATGAGGACACACTGTGATGTTTTAGTTTGACAGAAATTACTATAAATACTTGTTCAGTGAGGGGGAATCATGAAGTACAGTGAATTTTACATTTAAAAAAATGTATCGCAGTAAAAGACACATGGTCATTCCTCACCTTCCTAATATTCCACCTTCGAACAGATTTATATCCCATCATTCTTGCCAATGTGTCTTTCATTGTAATAATTTTTTAAACTTACACATAAACGTATCTTTCACCCCTTGTATGTGTGGGCTCTACATATGTAGAGCCATACCCACCTGTCCCTCCTAGTCTATAGAGTGCTAAATGACCCAAGTTAGAAAGCAATACTGAAATGAAAATTAATGTACATGTTCGAATTTTAGGGCTACTTACCCCATGTATGTGAGGTCATGGTTATTGTCTCACAGCTTTTTAGTAATCCTCTTCAGTCAGACACAGGGGAATTCTCTTTTTACTACCTCACTGTGCATGGGGCTTCCAGCAGAGAGATTGTGAGAGTAGAGAGACAACTCAGGCCACCCACAGGGTGCATGGAGCATGTAGGGGTTCAGGTAGGGTCAAGGGAACAGGGATCTAGGCATCCCTCCTTCTGTCCCTTCAGATTGCATTTTGTATAAAATTTTCCATGAGTGATGAGTAATGTAAAGTTTAGGGAAGGAAAAATAAACGTTGACAACCTACCGTCTACTTTAACCGAAAAGGTACTTGGTTCTTTTTGTTTTCCAATACCAAGGATTGAATCCAGGGCCTTCATACTAGTTTGTTTGTTTGTTTGTTTGTTTGTTTGTTTTAGAGACAGGCTGTCCGTAAGTCAACAAGTTGCCCAGGCTGGGGTCGAACTTGTGACCATCCTGCCTCAGCTGGCCACATTACTGGGATTATAGGTGTGCACTGCTGTACACAGCTTTACCCGGCAGCCATGGCCTCAATTTAAAGGGCCCAGAAAGGTCAGTTGACTTGTCAGGGCTTCTGCATCAGAGCTGGGCACCAGACTGCCCCTCCTCCTCATCTGACAGGTGCTCAGCCCCAGTGACCAGGTCATTTGCAAACACTGCATATGAGTATTCATTCAGTGATGACCCCTCACTTGTGCTTTAGATAACTGCTAAGTCCCACTTTTCCCAAATATATGTGCTCCCAGGGAGCACAGGAGTGAGTGATGTGGGGGACCATGGCTAGCTCAGGACCTTCTTACCGTCATGTGACATTGGCCACTTCTCCAGCTAGCAGTTGCTGCCAAGAGGAGATGGGAGTCTACAGCTGTCTTTGTTCCCACATTTCCAAGAGACGGCAGAAATCTGGGCTTTTCTGTAACCTAGTATGACTATTTAGTGTTGGAAACCATTCTGGAGGCTCCTTAAAATCGGCGTGAGAGCTGATGTGGACTAGGAAAAAGGTTGGTCCTTGGGGCAGACAGTGGGGGACACTGCAGAGGTGTGTGCCCATAGAACCTTAGCATCCTTAAGGGTGCTCTCAGCTATGGTTTGTATAGTTTACCTCTGTGTGTGAGGGGTCGTGTATTCCTGGGAATCCAGCCCTGGGCCATTGCACTAAGCTACATCCTCATTTTTTATTTTTGGCTTTTGAGACAGAGTCTCACTAAGTTGCTAAATCGCCCAGTCTTGGCTCAAGCCTGGGATCCTCCTGCGTCAAGCTCCCAGAAGGCCTCACTGGTATCTGTTTCACTTCTGAAGGGTGGGGAAGAGGGTGTGGAGAAGTATGGATGGAATGCATGTGTTCCCAAATGCATCTGGTGCAAGGAGGGGGAGCCTTTTGGGGTCTCTGGTCCATGTGGGCCCCTTCCACACAAGGCCCTTTTGTTCCTCCCCAGCTTCTTGGCCTGAATTAACAGGTCTTTTCTCTCATGACCTCATTGTCAGACTTTAAAATCAACATTTAAAGAAGCAGTGCCTACCCCACTCTAGGTAGCAAATTCCAAGAAGCAAACTCAGAGCCAGTCGAGCCAGCCCTAAACCCAGGAGTACAGCTGTCAGGTTCAGACATGCCATTTCCCCCGTGGGGTGGTATGTGCTCCATGGGGTTGGGGGAGGGGGGGTGCCTGGTGAACCACTGAGTCATTTACAGGCTGAGTCCCCTCAAGCAAAAATAGCCTGAGCTGCAAGAATTCTTCCCTAGCACCCTGGAGAGAGTTACAACCAATGCAAAACATGAGTCTCTGAAACCTGAGTAAGAGCCTGGTGGTGCAGGGCCACACAGCCTTCCTGCAGGAGGCCAGAGGGCTGTACTGGGAGCTCTGCAAAGGGGGTTATTAGGAATCAGGCAGAGTTCTGAGCTTTCCTGGAGTGAACTGAACTGACCCTGAACTTGGAGAGTTTGTCCAGCAGGTTTTTGCTGGCTCCCATTCTCACAGTTTTGGACTGAGAAGGGTGGGAAAGAGAGGCCCTGTGCGTTTATGGACTGCTGTGCCCACACTTACCTCTGCCTAGGGAGTCCTAGAGTCCTGTTTGCTTTGGCAGCCAACTGGGTGGAATTCCTGGAAGTTCAGGGGTGCAAGGAGCAATAGCCACTGCCCGCATTCCTTACGCCAGAGGGGTGAGTTCACTTAGCTGCCAACATCCAGCCAGCTAGAGAGGTCATCTTCATCTTCGTGGCACTGCCTCTTAGCAGCCTGGTCTTTCACCTTCAGTGGGGTCATATGCTGATTCAAGAAGAAGAGCGAGATCACACCCTCCACTCTTGCTTATGTGGCTCCCATTTAAATTCATAGCTGGGGAATTAGTGAAGAAACAGCTCTGTGTGGCCACTGGGACAAACGCAGTGGCGAGGGCCCTGCCCACACTGGCGCCTTTGCACAGAGATATCGAATCTGCCCTTGCAGCAAGAGTTGAATGAGGTCCAGTATCTTTCTCCACATGATTGTGTCAGGAGATGCTGGCTGTCCGTACGTAAGTGGCTAGTATGACAGGAGTGTGGTGTATCCTTTTCTCCACTGTAGGCTTGCGCCTGCCACATCGGGTTCCCATTCAGCAGCGTGAGTTGGTTCCTGGAATAGAGTGGTCGGTATCAACCTGGGCATGTCGCCCTGAATGTCTTCCCCACACTCAGGAGGATGAGGCTGGAGGATTTCAAGTTTGAGCCCAGCCTGGCGAGACACTACCTCACAATAAAATAAATGACATAAAATACAATTTTTAAAATAATTTACAAATGGCTGAACATGGAGGTCTTTACAGAGGCCCAGGTTCTGTCCTCCCCACTACTACCACATAAATACTAGGACAGCAGGCTCTGAGGCAGGCCTCTCCAAGGCTGCAGGTGTGGGGTGCGTGAAGAGGAAAGTACTTGTTTAGAAAAAATAAAAATACACTCAGTAGGCCAGATAGGGCACATTTAAAAACAGCTGATTAAAGGGTTTTTTTCTTTTTCAGTGCATACATTCAGGTAGGAAGAGATGAGAATATAAATAGCATGTCTGTTTCTTCAGGCTATCCCCGAATTGGATTGTTATTTTTCACTCAGATCTGTGGGCCCAAGAAGCATTCTGAACCCTCACTACCTTGGGTGCCTGCAGGTACACTGGCAACAGCCCAGAGGCCAAGCCAGGAGAATCTGCATGTTGTATTGAGCTACAAGTCTTACCATCAAATACCGTCCAGAGTTGTTGACTTACTTCTCATTGCATTCCGCTATTTCTGCCAGGTGTTGGGGTAAGAAGGTTTTACTCAGCTGGCTTGGAGTGTCTACACTGTGTTCTGTGCTACCAATATGGAGGTGAACGGGACCTACCTCATAATTGTGAGGATGTCATTCAAAATGAGAATAAGGCACTCCATTGCTCAAAAAAGTAGGAAAACAAATTAAAGATGCTAAATCGTAAAGCCTTTCCTGTTTTCCATGGTTCCTCTTTCTGCCCGCCATGATGTTTTTGTTTGCTGTTTAATGCCGTGCTTCCGTGGGCAGGGAGGTGGTCACAGGACAAGGGCAAGGAGCCCCTGCCTCTCAGTGTGTGCACAGCCCACCAGCTGCCAGACTCCTGCCTGATGCACTGGGCATGGCCACATATAGGGGTGTTGAGCCTGGTATCCCCACCCCAACCTTGGGGCTCTTATGCGGTACTCTAATCCCCCACTGACACATCCAATCTGATATCGAAGGCTGTTGCAGCTCATATGCCAGGACATCTTGTCATTCCCCACAGGCTCTCATCTGATTTCAGTCCTCCCCTTGGCCAGCCCCCACCAAGGATGGAGGTCAGCTGCACAGGCAGTGACAGTAGGCCAAGCAGGACCCAGAGGGACTGCACACAAACTCTGTCCACATCCCCATGCTCCGTGATGTCTGCACATTGCCCTTAAAAAATAAAGTCAGAGATAGAACTACAAACTTCAAGGATGTGACTGCAGAGCATTGAACCCCAAGCACAGGGCACTGCTGAGCCCATGACACCAGCCCAGGCGAGAGAGAGAGAGAGAGAGAGAGAGAACAATAATGGAAAAGACAGCTGACTTTTTACCTCAAAAATATCAGGGTTTTTTTTTTTTTTTGCTTTTGAACAGGGTCTTACTCTCTAGTCTGGGCTGGTCCTGAACTCATTATGGAGCCCAGGCTGGCCTTGAACTCAAGGACTTAGCCTCCTGAGTGTTGGGATTATAGTCATATACCACCACACCCACCTGGTATGTAGTCCTGGGGAATAGAACTCAAGTCCTCCTTGTGCTTCCTGTGCTATAGGCTAGGTAGGAGGTAAACAAAGAGCTCAGGAGAAAGAAAGACCAAGGCATTGAGAGACTTTTGTGAGATGGTAGACAAGCAGCCTCTTCAGTGACAAATCATTTAACGCAAAGCACAAGCTATTAGAAGTTGACAGACAAAGGAATAGTTGGAAAGAAAGTTATTCCAGGAAGCAGGAACCCCATGTTCAAAGGTCATGGGTTGGGAAAGAAACCGGCCCAGTGGAATAACCAAGAGAAGGTGTTGTACTGAGGAGAATAACGTGACAGATTGAGTGAGTGATGTTTAAAAAAAAAAAAAAAGGGCTCATGGATATTTGTAGTTGGGTAGGTTTTATCCATCAAAGGCCTCAGTTTCCCAAGATGGTACCTGTGTCCTTCTACCCTAACTACCTTGTGGCACGGCCTTTCAGCTCAAGGAAGTATTCATTGGAAATGTGCAGATTTTTAGTTCGTTTCTTTTTCTTTGGGAAGGATTTTATCATGTAGCTAGGGACCTGGACTGGCACATCTATTAGTTAATCTCAAAAATCTATATAAACATGCCCTGTGCCTTCCATTTGCTTCCTTGAAATGGAAAAACCTGATGCCTCCTTCACAACCTCACTGAGGAGAGCTTATCTAAAACTGGGGACATCAGCCTGCAGTCTTATCTGACCCACTTCCTTTTTCCCTCATGCTGCTGAGAGAGAAGAAAATGGCTTCTTGGACTCATTAGGTGCTGTTGCTGGGAGGCCTGGCTCCACTGTAGACACCTCAAAGGTGACTACTTTATGTAACGAGCAGGAAAAGGTCCCCCTTCCGGCGCTTAGCTAGACATCAGGAAGGTCTCATGGGCTCCAAAAATTGTGTGCATTTGCCTCTAATAGCAACACAGAAATTCCTCAGCCTACACTGGAGTTGTTTTTAGATACTTGGAGAAAATGAAGATTGTGAATATTTTGGCTATTTAGTGGGGGTATGTTTGTCTTGAATTTGAAATAAAAATCTCTCTAGCCAGAGAAGAAGGCTTTGTGTCACTACTAAGAACAAAGCCCTGAGGTGGCCCGGGTAATCTCAGCAGTAATTAGCTGGATCAAGTAATTGTGACATCTTCATCTTGTACATTGTCATGGACTGAAGACAGCATTCTCCTGGGAGCTGTAATGAGTGAGTGTGTAAAATAATGGTTTGGGTTTCTCCGTTGTGTTTTATTACTTCAGTATTGATTATATGGTTGAGTTTTTTCTCCATGGTAAAAATACTTTTTTGGTGAAGGAAAAATATGATTCTCTAATAAGGCAAAAGTAAATGCTATTTAAAATCAGTTAGAAATTATTTAAAGAGGAGTAGGGGAGGAAATGCATTGAATTTCAGAATCTAAACCTGTCACTATTTGGGAAACAGCTGTATAAATGTAGAAATATTGTTGTAATTGGAAAAAAATATAGCCAATTCACATTTAACTCTCCCTGTCAGGAATCAATTAGTATTGTGGGAATATTTTTTATTATGTCCACTGTGAAAAGCCCAACAGCTTTTCCATATAGATTGGAAATTTTCAATGTGCGTGTGTGTTTTAGCCAGTTTGGGGGGAAGGGCATGGTATGAAATATATTTAGCATCAACTTCAGAACAGAAGACACTTTAATTAGACAAAGAATTTTTTAAGTTCTAAGAGAGCACAGGTATGAGGCTATTAATATAGGGTAATTTCTTTGTATCTTTCCAATCTTTTCAAAATAACTGGTCTTCCTGGTAAGAAATAAAACACCTTACCATTGACATGTCTGGCGGTAATGTTTGGATGCTGTCTGTGCCAATTAGTTAATGGCATCTTCCCAAACAACCTAAAATACCTCCCAGCAGTGCTTCCCAATGTAACCAGTGCCACAGTGAGGAGACTTGTATGAACCTGACAAATTGAATATATAGCTCTTTAGCTCTTTCTCCTTTTTAAAAATAATAGTAAGGTATAGAGAATATTTACCATTTTAAATGTTAATTGTGCTGCACTTATTCCATTCACAGCATGGTGCAGCTATACTGTTTTTTTCTTAAACTTGTTCATGTCTCACAAACAGAAACTTGGTAACCGTTAAGCAGGAATATAGCTCTTTTGGTTTTGGTAGTTGGGTTCATGGAGCCATTTTGGAGTTTGCTGAAGATGATACGGGTTGGTAGAATGTTGTCCTTCTTTCACTGCCCTGCTCCTCCTGGTCCATGAGTGCCCTTCAACACTAATGCTGTGGAAACTCCCAGCTGTACGCTTGTGCTGGGGCTGGAATCCTGCCCCTCCCATCCATGGACTCTTACACAGACCATAGCACGCAGAGTTATTGCCCATCAGAGGCTGATTCAGGCTGTTGACCTAAAAACAAGCCTTCCCCAGCCTCCGTGTCTGGTTGTGCGCTTATTACGTTTCCATTTCCTTCGCCACACAATCTCCCCTCACAGCGTGTCAGAGTTGTCCACTTACCTTCCTCTGATGAAGATGAAGTTTTTGTGCACAGGAGCTGCTCAGCCACATCCCACGCCCTGTGCTGGCAAGGGCATTGGTAATAGCTTTAAAATTCACTTAAGGAAATTGGAAACAGCAAGTCACGTGCAGACACTGCCGGACACGTTGTTAATTACTCGATGGGGATGCTACACAGGCTGGCCTTTTGTTAACCCTGCCTCGCCTCTAAGTTGTTTCAGCAATCAGTTTCCAACGATCTTTTCTCTTAATTTTACTTGTGGATATGGATCAGCTAACACACATCAGATTACTTGCCAAGTTCCCCTGGTTTGACTTACTCGGTTGTCATCTTTTGCACTCCACCTACATTTTTGTGGTCACCACCATTGAAAAAAAAATTGGTTTTCCATAATCTTAGAGTTTGCAATTAATATTTCCTGCTTCCGGGTAATTTAGACTTGGCAAAGATCTTCAGAAATTTGCCAGAATATAAATATGCTATCACCTATCCTCAAATTAGAGCTTAGTTTTTTGTGATGCTTTGTTAACTGTGTCTGACTTCAAAGTCGTTAGGTGTTTAGTGGTCCTGTAGGGTTAGCAGAGCCACAGGAGCCGTGAATAGTCTGGGTGAGGAGCAGAAGTTGAAAACTAAGGACTTTGTTTTAAATTCTATAAGGACCTCATTCTGTAAAGAAGGGAAGAGTTGGAGAAATGTATCCCTTATTCTGCTATGACATGGATGCTCTTGAAATAGTACATGGCAGCTGTATCACACACTGCCGGGGTATAAATATCCCTCCAAAGGCCTGTGGGTCTTTTCTACAGTTCTTGCCCATAAGTCTCGAGACTGGTATCTTCTGTCACCATGTTTGACCAGGCAGAGACTCAAGGTTCGTCACCCATTTGGAAGAGAGGAAGTAGGTTAGAATATGTTTCTCCTGGCTTCATTTTAAGGTTCTTTTCACTGTTTCAGTGTCCTCTCCCTTCTTGGAGGAGAACGCAGGCTCACTCTATTACCAGCTCCCTCCCATTCTGCTCCTGAGAAAACCCACTGGCCCTGTTGACTGGCTTCTCCAAATCTGTTTTGCAAACACACCAGCTGGATTCTTGTAAAAAAGCTACTTTTGGTTCCTTTCCTCTGCAGAACCTTAGCTTCCAAATTTCTAGGCGGGTTGTTATTATGCCTGCACTGCCCGCAGGTAGTCAGACCACACTCTGCAGCAAGTCTGTGTTTCTTTCTCTCCTTCCCAAGGCCACCTCTCTCCCTTTTGAGGTACCTCTTCCTCTCAGTCTACCCAGCTGGTCAGAGCAATCTCTCCTTGTTCTTATTTTCTGTGCCAGAGACTAGATTGCTCTTCTAGCTCCCTGTTAACTTCTGGCCACAGACGCACAGAACTTTTCTGCCATCATGTCCAGGGGTAATCTGTCTTCTAGGACATCTGACCAACCACCGTTCTTCATTTGATGATAGCCACTGACCCCACCACTCTCCTTCATGCTGTGTATAGTCCCACAATTCCACACTCACCTCTGCCTCATCCTAGGAGTCAGTCCTGCGTTACCACCTGTGTGTGGACCTCTCAGCTCAGATGGCAGCATCCCTCAAAGCTGGGATTTTGAAATCCAGACTCCTGTTGTGTTTTCCTTCTCCTCCTCCTCCTCTACCTTCCCTGTCTTAATGTCACAGGAGACACACTGGCACCGTGCTCTAGAGTCTCCCCTCTAGCTCACCCTCCTGTTCGTTCTGACCCCAAGGTACACCTCTTACGTTCCCCTCACAGCCTGTCGGTACAACCCGCACTTACTGCTCTATCCTCCCCCATGTAGCCCAGATTTTACAAGCCAGCCGTGCTGCTTCTCAGACGCCCCTGGGAATATCTGGCCTCTGTTCCTCTCGAGCACCCTGGGACACCCTTCTTGACCTCGTCAGTTCAGCAGAGCTCATCTCTGTGCTTGCACTTTCATAACCAGAAAGCGGACTAAGAATTGACTTTCTTTCTGTCCTCTGAAAACAAATCAGAGAAAAGCAAAAGTAGACCTAGTATGATTGTTCCTAACTCCGGTGCATGGGTGGGTCATACATAGGTCGCTGATATCACCAGTAACCACCTTTTCCACCAGCTTCTTGTTAGGCCGTTGTTCCCAGTGTCAAGAGGCACCAAATGAATAGCAGGCACTGTTATGTTTGTGGCTTTATCCTAAATCCTTCCACTTCTTTCCTGTCATGCTCCATGCTGTGAATAATATGATCAGCCAGAATACTTACCTGACGTTATACATCACGTGCAACTGTATCGTGGTACCTCTTAATAAGTATGTGTTTGCTTAATGAGCTGATAGCTCCTGTCCCTGGAGAAGAGAGTAACAGGAGGGTTGAAACAACATTGTGATAGCCGGTAGGATGGCATCTGCTGAATGGAAAAACAGATTTCCCCTCCTCTGTAGACACAACCGCGTTTGTGAACCCAGCGCCCATTTCCTCCCTGCAACAATGGCAGTGGTGCAAAGCCTTCTGCTCATGTTTGCACCCAGCCAGAACTTCCTGTGACTGCTCTTGGATGCGTCTTCGTTGTGTTGACTTTTCAAATGGGGGAGAGGCGAGTTCAAGAAGGGACATCTCTGTGTCTTCGTGCAGTACAGATTGCTTCAAAATGAAACTCTTCCTTTAATCCTCTCACATTTTTTTTTTCTTCCTCCTGGTGATGTTCCTCCCCTCTCAGTGCTTTGATCAGCCACTCAGATGGTGCCGGGTGTCTCTGTGACAGTCACAGTAATCTTTTCTTCTTTAATTGACTTCCTCTGAAGTGCAGAGAAAACCTCGTCTTTTTCTCTGGATTATGAAGCAGAGGCCAGGCATGTGTGTTTGTTCTTTCCTGCTCTCTAATGCACTGGAGTTTAATTTACTATAAAGTAAGTGCCATCAAGAACAATTCCCTAGAGCCCTGTGGTGTCCAAAGACAAATCACATGTGTGCGTGTGTGTGTATGATGAGGAAAATTGGAAAGCAACGCTTGCGTTGGATTGAGTGGGGCATGTAGGGCAGCTAACAGCTTTCTGGGCCTGTCCTGCCAGAAGGTGACATGTGAAGAAATGGGGAACGTTCAAGCCCCCGTAAGTGCTGTGTGACTGTGTGTGCTAGCTGCCACCTCCTGGAGTCCTTGCTTTCACAGGTGAGGGCTTGCCCCAATGAGCCCTGTGGGCATTCCTGCAGACTGCTCCCTCTGCACATTGTGTTTATGTATTTAATTGAACATGCCAAGGGGAAAACCCAAAATAGACTAGAGCATGCCCCTAGTATAGCCCGTGGGTACTGGGCTGCTAACTTTAGGGCACATGATGCTTTAACCAATGAAACTGAAGATTATCAGATTAAAAACAAACAATAACAATGTTTGAAGAAGCCAGGTAGTCAGAGTGTGATTTATAAAGCCAGTCTAAATGAGTAACGGTTACTGTGGACAAACAGTTGTCTTTTCATTGTTTTGAGAGCGGATGAAGAGTTAAGACTTTCCAGAAGATTCATCTTCATTGAGTTTTGGCTGGATCTCCTTCTTCGGTGGCTGTACTCCCAGCGTGAGTGTGGAGTTCGGGATCCCGTGATGCACATCAGAATGTGTTTTCTCTTAGGACCAGAGCTGACAATCTAATGAACTAGATTTACTCTCGTTAGTGTAAGTGCTTTTGAGGTAAATTGTGAATTTAACGCAGCTAACTAAGTATGGCGTAATTCTGTAAAAAACAAATGAATTAGATAAGGAAGCAGCTTACTCTTCCATGTTCCAATCCTGTACCTGTATTCTTACTCTCAGAGCCCAACGTGTAGCTTCGAAGTCTTTTCCATCTATCTCTCCCAGAAGACCCTACCATTCAAAGATGTCCTCAGTGTTAAAAATGATACTCTATTTTTACATGATGAAGTTAATACCAGGTGAGGAATCTGGATACATGTGTTTAGCCCTGAAGGTGCCCTTAGCTGTATACTTACTGTATGCGTGCGTGCGTGTGTGTGTGTGTGTGTGTGTGTGTGTGTGTGTGTGTGTATAAAAAGGGATTCTGTGAGGTTTTGTTTTTGTGGTTTTTGGGAGCATCTTTTTCACTCTTCTGCACTTTTTGTGTTCTGTGAAATGATTAGTTTATCTCTGATGTCACTAGTACTTTTGAGCGTACATTCTAGGAGGCAGAACCTGTTCATAAATTTGGATAGTTTGTTCCATTTTTTTTTTGAAGGGTAAGAAATAAGAGTAGGGAGTTGACTGCTCATAAAATGAATCATTAGTCGTCCTTCAGTTCTTTATGTTGTGGGAGATAAAATCTTGTCACCCAACCTCTTTATTAAGTTTAGTAGGCTGTATTGTCAATATTTTTTGTTATTTTAAAGTAAGGAGAGAAGATTATTCTATGACGTGATATGCCTTGGATGGATGCTGTTTACCACTATTTACCACCCGGTCTGTCTGATTGCCACACAGCGTTGTTTGTGCCCGGGGCCCACAGCTATGCGAGACTGCCGATGATGAGGAGTCAGTATGTGTGTGATGTCGGTGAGGTGCCCAGGGGCAAGGGACAGTGATTTGTGCCTCAGAACAGACTGGGGTCAAATCCCAGCTCTGCCATTTACCAGACTGCCATGACCTTGGGCAAGCTGCTCACCCACACCTTGACCGTCTGGCTACAAATTAGGAATAGAAATACTGTGAATATTGAATTTTGGGCTGATTTGAGTTCAATAAAATAATGCATGTAGGTAAACCATTAAGAGTCCCAGGAAAATCGAAAATAGAGGCTGCTTGTCCCCTCATTTGACAGAGGGGTGCTGTGGGGCATGTTAAGAAAGCAGTGTGAATGCAGGGACCCCAGCCACGGCATGCATGCTGGGTTGGGAGCAGGACTGGGATGCCAGCCACAGTGTAGGACATAGTTTCTACAGATGGATCTATCTCTGGTTTTGTGGTGGCTCGGGATGCAGGGGTTACAGGGTCAGCTGAAGAAAGTCCTTGGCCAGAGAAGAAAGTTCAGTGGTATGTGAGAGCAATGTGGAAATGCCACGCATCCTTCTGACCAGGTCCACTGCTGTCACAGAAGCAAGCATGGACTGGAAGAGAAGGACAGGACTTTGTAAGTCAGATATGAGATGCCAGTGAGAGAGTAAGTCCGAGAAAGAACAGGATATTTGTATTCACCATGGCTTAGAAAGGAGCAGGATTTCAGCTCAGGAGCTTTCCGAGTGGGAGCCCCTTGTGGGTAATGAACTAAAGTTTCAAGCCTTCTTGCCTGATGATTTAACTGATACTGTGTCAACAGGCACAGGACGGAGAGTCAGGTAATGTGGTTAAAACTCATATAACAAAAGACCCACAGGGCACAGCGCCCCCCACACCCCGACCCCCCAGCTCTGGTAGCCTGCTGGTCACTGTTTTGATAGCAGCAACATCAGCCAGGCCAGCCTGCATGCCTCAGTGGTTTTAGGATCGTTCACTTTCCTGACAGTCCGTAACCAAATGCAGTCATGGTGTGTCTGGTGAGGGGGTGTATTCATGCAGTTATTAACAGTTAGACCCTGGCCTCAAGTCTTACCCCAAGGATGGTGGTTTGAACCTTTAATTGGATTGCCCCCAATAAAATCACATTACAAAGGAAAGGGTTTATTGGAGCACCTGGTGCCTGCTTCTGTATTGGAATTGTATTCCAGTGCTCTACCCCGCCCCTGGTACCTAACTTGATTTCCTTTCCTTCCTCCATCTATCCCTCCCACTTGGTTATACCTTTGGCTTTGCTAAATAATGCCATTGGCAGCCATCAGCCATGTGCGAATGGTGTCTTTCCTTACTTTTTATCGAATACATGAGACACACAGGCACAGTTGTGAAAACTGAGCTGAGCCTTCCTTGTATTTTGGGTGGAGCATGGGGCAGGGGTGGAGTCAGCAGGAAGCACAGGGTTTCTTTACATTTCCCTGGGCATCTGGCTTTAAAGTTGAGGAGTTAGAGACTAAGTAAGAGAAAAGAGAAGGACTTGATGGCCCGTGTTCTCATGGCAGACACACTTGGAAGTGCTTTCCAATGGCTAAACGCATTTCGATTGACTTTTGAGGCTGAGGCCTTCTATTAAACATGAGCTTGATGAGTGCCAGCGGTGCCTGCCCTGAACCACAGAAGGCAGGTGCATGACACCTTCAGGGTATTCTTGAGAGTTACTGAAGTAGCCGAGCTTGAGAGTATCTGCAAGGAATAACTGCAAAGGAAACATGCTTGTCCAACTATGGAAAAGTGTGTGCTATTAAGAAGAAAGGACCCCAGGGGTCAGGTCCTTCTAATTGCTCCATTCACAACTTGAAAATGCTGATGAGCAAATGGAATTTAACTTTTCTTCCTTGGGGGCCAAAGCAGCAGAGATCCTCTGAGTGGCAGTTTTATTTGAAGTTGCTGGTTATTCTGATACCAAGTATAATGAAATGAGATTTTAATAGCCAGGACCGTCTTGAGGCTACACAATCTCAAAGACCACAGAATTATTGCAGGTAGACTAGAATTCAAGCCACGTTTCTTTCCCCACCCTACGAATGCTCATGACAAGTATGTCCCAATAGTGGGCAGATGCTTTTCCAGTGGTAAATAATATAGAACCTTTAGTTTTTTCCCTGAGGATCAAAGCTGTATGTTGATTAATCAGTATTGGAAGACTTGGCCAAAGTGTATTTTTTTAATGATAATCAGCATGCAGTTTCCATTAATTTCCATCAGTCTTTTAGGGGCTTATCCCTTTACCAGGGTGCACTAAAGAACAAACGCAGCATGGGTCAGAGAGCTGGACCTTCCATTGCCTGTTTAAATATTTGCAACTGCTCCTTAGCCCAGTAATGGAAACTCTGAAATCTTGGTTTCTGTGCAGGCTCAAGGTTTGGCCAGAGCAGGGCATTAACCCTCGGTGCTTTGGTGTGATCTCGTACATAGCTATGATTTACGACCTGTATTTCACTGATACTCAGTATTTTTTAAACCAGATAAAAGTGTTCATTTATTATGGGCATTTTTTTCTCTTTGATTTCATTATTTCAGAGTGTTGGAGAACATTTTTGGGACTTCAGGAGATTACATCAGCCGAGTCTGTAGCCCCTATCACAGATTTTAAAGTGAATAATCCAGGATGAATCAAGGTGTGGCCCATCCAGGAATTACTTGCTGCTGCTTTTAGCATGCATATTTGTGTGTTTATTGAGGACTTCTTCATCAGAGTAGTAGCCTGGGTATAATTATGGACCCAGAAACCAGAGTGTTCTGGAATCCACGTCTGTGGCTTCTTGGATTTATGACCTAGGGCCGGATGTGATGACTTGGTTTCTTTTTCTATTATAATGGATACAGTACTGGTGTTGATAGTGCTGCCTGGGTGCCAGACACTCTTCTAAGTGCTTTGGGTATTGCTTAGTCCTCATTGCAACCACACCAGGAGTAGCTACAAATAACCATGATGGTGTCTGACTGACTGTGAGGCATTATCAAGTGCGAAGACTCATGAGAAATGTTTCCCATTCTGTCTGTGCATTATCAGAACTCAGCACACATTGTCACCCATGGTTGCAATAATTATGTGTTGCTGTGTTACAGCTTGCCCCTCGATTTAGCACCTTAGAAAACAAATGTGGAGTGTCTCGCACAGTTTTCTGAGGGTTAGAAATCTGTAGGAAGCTTTGCTACGTGCTTGGGGCTCAGGGTCTCTCGTGAGGTTGCACTCAAGCTGTTGACCACAACTGCCAACATCTGAAGGTTCATTTGAAGGTTGGCTTCCTTATTGGTTCGCACACAGAGCCGTTGTCACAGGACGTCACAGTTTCTCCCATGTGGACTTCCCTAGGGTGCTGCTCTGAATATGCCACCTTGCCTCCCACCACAAAATATAAAAATTACACAAGTGAGTGGGAGTGAGAAGATCAAGAATGAGGAAAGGGGGCAGGCTGCAGCATCTTTTATGACCTAACCTTCACATTGGCATACCACATACCATTTCTTCTGCCGTATTCTGTGGGTCGCAAGGAAAAACCTTGGGACAGTGTAGGAGAGGCAACCGTACAAGAGTTTAAAGAACAGGAGGAAGCAGTTGTCTTGGGAGGCCATCTTTGGGTCCTCCTGTCACAGGGTTATTGGGTGTCTGTATTTTATATTCGTAAAAATTATAAAACAACATGGGGGGTGGGGAGACCAAAGAAGTTTTCCTGGAATTAAGTATTTTCCACCAAAAGTCAGCAACCTCAGCAGTTAGTACATGGCACATTCTTTAAGTGCAGCCACCATCCTTGTTCGAAGTTGCCTTCTCTGTGACTGTGTCCAAGTATCCGGAGAGGACACAAAATGCGTGCCTTTGCCCCTCTGCTGTTTGCACACCCCGGCTTTTATTTTAATATTCCAGTACATATTTTTTGATTTCCCTCCACGATGGGCAGAGCTCATCTTACAGTCGGTTTTAAAAGTATATAGTAACCCCTAGCTAAAGGTTCATTTCATTACAAACTGGCTGAAGGCAGTGAATTTATATTCAATCATCAGCCCGAGTGTTTTCCCCCCAATTTTCTGGGGACGGATTCACTGCAATATTCCCTTAAATGGATTTTTTGGCCTTTCTCTCAGGCCCGCGTTTGACATTTTCTCAAGAATGTTTATTTTTTAATTTACAACTTTGAGAGGTTTATTTTATGAGATGGGTTTTATGCAACAAAATATAATAGGTTCAGAGGAGGGGGGAACCCTGTGAATTTGAAATTGACTGCCATGAGGAGGAATTATTCATTTCATTTGTAGGAGAAAAATGACAGCTAACAGGAAAGTAGAAAGGTTTCAGGTCTCAATTCACAGATGGAACAAATCGCCTTTCATAAGTCAGCGTGCTTGGTGTTTTGTATTTGCCATAAATATCTACCTGGGAGGCTTTCAGAGGGATGTGATTAGGGTGTGATCTCTCACTGGGGGATTTTCGCAGGGTCCACTTGGTGAGAGGGGCCCTTAAAACTAGAAGAGAAGAACACGAAGGCTCTGCCTCCTCAGAACGTCCTCGCCTCGATCAGAGGCCATGGCTCCATTCTCTTTCTTCTTGTGGGGCTTGCAGTCTTTTCTCATGTTTCAAAAAGAGGACCCTTAGATACGTGATGCCTTTACTCACTCATTCTAACAATGGTGAAGTATTAACCTAGCCAAGTGATGGAAGCTTTACTAACCATTCTGCCTGGGTCTTTGAACAGAAAAGATTGTGGAAAAACCACTCTCCTCCCATCTTCACCCTAACACCCACACCGCTCCATAGATGTCCAGGCATCGTCTCTCATTAGCGACCCTCTTGGCTGAAGGGCTGCATTAGAGGCCGTGGGGTCAGGAACTGCACTGTCTACCCCTTGGTTCATTTCACTGCTTGCTCCTTTTTTAATACCTTCCGGCTCATTTTCCCCCCTTCATTCTGCAAGAGAGACCTTTCCTGGGGCCAGAAATAGAGGGGGCTCCTGCCGGGCCCCTTTTGTTTTGTGTTACTCTGCTCTCTGGGATTGGAAGTGTACACGAATGTACTCCGTGACAGGAGAATTTGCTCTGGGCTCTTAACACAAATGAACTTTGTGTTGCAAGAAAGATGAGAGACCTGCCGGTGTTCCTCTTCTATCCAGACCTCCTCTTTGCCGAGTCGGTTGTTAAATGAAGATAGAGCACCAGAGGATGATCTCATTATTTAGTAAATTTAGTTTAATATGTAAACCCCCAAGGTGGAAGATGGTATTTGGTGAATTGAATTTGCTCTGTTTTTTTTTTAATAAATAAGGTAATTATGAGATGTGATTATATTTGCTTATTGAACGACATGGCTATCAGTTTGCCGTGGAAATACTGCATTTATGAAATAAATCTCCTGAGCTGGCAGAGACGAGGCGAAGGGCACACCTGCTGAGTGCTGGGATTTCTCCCATCTGTCCTGATGATGAGCTGTGTTACCTCTGACCTTTTCCTTTGGTGTTTGACTGGCTGGCGGAGATCAGAGCTCCTTTTGAAAGTGCCCACCAAAGTGCCCCCCCCAAGTGGCAGTGGGGCAGAATTGAAGTATGCTTCTCTTACAATGGGAAGCTAAGGGTTTAGTAGCAAAAAGAAGGCATGGTGGTATCGTGGTTCTGAATATGGGCTCCGGAACCTGCTGGGTTTGGATCTGAGTTCTGGTTCTCCCCGTTATTACACATATGACTAGTGTATTAGTTAGCTGTTGGTTCATAATAAATTGCAGGGATTTCTAATGACACTTAGAATGGCACACATCTGTTGGATGTCAGGGATCAGGAATAGGTTAGCTCAAGGTTGTTGCAGGGTCTGCCACAAGTGCTCTGTCTCAGGGCTGCATTCCGGGTGCTGGTCAGGACAATGCTCACAGAACTTGTGGCTGAAGCTGGTTCACTCTGGTGGCCATGGGCAGGAAGCCTCGGTTCATTACCATGGGTTCTACTCTTGGGAGCAAGTGGGTGGCCTTGTTGAGCCTTTCTTTTCTCACCTGTCAGGTGGGGCCATGATCTTTAAAGTCTGAGAGTGACTACTGCGTTTTAGTGAAAGTGCTTAGCACAGCAACTGACTCATGGTAAACTATCACTTGTTAATTTTCATTTTTTGTCATCACTTTGGTCATCATCTCCTAGCACTTACTTATATTCATTTGTTTACTTGTTTGAAGCAGGGTCTTTCTCTGTAGTGCAGGCTAGTCCTGAACTCACTAGGTAGCCTAGGCTGCTCGCAAACTTAATAACAAGAGTTTGGGATTATTAGCTGTTACATGGTGCTGGGGGATCGAACCTCAGGCTTCTGGCTTGCTAAACAAGCTTTTTAATCCCTGAGCTTCGTCACCAGCTCTACCCCCTGATTTTTAAAAGTGTTTAAATGGTGTTTTTTCAGAGTATTCAGAGTGTTAAAACGTATAATTTTATACATCTCCAATGCCTTTTTTTCCCCTCTCTCTTTTCATTGAAAGCAATTCTCCCATTCCTTTGAATCTCATACTCTTCCTTGGCGGCCTAAAATTATCATCCATCAGAGTATCAATAAACAGTGACAGACAGGAATCCTTGCCAAATCTTTACTGCTGCTGGAATGTGAAGAGAACAGTTACCTACAGGCTCTGTAGAGAATTGCCCAAAATATCATCCACATTATTCAGGCAGTGGGAAAAATCTTGCCAATGAGTTTTTGGTCTGAGAACTAGTAATGGTGTCTAAGAAAAAGAAACAAAGGGCATAGCAAAACAAAGCTAGAACAGGACATACAAAATGTTTCCTGCCTATTCATGAGAGCTCTCAGCCTACTATCCAAGTGTGATAAGGTCTTTAGACCAGGCATCTTCTTGAAATGAGTCTCCTGTCCAAACAAAGGATGGACTTAGGAGGCGTGGAAAACAGAAACATGAGGTTTTAATTATCTTTTTGCAAAAAGATGCAAAGCACACCAGAAGTATGGTGGATGGAGATTGTAAATACCTGAATCGCAAATGCCTCCCCTGCCTTTTACCTATTGACAGGATGCACAGTATTCCCAGTAAGATCTAAGGTATTGGGTCAGGGTCAAGTCTGTCACTGTAGCATGACCTTTATCCCTCCTCCCCCTGTCATTCTCTTTGTCTAGTTACCTGGTCAGGTAAAAGCTTCATAAAATTGAAAGACCTGCCATCTTGATCTAAAAATCTGCCACTGTTCCCATTAGGTGGCACTCTTCCTGTGTACACATACAAATAGCCACTCCTAGTTATCTTCCCTGGTTATTCAACAGTAACTGTATATTTTTGTAAAAAGAGCAAGAAAGGAAAGGCCAATATTATCTCAAGTTCCAGTGCACATTTTTACAGGACACAAACACCAGCTCAAGGTTTCTCTGTACATGTCTGTCCAATCTTTCATTCATACACCCACACACATTAAACTTCTCAAATTTACGGTAGTGTTCTGGCCACTCCAGCTTTCTGCACGATACCAGCTACCCATAATTTGTTTTTCTCAGCCGTGATGTAATCATTAAGTTGCAGTAATGAAGATGGAAGGTTTAATAATGGAAAGTGTTACAAATTTCAATTTAATCATTCCTAAATTGATTAGCAACTTTCCCCAAATGCCTGGCCATGGAAAAACAGGGGGTTAAGAGAGACGAGAGCTGTGGTCCGAGTTTGATAAATGGTGCTTTGGTGCAGCTGTAATTGAGTTATTGAATTTACTCATCTTCCAAATGATGTTTGCATCGTCTCAGCCATATGTGTTGAGGGCCAGAGAAAGGTCATTAGAAGCTTTAGATCCAGGGTGCATGTGGGTTAGGGCAGTTTTAAACAGCGACAGGGAGGTTAGTCAATTAAAAGCAACACCCACAAGGTGTCTTGAAACCTCTTGCTGCAGAATGGTCAGTGGCGAACTCCCAAAGGCCTATTTAAAAGAGTCTGAAGATTCTGTAAGTAAATGTCTCCTGTTGGCCTCGGGCTATTTAGCCCCTGACAGATGACATGGGTGAGCCCCTGTGGGCAGATTGGAAGGAAAGGACACCTATAAACAAATCCAGGGCTGGCAGCTCTAACAAAGCCAGGATTGAAATAATTAAGTAACAGCACCAGCCTCAGAGTCGCTAGGGGAGAAAAGAGCTATGGATTGTGGCCTGCATTGCTTTGCAAATACCTGATGTGAACTTCTAACTTCCCACATGGACAGGAGTATCTGAAAGTGAGTAAGTGTGTGTTCTACCTCGGTTTGAAAACTTCTCAGAAAAGTCCTTGTTGTTTTCTGTATCCCACTCATTTTCCCACTCTTGTCCACATTTCTGAAATAAGTCTGCTAAAATAAATCGAATAAACATCTAAACTTAAGAAACCACAGCTTTGAGGTCCTTTAGCCCATGACCTAGGAAAGACTGCTGTCGAAGATGAGCTAGAAGAGGTCAAGAAGCAGGGAGAAGCTAGTAACAGATGCCAAGGGAGTCTTGGCCCCCCTTAAGGGTAAAACTGGGGGAAAGAGAAATGGGGCCTAGCAGCCAGTTCACATGTGTGAGGCCTGTGACTACACAGCAGTGTGCCAGATCATGCACATGGCAGGCTCATTTCACCCCAGAAAACTAGGTTTGCTTTACACTTAGAAGACACAAGTTTGGTGATCTCTTTATCCTTAAAGGACACTTCCTGACCTCCAGTGGATGCCTGAAACTGTGGGTATTACAGAGTCGTTTATATGTATATACACATATATATAATGATTTTTATCTGTATATACATACCTAAATGTGTGAATTTTTCATCTTAAGTAAGCTCTTCCTGCACACTGTAGCCATAACTTGAAGTTTGAGGTATGACAGCAAAAACACCCATTTTTTTTAAACCCTAGATAGCTGGTGAGCCAGCAGTCACGGCCTCTCTTGGCATCAGTGAGCAGTTTTGTAGAAGACAAATTTTCCACGATCTGCAAGTGGAGAGGTGTGGATATGGCACTAGCATCACTGCCTCAGCTCCACCTCCGAACATCAGATATTAGATTCTCCTAATGAGCATGCAGCCTAGATCCCTCACATGCATAGTTCACAGTGATCCTGTTTCAATCTAATGCCACTATCTGTCAGGAGACAGAGCTAAGGGGGTCCTGAGAGTGATGGGAATCCGCTGTAAATTGGGGTGCAGCTTCGCAGGCTTGTTCACTACTCACCTCCTGCTGTGAAGTGCACAGTCTGGGTGTTGGGGATCTCCGTAAAGTGCAGGTAACATAGTGTGGATACACTGGACAAAGGGAAATTTAGTGTACTCAGTGGAATAGGGTGGGGTGGGGTGAGATTTCACCACGCTGCTTGGAATGGTGCACACCTTAAAACTTAAAGGAATTATTTACTTTTGCCATATTTCATTGAATATTTTTTATAATAGTTGATTGTAACTGTAACACGCAAAATGATGGATGGGTGGAGGGAAGTCTCCGGCTGTATCTAGAAATCTGTGGATGAATTTGTCATATAGATTCTGTAGGAGGTTTTTAGGACTATGGTTAAAAAAAAAAACACTTCAGTATCTCCAAGTTCTGAAAGCTAGAAATCTGAAATTTAAGGTGGTGGCAGGACTGTGCCCCCTCTAAAACCTAGAGGAGGATCTTAAGTTGGATTTCAGTTGTTCTTTGGTAGTGTTTGGCTGTCCTAGGTTTATAGATGCATCTCTCCGACTCCGTCTCCATATAAGCTTCTCTTCTGCGTCTGTTCACATCGTCCTCCGGCACTGTGTCCAGATGTCCACTTTTTATAAGAATACCAACTGCACTGGATGAAGGTCCACATGGGTTGATCTCCTTTTACTTGATTGCGTCTGTAAATGCCTGCCTTCCAAATAAGGTCACAGTCTGGTGATTCGTGCTACTACCTTTATTCAGAACAAGGAAGACTCATTTCAGACACGAAGTTTAAAATGACAAAACTGAATCTATCTTCTTGCTTGTCATTATAGAATATGTTTCTCTAGGATACTGAAGTGTAATTTTGGGGGATGTTTCAAGAAAAAAGCAAAGGAAAAAAAAAAACTGGATCCCAAGATGTTAGTCTGTGGCCAGTTGGTTTGGATGACTGATTCTTTGGGTCTGTGATACGTAAGATTTGGATTGAATTAACCATTGCAAATAGTTTTAATTCCCAAGTTACAGATTTCATGCCCATCGTACCTGACTTGTTTAGATTTATGTGCAGTGCGTCCAGAAGGTCTTATCAAAGAGTATATTACTGTCTCCTTCTTTTTGTAAAATGGTATTCACAGATAATGCTGAGCACTGGAGGGAATAGGAGAGCCTAAGCTTAGGAGACTTGTGACCTAGGTTCAGATTCCCCCGCCACCTGTTAATAGCTGTATGATCTTAATCATACGTTTTTTTCTGAGCCTTCATTCCTCCTTGATAAAAATAGAGGATGAAGGTCAGATGAGAATGGTGAGAGCAAAGTACTTAGCACATGTCATGGGCTTAATAAAAAATTAGTTCCTCAAGCCATCCATCCATTATATGGTCCCAAAGTGTACTATAAAGTGGTATGATTTTAACACTCATTAACACTGTACAGTTTACAAAGCAATTTCGCTTATTATTACATCTAATTTATATTTATTGATTGAGGGACAGTATTAAAAATATAAAAATTCTTCTTTTAAATTATTCACAGCTGTTGGTCATGACTCTGAATCTTCCTGTGTTCAATATTTTAATTTTCTTTAGCCAACAGCTATGGTTAGTGATCTCAGAACTGATATCGTATCCCAACACAGGAATAATCACTTGTAGTGAATTTTGTCCCTGGGGACACTCCAGATCCAAACCATAATAACGTGTTAGGCCAGTGATTGCTGGCCCCAGATTCCCTATTTAACTTCGGGTGCACATTTCCCCCATCAATACAGTAACAGGGTCTTGGTGGTGCTTTTAAAAACTAAAGAACCCTGTTTGCAGTTAAGTATCTACAAAGCACCTTCAATCTGCTTTAATGTAATGCCCTTTCAGTCTATGCCCGTGGTCATGAGTCCTGCGAGCCATCCTGGGAAATGTGTTTTACCTTTACAGCCCGATTATAGCACTTAACCATTTGAAGTGTGTGCAATTCAGTAATGTTACATATATTCTCACCATTGTACAACCAACCTGTAGAACTTTCTCACTGTGAAAAAGATGAAACTCTCTACCGAGTAAATAGCACTCTCGATTCCTTCCTCCACTCAGCCCCTGGCAACCTGTCTGCTGTTCTGTCTCTCCATAAACTTGGCTACTCCAGGGACCTTGTTTAAGTGGAACCATACAGAATTTACCTTTTTGTGACTGGCTTATTTTACTGAATGTGAGTCACATATTTTCAGTGAACGTGTTTCTAACTTTTAGAAGCAGAGTCAGTAAAGCTTGTGTTCAGAGAGAGAGTCACCACCAAAGTGGATACAGTGCAAGCAGCCCACGCTTCCAGGCTAAACGGGTTTTGCTGGTCGATCCTCAGATGCTTTTGTTTCCTTATGAGATTAGCAGACTGCAGGAGATGTCTCAGCTCCCGGGTGAGACCGTGCCATCGTCCAGAGGATGGCAAGGCACTGGAGAGACCAGAGCTCTCTGGACCTGTGATTCGTTGTCATTCAGTGTGTCTTCCTGGACTATGAAGAAAGCTCAGATGCTAGTGGAAATGCTTTCTAGACAGTGAAGGTAGAATAGGAATGGGCAGGAACAGTGAAGTAGGGAATAACACAAGTGGGGACATTACTGAGTGTGAGTGGCACCAAGTATGCTGAAACAGAGTGCCTCTGCCAGCCTGCTCCTCCATGCACCTGGGAAGCTTCCAGTTGATTGTCAATGATGTGTCACAGGTGGTATCACAAGGCATTTTAATTCCCCATGAGAACCGGGACCTAACCTGACTTGGTGTCTTCACCACGAGTAGCTGGTGTTTGGAAGCTGCGCATTAATCCCTCCGTGAGATCGCCACCCACCCCCTGGACGTGAATCTCCACTTCCTGGCCCTCCTCTGCAGCTGGAGTCAGAGGAAACATCAAATGAGGTCTGATGACAGCCCCTGGAGGAGGACAGTTGGCAAAAAACTGGGAATCTTAGCAGCGGATTCAGGATGAATTCCTGGGGACCCATTTCTGTACCCATTTAGAATCGTCCCAGGTGGCCTACTGAGGAAAAATGAAACGATGTGTTGCATAATATGCCCAGGAGGAAAGGGGACAAAAGTCATTGTTCTTTCTGCTCTGGAGATGCTTTATGTACCAGAGAATTCTTACTTCTCTTCCTGCGTGAGTTAAAACAGAATCCACAGGCCTCCTTGGGTGCCTGGTTTTAAACAAGAATTATGACCAAGCCTTTTTGGAATTGCATTAAAGCAATTTGACTGTCCTTAATCCATCCTGGAGTTTGTGAGTTTAGGGAGGAGGTGAAGATAAGGCCAGAACTGTTGCAGTGTCTTGTGTGTCTTTCGTGAGTCCTTTGACCTCAGTCTGTGAGCCAGCCCCACCCTGAGCCTCACGGGCTCTCTTGGGGCCCCATCTTGGGCCCGGCCCTGGCTCTGAGTCCCTTGATGAGATGATCAGCTTGCCTGAATCCTAGGTGAAGTTTTTGTCATCTTTTCATCACCACTTCCCAGTGCCTACCCATTTGCTGTTGTTCACGGGCTTTTTGTCATGAGCACCCATTTAAGAGCTCCCCAGAACTCAAAACTTTCTGCTTTTACTGCTGGCCCTCCAGTAGTCCTGCCCAGGATAGTTGGGCTTGCTAGAGGGGGAGAAGGAACTTCTCATGGTCGTTTCAGAGGGGACCATATGTCAGATTTGTAAAATCTTGTTAACATTGTGTTTTCTCCGGTAGAGAGTTACCCCGTAGTAGGGGAAAATGGAAGTGCCAATTACAGCAGGCTCCTGCTGTGAATACCTCGCCTTGTGTTCCCAGACGTCGTCAGGCTCCTGGTCATCTTTTCCATTCTTGCCTGATAGACAAAGCTTTGGAGTAAAGCATAATTAGCTTGACTGACAATCAGGAAAATACAGTCTTCAGTATCTGTTTTTATTTTGAGGTCTTCTAGTTCCGGAGACATATTCCAAGGCCATTCAGCAGTTCAGCCCTCCATGGCAAATCCAATCAATTGAAAGGCCAGATTTTGCTTAAAACCTTCAGCACGTGTTTCAAAAGACAGATAAATGAATCTATGCAGTGACCAAGAAAACTTATGGTATATCAGACAGTAACTATTAAAAAAGAAACCATAAATTCCTGTGACAGTAGAGCTAATAAATTTTTTTAAACTGGGTCCTTTGGGGGGGATTTGGACCCTACACTAAGTTCTTAATTTTATTGAGGCAGAGATATTGCAAAAAGAAAATCGTTTCTCTGGCACTAAACACAAATAACGTAGAACAGTAATAGTGATTCCCAGCGGCTGTTGTGTGATGCTCAGACCACATCGGCTGCCTGCTTGTCCGATAGCGGTTGCCTTGTTCATCACCTCCATTCCATTCCAAAGCTTCTTGCTGAAAGGAGAAAGGGGTTTTTCTTGATTTTTCTTGTTTGAAATTTTGTTTCCCACAGCCTCTCCTTGGATTCTGCAGCTTCCAGACAAGAGACAGAATGAATGTTTTATCACATCCTCTTCCTCTGTGTCTGTGTCTGTTAATGGCAGGGTTTTAATTTTTCTTTTTGATTTTCTTTTAGTGTTTATTTAATCTTTCTGGTACTGAGCTACTGAGCCCAGGGCCTTCACCTAGAGCTGCATACTCAGCCCATTTTTTTTTTTTAATTTTGAGACGGGGTCTTGCTAAGTTGCTAAATTGTCCATGACGGGCTCACACTTGAAGTCCGCCTGCTTCGGCCTCCTAGAGTGCTGGGATTACAAGCCTGTACCCCCAGGCCTGGCCAGGGTAGTTTGTTTTAGAAAGATGGCTGATTAGAGGGAAAGGTAGGGAAGTATACAGAAAAAGAAGAGAAGCTGAGATTCAAAGTGCAAAAAATAAGAAATATAAAAAGATACACTCCATCATTCATCAGATGCTTATCGTGAGTGTGCATCTTCCATACCAGACACCAGGCAGAACTCGGGGGTCAAGCAATGGATATTACACCACTCCACCCTTATTATAGCAGAAGGGCAGTGAGTGCATGCTTTGTTCCAGTAGGAATAAGACTCTAAGATTAAACCACCTAGAGGAAATTTAGTAACCAAAACTTAGGATCGCATCCCATCAGAAGTATTCAAACTTTAGCAGAGCAGAATCTGAGTTTCAGATTTAAAATAAAAGGCTGATAGAGACCCCCTTTCAAAATTATAAGTTCCTTTATGGTAAACGTGATTGTATGGAGGTACTAAGTGATGAGGAACATCTGCAGTAAGTGTTAGTGTGTATTGTTCAAATGGCTCTTGGGGCTGCTTGGGTCTTGGGTCATTCTGGGGACAGAATCTTCCGATACCGAGTCACTGCACAGCTCCCAAATACTGAGTCCCGGGACCCAGCGTCTTGCGTGTCACTGCTTGAGCTATCTGTTGCACGCCTTCATGGCTCTTCTCTGCCTGGGTTTTACAGAGTAAGAATGGGTGTGCTGGAAGTCACAGAGTGGTGAGTCCCAACACAGCAGAAATTCTGCCATTCCCCCCCCCCCCAAGATGGCCACCCCTTTTTGCATTTTCTCTTCTCCTGTGGATACCTACCTTTTTAGCCCATCTGTCTTTAACTTTCTAACAGTGGAGGTCCTGGGAGTAAGTAGTCCCAAAGTAAGTAGAGAAACTGATCCCGGAGTCACTGTAGTTGTTTCCATCTTTAGCGTAGGTTTGGAAGAGGAACTGATCCAGTGTGAATCCGGACTGTGGATGATAGTTACTCCTGCTAAGTCTTCTTTCATCTAAAAGTGTGGCCGTTGACACTCTAGGCAAAGGTGGTTGGTTGAAAATGTGAAATACGGTGGTGTTTGCACAGTGCTTGGTGCTATGTGTAGTTCAGTCCTGGTGTGTGGCAGAAGCTACTCAGTGATTGTGGCATTTGGCTGCTGGAGATTCGGAAGATGGGGACAGCCCTTTACAGCAGTAGTCTTCAACATTTTTACCTCCAGGGACTGATTTTTTGAAAGACAATTTACCCACAGAGTGGACCCTCTGGGGATGGTGCCAGCATTGCCTCAGGTAGCAGGCATTTGATTATCATAAAAGACACAAAACCTCAATCCTTCACATGTGCAGATCACGATGGAGTTTGCGTTCCTATGAGGGTCTACTGCCACCACATATCTGACAAGAGGCGGAGCTTAGGGGAGAGTGCCAGCAATGGGGAGTGGCCGTAAATAGATGCAGCTTTGCAAGCTGGCCTGCAACTCATGTCCTCCTAAGCAGCCCAGTTTCTAAGAGTCCAGTGGTTCTGGCCCAGGTATTGGAGACAGAAATTATGAGGTGAATGGAGAGTCCAAGTAAAAGCCTCAGTTCGTTCGTTCATTCTTTCTCTCTTTCTTTCTTTCTTTCTTTCTTTCTTTCTGTCTTTCTTTCTTTCTTTCTTTCTTTCTTTCTTTCTTGGACTACCATACAAATAAAACTCCCCAACCTTAAATAAAATGATTTTTTTTATGTTCAGATACCCCCTAAGTGGCAGAATTATAATTCTGTGCCTGTAGAGCAAGGTTACCACTCAGATGGCCCTGAGATGGTTACGCTTGCCTCCCAGCTGCAGACCGTCACAACCAGAAAGCTGGGCATCAAGAACAGCCTCACTGCAAACATAAGATCTATCCAGCATCTTGCTATTCATATAATTGAAAGAACACAAGATGCCAGTTTACAGTGAGGCAAAAATGATGTACGATATTGATGTAAAGCACAAAGGGTGAACTCTGTTTTTTTTTTCTCTTGTTAATGATACTGAGCAAATAAATAGAGTATTTCAGGACAGGGAGACATATGAGACTGTGTATTTATTTACTCCATTACTCTAGCCATAATGTTACCCAGGAGTATGTGTAATATGACAACCAGGCAACTCAAACAACTGCGTCCTGGCCGTGGCCCTGCCACAGTGACCCTTTCTCTGGCTGCCCCGTCGCTAAACCCCAGGCCTTGGGGACCTGCAGCCTGTGGGCCACTTTAATGTCTGAGGGTGAAGGTGGGGACCTGGGACCTCTAACAAGATGAATGAAGCGCATTGACTACTTTTCAACATAAACATGTGTATAATAATCCCCATCTAATATCTTCATGAGATGGTTCCACTAGCATGGAGCTGTCCATTAGTTATTTAATTAAATTAAAAAGTGAATGATTTTTTTCAACATTATTGAGGTATCCAACCTCATGTCCCCTTCCTGGGTTTCAGTAGCTCCCTGAGGATGTGAGGGTGATATGGCTGCGACATCTGTGACCCCATTGAGCACCACGGTTGATTTGGTTGATCTAGCTAGGTGGGTGTCCCCTTCCTCCCTTACCACTCTATATGCATCCCTCCCTAAGCTGCGTGCTTGGTTAAAGAGGATGCCCTTCCCCACTAAAGGAGCCCCATTCCACAGTTAGGGGTATATGGGTAGCTGCACTTCCCTGCTAGACCCTCCAAACAAGCTCCCCATAGCTCCCTGTATTATCTGCGTAATTGATTAAGAATGGTTGTGATGTAGTAAAAATGAGAACATGCAAATAGAACGTAGGGATGGCAGATGTTTAGCTGCTTTCACACGTGATTATTTCCCCTGAAAAATATGGTAAGGTTTAGATTTTTAGCAATTCTTAGTGTGACAGGTTGAGGCCCAAGGCTGGTGTCTGTTGACTCATTCATTTGAGACTAGCCAGTACATGCTACATGAGTAACAGTGGATGTAATCTAAATCCTTGGGTTCCTCCCTAAACTGCAGACAGGGCTGAGCTGATTTCCATTTACCAGATGAAAACAAGGATTATTAATTTGTTAATTTATTCAGGTAGGCTACTTTTTCCAGATATCCAGTATGCTCTCTGTGCAGAATGTGAAAATCTCTAAGTCATAAGAAGCCCATAGTGCTCAGTGGATGATCAAGATGGATCAGGATTCAAAGCTTTTGATAATCAGTCCCGCTTATTTTGTTCCACATGAGCAGTAATAGGTGAGGGGCTAGTTAGCTCACTGATTTGCTCTATAATGACCTTCAGTCACTATGGTGGGAAGAACGCACCTGCCCATGTGGGACACGGCTCACAGTGCACACACTCAGGATTCCCGGAGGGACAGTCAGTGCAGACATTATTTGGCTGGCCGTCACTCTCTTAGCTGTTCATATTGTGTGCGGTGGCAATGTTTTTTCCTCATAGTTTTGACCTTTTTTTTTTTTTAGTTATCACAATGAATAATCTTTCAGTTGTATAAAAGAACAGAAAAGTCCTACACAGTGGGTGTGTATGAGAATTCCAACCTGAACACTGTGATCGACTTCTCTCATTTGAAGGTGGATATGCAGCATATTTGGGCAGAAAGGCCAGCGTGGGCTTCCATACATAGATGTTGGGTTAGGGTTCCACCCAGGGCAACTGGGTGGCTGTGGGCAGGTTGCCTAACTGCTGTGAGTCACTGTTGCATGGGAATTTAAAAATAATACAAACTCACCTGGTGGTTTTAAGATCTATGAAATCACATAGGAGATTTCTACCATTGTGCCTTCTATATAATAGATATATTCAGTACATACTGAGTAATTATTAAAACATCAAAAGGCAGAGTGGGAAAATAAGTTTCTCTAAATGGAAAGACAAGAGGTTACAGAGGTATCTGCACTTTGTCATAAAACTCTTTCACAGGAAGTTGATAAAGTCATTTGGATATTTTTTTCAAATTAGTAGAAGAAATCAGTACCTAGAAGTGGCCATTCTGGAAGAGAAGTGTTGGTACCAGACTTGGATGTGGTCAGTTAATAGCCGTCACAGCACCTCCTGGGTACCAGAGCAGAATCTACTTATGAGGATGCCTCTGATGTCCCTTATTATCCAATGATGTTGGGAAGGCAGTAAGCCACGATTGTCCCCCCTAAGGCTGCCATGGCCCCCACTGAGTGCTGTAGACATATCTTGAGCTCCATAGAAAATAGCTAATGTAGTCATTGTGCATAAGTAATAAATCTTCCTTTGTTTTTAATTTTTTATTATAACATTAAAAGAACACCAACCCAAGTTTAGTAATGAAATATGAAAACTTACATGACTGCTTAATAATAAACTGCTGTCTTCACAGGCACACACACATGGAGATACTGTTATCTGTAGTTACTGGATTTTGCTCGCCACGTGCACGTAACACCTTATGTGCGCTAGTTTCTATCCAGCAGACTGTGTGGTGGCGTAGGAGGAGGAGTCAGCACTGCACTGTGCCCTCCCCTACACAGTGCTCATTGTCACCTGTGCAGCCAGCACCTTTCAGTCAGATCATGAAAAATACCACAAAAAGGCACACAAAATGTTAAAATTCTTAACGTTCTTAATGTACTGTCTTGTGAGATTCCATTCCTGCATGTGGCCCATAGACCACAGTCTGGACACCTCCGCTGTTAAGCATTGATGAGGGCCATGCTTAGAGGAGAACACTGGGTGCAGATTCCTTCAAGGGAGGAAAGGACTATAGATCTAAGGCGAATCACATTGGTCTCCAGTACCTGGACTGAGCGCATCTCTTCAGGCTGCAAGGTAGAACTGCTGCCACCTCTGTCATCTGCTCAGTCTCCAGTGACAAAATCCCTTGGCCTAGTAGCTCATTAAGAACAGAAATTTCTTACTGTTATGGAAGCTGGAAAGCCTAAGATTGAGTTGCTTGCAGATGCGGCATCTGATGAGAGTTTATCTTAAGAGGCTCATCGTTGCATGTGAAAGGAAAGAGGGAGCTCTCTCGGGCCTGTTTTATAAAGAGCACTAAACCCATCCCAAAGGCTGTACCTCAAATGCCATCCCATTGGAGAACAAGTTTCAAAGTAAGAATTTTGTGATGACACAAACATTGAAACAACAGTGATGTCCCTAGTGTGGTAGATAGTGAGCTAGCAGGATGATGAGAAATACTGCCCGTAGTATAAACAGAGAGCAGCAGAAGCCCACAGGGTCCTTAGGAGTAACAGGATCTTGAGTAAGATGGCAACCCCTAATCTCCCCTGCATCTCTGAGTTGGTTTCCTTGAGCCAGAGAGATGCCCAATAAGACTGTTCCTTATTGATAAGGTACCACTTCTTCACCAATACCATTTGCCTTCTCCTGACCCTTGTTAATTACCTTAGGGTGAGCTGACGTGGAAACCACACATGCACACACAGACACACTGCCATGTTTCCCTTCACAGAAAATTTTTCAAAGAAAAACATTGTTAAAATTTGTCAGAATAACACACACATTCTAAGCAATCAGTGTTATGTGCCATGATTCCCCATTTGTTTTTCCCACCTTGAGTATGGGGAGACATTTTCTCGGTATCAACAGAAGAAATGCATAGTACAGAAATCAAGTTCTTTATTTCTTTGGCTAAATTTTATGTCATACAGGAGAGTATTACTGCACTTGGTATGACTGTAAGTGCCATTCAAGCCATCGAATATTTCAGTGCTAAGTACATTGCCTAACCTACCAGCAGATGGATTCATGGGTGCCCTTTATCTTAACTTCTGTTTATATATGACAGTGTTATTTTGGTGGGAGACATAAATCTGTGTATTGTCTTACCAGTCATTAAAAAACCATTATTGGGCTTCAAATGTGAAAACAGTGACCATTTATTTAAAATGTTAGTGATACTGAGGACAGATAGTTTTCAAAAAAGCATGGATTTATAGTTTCTTCTTATCAATAGATACTACTTTGCTTTACTTCTGTCAAATCTTCACTCAGACATGAATATATATAAACTGTGATTAGCTCTTAGAAGAATAGGAATGGTTCACTTAGGACTTTGTTCAGGTTGAACAGGCAAAGAGGGAGGCTGCTCAGTTTTAACACCTCATAAAGCACCGGCCAAATCCAGACAGGTCTCACATCTGACCCTGAAGAATATCATCATAAAGAAAAAGACAGGCACACGCATATACACACACATACACATAAATGCACACCACACCTTTCCTCCTCTTGGATGCCCAAGAAGTCAATATTTATACATAGTCCACGTGGATAACATGTTAGATTTCCACCCTGACACTGTCCCAAGCAAGCGAGAACTATCTTCTGTTATTCCTCATTTAGCTTTTGATTCTACTTCTCCCTCCCACCATTACCACTATTTATAATACACTCAGAAGTGCTTATTATTTATGCAAGGTTTGTGCTCCCTCTGCTGGTTTTGTAATTAACTAATAAGTCTAATTCCCATAACTATGCTGATGTCACCGGTTATTTTTGTGCCCAGGCATGGAGTCACCCAAATCAGCATGTCCTGTTTGGACATCATCAGGAAAATTAGCTGGGGTCAGAGGAGGACAGTGGTTTAGGGAGAAAAGTGAACGCAGTACACATTTTGGCTTGTATGAATATGTGTTTAAGAAGCTTAACATACAGCTCTGTCTCTTTATTTGCTCAATGTCAAAAAAAATGATCCATCATTGTTTCAATTGTTATATTTTACCTTCTCATAGGATTTTCAAAACAACAAAAACATCTTTTGATACTTAGAACAAGATATATTATATGTTTTACAGATAAGAAAAACAGAAACTCAGAAATCATATATCCCTGGATGCTGAGACCCCTTCTCAGAAAACAACAAACTTCTACAGGGGCCAGGTGGTGACCCAGCCTTGCCTTTCTGGGATTTTAACTGTATTTATTGACAGCTATAGATGGCACAGAGTCACTGTGTCTTAATTTCAATATATAGCATCATGTAACCTGTAGGCATGCAGGCTCTTCCTAAGATCTTGAGTCAGCTGCTTTACTCTCCACATCCCACCTTTCTTGCCTACAAACTGGAAATATTATTATAGACCCCCCAATTTTATTAACATTTAGGGACGTTGTAGGGATTAAATGAGGTGCTGCATGGCATTGGTGATGGTGATGGTAGTAATAGTGACCTGAAAATAGTCTTTGGCTATTACTCATAGTGATTTTTTGCCAACACCAATACACCTGCCTTTTCTAATAATAAAAACTTAGTATGAAAACTGAGGGAAAGTATAGGACAGGGGTTCAGTTCATCAAAAAAAAAAAAAACTAATAAACAGATAGCTTGAACTAGGAGGTACCAGTTTGGATGAAACTCTAGGAAAAATCAGCTAAGAGAATGTATAAAGTCAACTTGTAGACATAAAGTCAGCAAGACTAAAACATCTATGCAAAAAAAAAAAAAAACAATGTTACCAGTACTAATGAAGGGACTAAAAATTGGCTGATATCCCACTATACATAAATGAGATTTAAGTAAATATCCTCTAAAATGTTTTATGCATTCACTTAATTGTGCTTTTAAAAGATCTACCCTTCTAGTAATTTGTAAAATAATGTCAAACTTCTCAAACTTGTTCTGGAACTGCCTTTTACTTTGTTTTTCAACCAGCATCACATTCTGGCCATCTTTCTGTGGCAGTAAATATAGATCTGTATCATGGTTATGGTCAATATTATGCTTGGCCCACTTGGTCCTGTCATTCTTAGCATTTGGAGATACTACTCCACCCAGCTCTGAGTCTTAGATAATGAAGATTAATTTCAGTAACAGCCTCAGCAAACCAGGCAGAAGAGGTAGATCTGGCATCAGGATAGACTATTTGTCATTCTTTCCAAAACAAGGTATTGGTAAATACTGGCATCTTCCGCCTTCCTTGAATTACCTTGTCCAAGTGACAGTAGCATGGATACCTTTGATGTTGCCACGTCTGACCCGCCCATGGGCTTCAGGAGGGAAAAGATGGAGCTGGCCAGAGGAGTTATCCCTACATTCCCTACTCTAAGATTGCCCCTAGTGTCCTGGATGTTGTTGACAGGCTAAGATTCCTTGAAGTTTGCATACATGGGGTCACTTCAGCCATATGTAGGAAACTCGTAACTGTGTTACCAAAGTCCAGGCTTCCTGTCTTATGGAAGTGACACAGTCTTCTATATTTTTTAAGCTGATTTTAAAATGGAGCACTTTGTGCTAAACTAGCTCCCTATGATCTGAATTTTTTCCTATAATTTTTACCTGTCCTTTTCACAGGCCTTGCCTACCCTCTGCCATCCAAGTATTTGTAATTCATACTTTAAATAGTGTAGACCACTTTGTATGTTGATTTAAAACTTGCTGGAGGTTTTATAATGGTTATTTATGTTGGCCACCAGTGACCCCTCCGTGAATGACCATGTTGATGTTGGACAGGGATAAGAGGCACTGAGCACAATGCAGGAAATGGAAAGAGATCAAAACGAAGGAGTGTGTTAGCTTAGGAACAATGCTGCGTGGCTTTCGTGGAGATCCGTTGCCTGCATGTGAGGTTTTCAGGATTGGGTAATTTGGCCGCACTTACAGGAAACAGGCATCCTCTTTGGGAAACAGAACAGAGTTTTGCACATTCTGTTTTGCATTACAATTTCAACACTGTTGACATTACAAAATCACAGTGGATTATATAAAATTATATGAAAAGCTATATATGTTTAAAGCAGGAAGAAGTACCTGTAATTTTTTTTAAAGCAAGCCCTGCAGCCATGGTATGAAGCGAGTGTTTCTGTGAAGTACGTCCACTTCAGTGGATGGTTCCAGAATTAGTGTGGAGTTCACTCTGTAGGCTTGCTTGCTGGAAAAGAGAGGCACCCACATTCTCCCAACTGCTTTCTCTCATCACTGTACTCCTCTCTCTCTTCATTTATTCAATGGCACGGTGTCAGTTTGTTCATAGCCCATTTCCTATGTCATTTATCACTGTACAAATGTCAGATATGAGACAGGAAAACACGCATGTTTGACAGCTGCCCAATGAATTATGCAGAAGACCAAGTGAAGGACAACTGCTGTGGAGTTTTGAAAAAACAAATCTGTGGCCCGTTAAAGAATTTCCTTTGAAAGCTTGGCACCAGTCATTACCTCATGAATAGCATGTAAAATGCAATTTTTCAACCATATCCATGTAGTAAAGGGTGAGCCCAGTATGGAGGATAACATCAGGGAAACACAAAACTTGGGAGCAAGTAAAATTGGGTGTCCCGTGTGAAGAGAGCTGCAGGGGAATGTGTGTGCTCTGGAATTCCAAGTATTAAGTCAGCGCCTCAGTACCAACACCTGTTGGAATGGATTGAGATGACCGTCCAAGCCTGACCCTCCGCTCAGACTCGCACATGTCGTTCTCTAGGAGCAAGGAGTCCCCAGCTCAGGCCTCTGCCTCCACCGAAATCAGAGACAAGCAAATCTAAGTAGGATTACCTTTGCCACATTAAAGTATATATCCCCATTCCAGCTTTGGAAAACTTTATACAGCAGCTCTTTTGTGGTTTCTTGGAGAAAATAACAAATGTTTGTCGTCATCCTGGTGGTGGCAGAGAAAAGAAATGTGTGCATGGCTCCAGTGTGCACCGTGTCCTCACCCCGCTTCTGCCGCCAGCCCTGTTACCAGCCCACTGCATGGGTGGTCTGGTGATAGTGTGTTTTTGTTAGTGCACACCAAGACTGTGTGCATTTGGTCCTCTGTCTCTGTGGGTTCTACGTCCGTGGGTTCAGCTAACCATAGATGGAAAGTTTACTTTTTTAAGTACACCTAGAGCTGAGGATGTAGCTGCACAGTGCTTGCCTAGTACATACATGGCTCTGGTTTGATCCCCAGCACTGGAAAAAAAAAAAAAATGCATTTGTACAGCCTTCCTTCTTGCAGTTACTCCCTATTCCCTAACCCCTTTACATGGCATTTACATTGTACTAGGTATTATAAGTAATACAGAGATGATCTCAGTATACTGGAGGATATGTGCATATTACATGCAAATGCATATAACCCTCATTTTCCATGAGAGACTTGAGCATCTACTACATGCCAGGGTTCCTGGAACTATTTCCCATATATAGATGCCAAGGGACAACCATATTTGTGAGATGATGGCCCAAGACCAAGGATCTGTTCTGTAGCCATGAGGCTGTTTGTCCTCTTTGTGTGGGAATGAGACACATCACTTTGGCCTGACCAGCTCAGCCAGCTGGTGTACCAGAGCCAAGCAAGTGACTTCTCACATCTTCCATTGAAGGTCTACTGCTGCTTGGCTCCCACGACTTCTGCAGTGGCCATGAGTAGCATGGAAGATCAGTGCTACTCAAGAGAATGGATTTCCCAGTAAACAAAACCTGAGCACATTTATCTTTAAACCTATGTTGATAGGGTGTGTGTGTGTGTGTGTGTGTGTGTGTGTGTGTGTGTCTGTGTGTGTGTGTGTGTGTGTGTCTGTGTGATGAGAGGCTTGACTATCTCTGGGATTCAACAGAGAGAAAGCTGATGACCTAATATATAATATCAAATGATTACCACATGAAGCATTTACCTGGCGTCAGCAAGAGACTAGTTATTTTAAGAAAGGGGGAAGCATGTTTCGACAGAAATAGCAGATGTCCTGGAAGAGGAAAGAGATTTTTTTTACCTAACCAGTTAGCGTTTGGACAGGTACTTGGTAGCTCAGCTTCTCTTGGAAACCAATGCGCTTTGGCCTTTTTTTTTTTTTTTTTTTTTTTTTTTTTTTTTTTTTTTTGGTCCCATTTATTTACTGTCTTTAGTGACCCTAGTCGGTGCATCTTTGCACCATGACCAAAGTGACAGAGTTGGGTCTCTGTTGGATTAATCAGTGTGTTCTTTGATCCATGGCATGTGCTCCCCACAGACATGTAAAGTCAACATATTCAGCATTCGTGGTCTGCCAGGTCAGAGTTGTTAACCAGGCTGATAGACTGGTTTGAGGATTTGCATCCCGAAGTCTCTTCCCGGGCCCTCTCACACATTCATCCACACATCCACTCCCAACAACACAAATATTGACTGTACCAATCATTCATTAGCAGTAAAAATTTTGAGAGCAATTATTTTTTTACTGCGCTTGCCCTGAAAGACACCATTAATTACTTTATTGCCTGTGGATTTGAGCCAGTTTCGGTGTCCCTGGAGCTTGTTCCCCACCCGAAGAAGCATTTGCCGCTCTGAGGAACACAGCACAAGATGTCAGCTGGCAAGCAGGGCACTGACACTGTCCTCTGAAGTGAGATGTCAAGGCATGGCCTGCCTGGGCGCTGGATCCCTCCTGGCCTGCAGGGACGGTAGGTTGTGGGAGGCCTCTGCCCCCAGTGGAGATGGGCACGTAGGAAAGGGTGTGTGTAAAATTTAGAACATGACACCTTTTTAATTTTTTTTTTCAAAAAGTAAAAAGAAATCATTGTAGAAATAGTTGCCAGGGGAAGAACTGTCTGGGTCATTGCTTGTTGTGCATTCACCCGAGAGGCAGGCTCCCCAGTCTTTTCCTGTGCCATTCTGATCTTTCCCAGGTGGGCATGACCCAAGGAGAATGGTGCTGGTGCTGTTGAAAGGTCCCCTCCTTCCCCTTCCCATACTTGGCCCCTCTCACACCCCTTCCTCTCCCTCACCCCCTCCCTCCTCTTTGTCTCCCTACCCTCCCTAATTAGCAGAAATACAGAAAAGCCTGAAGGAATTTAAATTTGTATGTAAACCAACTTGACCATGAATTCGTGTTCAGTCTGGGAAACTTCACAAACCGTTTGGAATGCATGTGTATATTTACTAGAGTTGGGCAATTCCTTTACTAAAAATGTGTGAGTTTGTGTGTCGGGCTTGTCCTACCAAAAATTAAAATGAACTGTGATTTATAAATACAATTCCTTACACATCACCCCAAGTCTAACAATACATGACTTATATGTGGTGTGCACATGAATTAAGACCCTGACCTATTACTTTCCTGAGCAGTATTGCCCATTGTAAAATATAATGGAAATAGCATAAAATGGCAGGCTTACCGAGGGACTGTTACTTTGAGATAAGCCTCTGATGAGATACCTGACATGTCCACGTAGAAAAAAGCCACATGGAGTGGACTGCCCACAGTGTGAGGGACGGCTCTCCTTCCATCAAATATAAAAATATTTGAGGGGTCAGCTACCAGCACCAACCTCTCTCTTTCTCTAGCCCACCAATGGATCCACTGGCATGGGCCTGTAATCCCAGCACTCTGGAAGGCTGAGCCAGGAAGATCCCAAGTGATTTAGCCAGACCCTTTCTCAAACTCAAAAGTAAAAATGGACTAAGAATATAGCTCAATGTGAAGGCCCTAAATTCAACCCCTAGTATTACAAAAACAAATAAATTAGGAAACATTTTTATTAAAAACCAGGGGAGTAAAACTGGGTTGATTTGTTTGCTTCCTTGGAGGAGCCTTAATGAATGAAAGGCAAACTGCGAATGCAGGAAATGGAAAGATCCCCAGTTTGTTTTCTGGAGGCCTTGCCTCCAGTCCTCAATCTCCACAGGAGCTGCCCACAGTGGCTCCTACTCAGCTGCCGGTCACTCGGACATGAATTCTGGGACAGTACTGGCTAAGGGGGCTGGTGGTGTTTTGTTTTCAGCCAGCTGCCCTTTTCACACACACACACAAAGAGGCAGTTAGTATAGGCCTTCCTTACAGCCTGTACTAAAACAGTTTTTGAGTCCGTGTTGTCTTAAGAAGAGAAAGGGCCTACGCTCTTGTGCAGCCTGTGTCTCAGAAATAAAAGTCCAGGTTGCCAATTATGATGGTTTGACTAAACGATCAGTTCTACCCTGTTTTGATTAAATTACATGTTCAATTATTTTTGGTTGAAATTAAAAGCTTGATCGTATTACCGAATGCTATGTAATTTCACACGTTGTTCACTTGTTTAACAGTGAGGCTCTGAGGGTTATTAACAATACGCCTGCCTGAAGAAGGAAGCAAAATACTTAATTTTTTTCACTATACAAGTCCTCATCAGGATCTGCAAATCCCTGTGTATCTGGGGAGGGTGTGTGTCGTGTGGATGATGGGCTTTGGGGTGCCCTCCCCTCATTTCCCTGTGACTGGAAAATCTGGGTGCTTGGGTTTGCCAGGCAGGTTTTTATTTCTCTCCTGCTTTTTAAAAAGTGGTGTTTTAACTACAACCACTGGGACCTAAATCAGAGCATCCAGTGCCCAAATATGAATATTAATCAGACGCCAGGCCACGGAGTTCCTCAGCGAGTTTGACAGTTTAAAGGATCAGTTAGTTAATTAGAAGATGACATGGCATGCTGGGTCCCAAGGCTCTGTCCTGCCTTCTGTCGCCTCGTTTCATTTTCCTTTTTGACAAGTTGGATTACATCATTACTTGTAGTTTCACTTGTTAGCCCCACCATGAAATGAGAATATTTTAAGCTCTAATTATCTCTGATTCCTTCCCCCATCTCTGCAAAATACCAGACTTAAAATGAAACTCAAAGAAACACACAAGAAATGGAGGTTCAAAGGCCCATGAAAATCAGCCTTCTGACCCCTACCACACCACATGGTGGGGAGGGAAGCAAAGCTCCTTGTTAGCAGAGAGGCCTGGCTGCGGTAGTCATGGTGATTAGCTGTTATTGTGCAGGTGTATCCTATCAGGTGTCCTTATGGCATCTCTGGCTTGAGGTGACAGCTTCCAGTCGCCTGTGGGGGTGGCCACCACTTATTTTGCCCTATGTCCCTTACCCACTGTGGGTTGCAAGATACATCCCAAAGTCTCAGTGATACTGTTCTAAATGGTATTTCTTTTCCTGATACTGCCCTTCAGCGAAGCTTCTTTTTATGTGAAGTGTGCCTGATCCATCTGGGAGCCGAGTTCCCAGGAGGAAACAAGAATCAATGTTCGGTTCTGTGGATGAAGCTTTCTCTGATGCCCCAAGCAGGATCAACTCTCCCCTCCTCTTTTCCCACTCTCCTTTGAGTTCACCCGTCACGGCACATCCATGATTTAATTCTGCCATCTAGTTTGCATGTGTGTAGGCCTTCCAAGACCTTCCTTGCCTGTTCTACTCAAAGGAAAATTAAAAATAGAAATAACTAAAGCCCACCACACACTTGCTACTGATGCTCTGAGTCAACCTCTCTGCTGAGTAATTCAGTTCTGGTCAGTTCTTGTTAGCCTTCACCACAATTCCATATTAGATAAAGAAATGCAGACTTAGGAAGAAACTTGGGATGTTGCAGTGTCCTGTGCTTAGATCAAGCTGAGATTTGAAAGGAGGATACCCAATCCCAGGTTTCATCACTCTGCTAATTCCGCTGTGGTACGTAGGTAGGTACTTATGAGGTATGAAAGGGGAGGCTGTCTTTAGCTGTCAAGAGGCAGTTCTGTGATGTATACTTGTTGTCAGTACGGAGGGACAGAAGAGAGACGGGATGGAGGACATTGTACTCCATGCCAAGTATTATGGTGCCTGCTGGAAAAAACAGTAGCTTTTAAGGTACATCCACATGTATTTAGGAGACAGGAAGAGGAAAAGGAGCCAACAGGAGCTGCCAGTGGATCCACAGAGATGGAGACTGCTGTTGAGAGGGTTGGGGAGGAGTTAATAAGTGGATGGTAAACAAGGCCAGATGTCACAGGGAAGTCAGAGTAGGAGTTGGTGTTTTGGAAAAAAAGAACATCAGCATGGTAGCCAAGAGGCTGAGGCCACGTCTCAGTTTTGCCTCCAAGCAGCTGGGTACAAAGCTCCAATCTTCGGAGATTGCAACTTGATAATGTCTAATGTGAGTGGAGGTGAAGTTTGGACTGTGGCCCTTTGTGTCCTCCTGCTTAATTGGATACATACAAAAGGCTCTTGGTTGTGACTGTTGAGAGCTTCCCTTGACCCCAGACTGGATAGTCTGCCAGAGTGTGTCTGGCTGGGGGAGGCAGGGTTGGAAGGCAAACCACATCACATGGGTAGAGGAGCAAGAGGAGAAGTGAGGACCGGTAGGATGTCTTTGGAAGCATGTGTGGGCCTGGGGAGGGGAGATGCAGGGTGCTAGGACACTCAGCTCTGCCGGGAAGGACCACCACCTGGGAATGCATGCCTTTAAATCCCAGGAGCTCACGGAGAGGAAGAGAGGCCTTGTTTTCCTCTGCCATCAGAGAAGGGCTCACTGAAGAAGGGTGGGAAGCGCCAGCACTTGACATTTAGGGAGGCTATCAACGTGGGTTCTATACCCACAAAAGCAATGTCGGGTGGGGTGTTAGCAGAGAGGCAGACACATGGATTGGACCAAATTTGTTGCACAGTGTTGGCCTAGGTGAGCCTGCATTAGGAATTGCTCCGTCCTGTGTGATGTCACCACAGAGCTGGTGCTCTGGTGGGAGAAGCAACACAGGAGAAGGAAGGACGTAGGGGTCCCTCCACCTGGCAGTGCCAAAACCCAGGAGTGCAAGGCAAGAGGCAAGACCAAGAAGGCAGGATGTAGCCCAAGTCAGAAAGACGGAAGTGGGCCGCCAGGGTGCTCCATTCCCCGGTCTTCTGGGAACCTGGCTACAATCTCCTTCCTAGGGGGAGAAGCTTCACATCACCGACGCACCACTTCGCTGGGCCATGGTCCTCTCTGTACCTCAGCGGCCAAATGCCTATACCAAGGGTCGGGCTCATGAGACGATAGAATATTTAGTATATATTAATGTATTCTATTTTGAAAACGCTTAGATGATCTCCAGCACTCCTAAGATTTTTCTTCCAATGCAGATACTAATATATGAATTTTTAAAAGATCATTTTAGCACAAAATGTGTATTTGGCGATTGTGTTGGTGCTCGGCGTTTTTTTTTTTTTTTTTTTCCTTTACCTTTGCCAGTCCAAAGACTCCGATGATGGAGCACAGGGTGCAGTCAGTAACCGGCTGGTGTGGTAGGCAGGTGGATGGTGGTGTGGTTTGGTTGGGCAAAGCTTAAAAGAGCAGCTGCTTTCCATGTGATTCTGTTTTTGTTCCTTTGCTAATAACAGAATGCCTTGCCCCAAAGTGGACACAGAGAGAGGTGGGCAGGATCCAGAGTGCTGACAGGGCGCCTCTGCCGCAGTAGCTTACAGTGCAGTAAGCTGTTAATGTCCGTCCGTTAATTTTTAAAAAAAAATAGTGGTTTCAGAGCACCCGCTACTATCTTTCCACTTGATATAACCCTGCAGACTTTTACCTGTACCCATGGCAGATCACCTGAAGGAGGTGAGGTCAAGGCATCCGAACATCTGGACACACATTAATGGCTTTTACACCGTTGTATTTCCCTGATATTACGGTTTCGCTCCAGCAAGCCCACTAATATCAGATGGACCCTATCAGGAACCATTTTAAATCACTTCAATTTTCCCTGCCCCTGGGCTCTAGCCATAAGACCAGAATCCTAAGCGAGTGTGCTGCCTGTGATCTAGTGTTTTACTTCCCCCATTTATAGTAGAAGAAACTTTATTAGCTTTTGGACACACGTATATCAGTTTTAAAGATAAAGTACAATGTCAATAGTTCTTACCCGGCTCTCAAGGATACCGAGTTGTTATATTTTCCCAGACAATGTTAAAAAATTAGTATTGCCATTTGCGGAAGCATTTTTTCTCTTAAAACAAACCATTGGTCATAATGGTGTTTACTTACTTATTCTCTGAAGTGCCATTTTATATAGAAAGTAAATCCAGGGTAGAAACTTGATAAGTAATTTCAGACTTGATAGCACATGAACCTTATAGGTACGAGTGAATTATGAAGCCTTACTTTGCAATGTTTTTTTTTCCCTGAAATAAGTCTCCTTCTTTGCTACTTGTTTATCTTCTGAGTGATTTTAAAATATTGAACCAGCTTTCCCCAGTGCCCATGTCATCCATTCAGCACACAGTTCTGCTCTCCAAATTCCTTCAGCCATAGCCAGTGACTCATACTGGCTGCCAGAAAGGACGAGGTATTCTGCACCTCTGTCCTGAATTCTAGAATCTGGCCAAGAATGAAAAAGAAAAGAAAAAGATCCGCTTTGGAGCTCTGATTGAATATGTAAGACCCACCACAGAAAATACAGTGCAGTTTTCCAGCGGGGACACTCAGTTCTACATTCAGGTTTGTGCTCTGGCCTGCTTCTGTCTCGTCCCACTTTTCGTCTTCTTCCTTCCTCTCATTCCAGTGTACAGCGCTGTCACAGGCCTCTCCCCCCAATTCACGTCTGTGGTGCCCCTCCCCTGCCCTTGTGCCCACCGTTCCTTGGGGCTTAGCTTCCCTCGAGGGCCAAGCCCAGGCTTCCAGGTGTCCCTGTTGTTCGAGAAATTCTCTGTAGTATTTCTCATGTGTGACTCCAGCATGGATTGTTTGTCTCTGTGTCCAAATTTCCTTCAACTTGTAACCACCAGCTCATATTGCACCTGCTGCATAGAAATATTAAATGCTCATAGCAAAGCCTACAACAGCGAGGGACCCTACAACAGCGAGGAGCCTGTGGTCATTGTCTCTATTGTCTCGTCTTCGCGGGGTGATCAGGACACCGTGGCCCTACTGTCCTGCTGTCCGCTCCTTCGAGTCTCTGCAGTGCTGACTTCTCTTCCTCACCCCTTCCTTTACACTGTATTCCTGTTTCCTTAAAGAAGTGTTAAACTCCCAGTGTACAGAAACCGGGTCCTACGGTTCTTCTGTGTTGCCTCGGTTGGTAGAATGCAAGGCACAGATGCGCAGGAAGCACCTGCTTGTTGATTAATCATGGTAATGAAGGTATTTGTTAGTCATAAATTCCTGTGGGGTTTCTGTCTTCAGGCACTTGTAGCTTTCCTCCTAGAAAGAAGGGGCTGGTCAGGGTCACCATGCCATCCCAAACCCATAGCATAAAGTTTGCCCGTGCGGATTCAGTGGCTGGGAGGACAGATGGCCGTGCCCCAAGAAGCTGGCACTGTGCAGACAGCAGCAAGTGCTCTGGCCAAGCACCTGGTCTCCGAGATCAGTTTCGATGCAGTGGGTGGACTTTGATATGCATGGGATTTGAAGGATTGGAATTCACATTTCATCAAGCAAAGGCCTATGTGGGAGATATGCCGGGTAAAGCTAATAGGATAAATAAAGGCATAATGGAATAAAAGGATCAGGATATCCATCAGAAAGCAGGCCCAGGACAGGAGGAATATGGAAGCTGGACAGAGAAGGCTGGCAAGCTACATGGGAAAGGTCGCAGTGAGGAGTTATGGGGTCTGAAATTTATGATGTTTTTCACAGTATTTTCATACATGGCAAGTGATAGCAATTCTCCGTGCGCAGTAGAAATTAGATAAACTTCAAAAATGTACTGAGGTAAACCACATGAATAGATTTTTAAAATACTATGTGAATCATAGTGGAGGCCTATCAATGGTTTCCTGCAGCTAGAAGTCCAGCATACACAGAGAGGAAAGGGAAGAGCCCGTGGCGTGGAAAGTTGGTCCAGAAACATCATCTCACCTGAGCCAAGCACAGAGTGACTGTTGGCGACTGGCAATGGGGAAGGTGTTGGTGGACTCAGCCAGAGTAGCTGGCTTCCTGTGGCTACCCCAGTGAGAGGCAGGGGGCCCTCCATGAAGACACGGATTGTGTGCTTTGTCACTACACAGTCTTGTCTGGCTCCTGTTAGGTGTTGAATGAGGTATGACCCAATCGGCCAAAGGTAGGAGGAGAGACTTTTGTTCCCACCCCTGGCAGGACACTGCTGTCCTCCTGATGCCCCTGGACCTGCAGGAGGGAGAGGCTGGGAGCAGCCAGATTCCCACACCTCCTCGTGGAGTGAGCTCACCACAGGCACAGCCTCCCCCAGGTAGAGGAAGAAGGTGGCCCAGCAGTCTGCGCTGAGTCTGCACCTGGGGCCTTACACTGGGGCTCTTGTAGTTAAGATTGAAATACAGACCCCCCCTGCAGGGGCCTGGGCCCCTTGAGTACTTTGCTTCACTTGGCCCATGAGGGACCAGGGAGAAGCTGCGGAAATGAGGACCACCCAACTCATCTCTAGCGGACACCTTTCCCCTGCTCCCTGCTCAGCTCTGTTACATGCCGATCCGTTGTCCTGTGTGACAAATCTAACCAATTTACCAAAATTTACATTTTTTAAAAACTATTTTAGTTATCACTTGCTGATGTTTAAACACTCCCGATTTTCTGAACTACCCACTTAATTTTACAATTCTAACACACTTGCAACTGGGCCAGCATCTAGTCTGAAACTTATGACTTATTTTTTTAACAGAATGAGATAACATCTCCTTTCCCTCCCTGTGTGATGGCTGGAGGTGATGAACATTTTTGGGAGATGTGCTCGTCTCTGAAGCCTCACTGACACCACGGGTGCCGCTTTCACCTGTCCCCACAGCTCCGGTTCCCGACCACTCCCCCTTCCTTCGTCTGTGTCTCTGCCACTCACTTTCCTTTGCCTTCAGAGCGCTCTCCCCGCACAGCCCCGCCCAGGACTTCAGGAGTTCGTGTAGACTCTTGCAGGCTCAGCACTGGCCTGCTGTCTGATCATCTCCCCCTTCTCCACTGTCCAAAGTGTTCACTTGGCCCCCTTCCTTCCACCTTTCCTGTCTGGGCTCCGGACTCTAATCTCCTTCCTGGCCGCCAGGTGGAACCCCTGTCCAAGAGTTGGAGCAGATTCACAAGATATCCACAGGCTGGTGATAGCCATCAGGGTGGCTGGAACCCTGGGCAAGGGTCACAGAGCCACTGTCTGTTACCCACATGCCATTTCACACTGGAGACTTCGACAGCCTAATACACTCATTTGGATACAGAGACCAGCACTGCATGTCTCTCGGACATGGCAGGTACTCCTCTGTGCCCAGCTGGCTGGTGGCTGTATACGTGACAAGAGGGGAAAAGCATATTCAGCAGGAGGCAGGCACATGCCACAGGTCCCGCAAGCCATGCTGGCCCTATTGGGCGGGCCAGATATTCACAGACACTGTGAGCTGATGCACATTCTGAGCGCACTGTGTTTCTTGAGTTGTTTTCTTTACCTGCTCCCGGCGTTTCCCAACATGGAGCCAGCTTCTGAACCTGTCTGCACGCAGCAGCATTCCTAACAAGTGTGTAAGGCCTTACCTGCTTCGGGGTTACATGGTCCGAAATCTGATCTCATAGCTACTAGTGGCATACTGTGTGTTCTTGGAAAACTTGCTTCCCTCCCTGGTCCTTAGGTCCCTTCTTGGCAAAATGAGGATCCAGTCACCAGCTCGTTGGATCGTCACCAACCATTCAACTGCTATTTCCCATTCTCTGTGGTCTTGCTGGCCAACTATGGTTCACGAGCCAAACCTAGCACAGAGCCAATTTGGTGTAGGGCCTACAAACCATGAGTATATTTTACAGTTTTAAATGGTCGTTATGGAAATACCTATATTCCATTCTTGATTTTACCTCTTGGTCCTCAACAATGTGAACTATTTCTTCTGTGGCTGCTTGCGGTAAAAGGTTGCTGACCCTTGCAGTAGGGCATGCAGAAGGGGTTCTCTGAGTTGCTTGAGTTTGTCTCTTTGGCTTTGTTGTACACGTACAGGATGTATTCTGAGAGTCTCTCCAGGTTTATCTCCTTTAATGAGCCCTTCGCATCACCCTGGAGTCGGGGTCACTCCACTGTAAGGTGGCGAAACCCACTTCCCAAGAAGGTATAAATTCCCTACACACTGTAGGTGGTTCTGAGAGATGTGACTGAGTCAGTCACCCAGGTATTCACACAATAGCCATAGTGCAGTGTGTGTGCTTCTTACTGTTAGTGGACAACCCTCTGCCCATCCCACACGTGATGGGAGGGCCTTCCTGGCATTGGGGACAGGGTGTTTGGGGGTTCCTGATTCAGTGTAGGAATCTGTGCTTGGTAATTTCAAATCTGGTTGGGGAAATAGATGCAGCCATTTGTCACTTGTGATAGGAAGAAGCACTGGGACACCATCAAGGACACGCATGCGCATTTGGGGAGTAAAGGCTTCACAAACCCGTGTCCCCAAGGCTGCAGGCCTACTAGAAAACTTGAATTTTCTGTTGAAGTTCAGACCCTTTGAATATCTTTCCTGCTGCGGCCAGGGTTGTAGACACCTGTGTCTGGCAACTCCGTTGCTGGTCCCTCTGGCTGCATTTTGTTGACCTGTCTGAATCATGGTCCACTGAGTGAGTCTTGGAGGCTGGGGCTCATCCTCTGGCCTGGCATCTGGAGGCAGTCATAGCACACACAGCAAGCCGCCTACATGTTCTCACACCCCAGCTCCTAAGTTGGAAGAGTATAGACTTGCTCTTGAATGGCTTCTCATGCTAACAGTGAGCTGTCAGTCTCAGGCAGCTGGGGTGTCCATCAGCTATCTGGCGCCCAGAGAAAATGCCCTCAAGACAGCAGCCCCTGAATCACTTTGTAAAAGAAAAAAAAATCCTTTCATTTTTAAAAATAAGATGTGAGCGCATGGGCAGATGCTCTGAGCTTGTAGGGCTTTTCAGAAACAAAACCGCACTGATCGTTTCGGTTGCATGGCTTTCCAAGCACTCTTGCTCTCTCGCTCTCTCTCTCTCTTTCTCTCTCTCTCTCTCTCTCTCTCTCTCTCTCTCTCTCTCTCTCTCTCTCTCTCTCTCTCTCTCTGTCGGTCTCTGAGCTTTCTGACATCTTTGAAGTTGCTTCTGTCTCTGCTTCAGTGATGTGGTTGTCATCCACACTTGGTTTTCTAACAGCCTCTCTGTTCAACAACACGGAACTACTTACTAAGTGTGGTTCACACAAGCTGTCAAAAAGTCATCTTGATGTGGTGTTAACTAGACATCACTAACCCTTTTCCTCAACAGGATGATTCAGAATCTCTGGCTGTGGTGGGCGTATAGGAATGGAAGGAATAACTGACCTAGTGAAGGCAGAAAATGTCCAGTTTGTAGACTCATGGCCTTGACCTTGTGTGAGTGACTTCTTAGCCCAGGTTGGACACTGTTGTCCATCTGCCTACTGATCTCAGAGTCTAGAAGAGTTCCAGGAACAGAGCAGACCCATAGTGATAACCAGATGCCCAATGTACTCATCAGTGACTTATGTATTGAGCAGGGACAGGTGGGTATGGTGTCCATGACCAAATGAGGCCTGACTCTTGCTCTGCAGGAGGAGACTGATGTAGACAAAAAGACCCCTCGATGTGAACCTTGCCGTGGGAGCACAACCCAGGAGATCTGCGAGGAGAAAGAGCTGTCGCCAGACTCGCTAGTGCCCCTAAAGGTAGCATTGCAAACAGCCAGCCTTGCTGGCCCTGTAGTTGCAGTGACACTTCCCCAAAGCCCAGATGGCTCAACTGGAAGTGTGTAGTTTAGTGAGACCTGCATTCCTCAAACACTGGAGAGAGCTAGGAGATCATATTTCAGGTAGGAGACAGACAGACAACCCAGTCATTGTGCTGAAAATCATACGCTTGAATTAGATGGCTTAGTCGGCAATTAAGTGAAGGTTAAGTTCATGTTGGCGTAGGAGACTCCTGGTGGGTTCCCTGACGGCTTATGGAAGTTCAAAGAACGATTGTTAAGGATATTCCCCGGGCACCCACAGCCCTTTCTTCTGCCTCTTCTGTCTATCTGTTCTAGTATATTTTTCAGTGATCCTTCTTTGCAGTATCTTCAGTTTCCACAAAGGCAGGAGGAGGCAGGCGTCTGATGGTGCAGAGGACCCGGGAGAAGTGCCTTGTGCTCTTGGGGGCTTATTAGGCACTTTCAGATGATGTGGTTACTAATTTGGAAAAGGACGTAAGTGTCTTCATCAAACAGTGTGTGCCTTTGTGCTGCATCTGGCTCTTCATCTTTCCCTGGGACAGCTGCTCTCTTAGAAACAGTTCTATTTCAAACAACTTCCTGTCCCTAACAGACTTACTGTGCCCTCCCACTGTCTCTTGGATCACTGCTACTAAATGTTGTGTGTATCATAATTTACGTGATCCTCTTTTTACTCCCGAATTGAAATTACTTTTCCCCCAACGTATGTGTTGTGTGTTTCTTATTCTGATCAAGCTACCTATTGAAAACAACACAGCCAGGTATACCTTTAAACCCAGCACTCTGGGAGACTGATGCAGGAGGAACCCAAGTTGAAGCCCAGCCTGAGCAAATTAGTGACTTAACAAGTCCTGGTCTTAAAAATCAGAAAATAAAAATTTAAAAGGCTGGAGATATAGTTCAGCTCAGCGTGGAGGTCCTGGGTTCACTTCCTCATATCACACACCAAAAAGAGAAGAAAAAGTATCATTCTAAATGTACTCAGTGATCTGCCCAAGTAAAAGTGATTTTACTGCAGATAACCATTTTGAGAAGGTGGGTTTTGAGGACCTTGAATACACGAGCATTCTGCAGTTCCGCCTCGAGGTGAGGTGTTAGTCCCAAGAGTAGACAGCAAGCACCACGTGCGGAATGTGGCTTGGACCGACCTTCATTCCTCCTCCCTCCCACAAGCGGGAGGTTGGTGGAGACCTGTCTCGATCACACAAGTCTTCCAAGACAGCAGTTTGTGACATGTGACCCAGGCATAGGTGGAAGTCCCAGTATCTTGTTTTCTGAGGTCTGCCAGGTATACCATAGTGTTCTTTTCCTCTTCCAAGCTCACTCTTTGAACAGAACAATGGAGTTTTCTAGAAGCACATAATATGATCCGTAGTCCTTCGAATGCAGAAGCGGATATGCGAATCCAGCCATCTTCAGTTATGCTAGACATCAGAGAGCTTAGGGAGCACGTGAAATGCTTGCCCTTCTCAAAAAAGTTCTCTTTCAGAACATATAGTCATGTTATTAAAAAGTATGTGTTATGAATAGGTAATGAGTCATTTTGCTAATTTTAAGTGAATAATTTTAAATTTATTTGATTGTTTTCAGTAATGATAAACATTCATAGACCTAACTCACATAAATGCCTACTCCTTGGGGTTCTCAACCATTTTTAAGACCAAAAAGGATTCCTAAGTCTGAAAAGTCTGACAGCTACTGTTCTGAACAGTGAGATACACAGTAGAAGTCTCACAGCTTGTTACTAAGATTTGAAAGTTTTCTAATAAGGAGTAAAAGGACAGATCTAAATTCTCTCACCACTTGGCTTGGGCCCATTTGAATGATTGTCTTCACCACTCCATGACGGGGAACCAACCATGGGGGACTCCCCAGAACTCCGGATGAGCTTGCCAGTTGAACCCGCCTTCGTGGGTTCAGAGACCCCAGCGTTCCCTGTGTGTGTTCATCCACCTAACCTTTCCTGAGTTCCCTGCAAGGGCCTGCCTAGGGGGTAGTCCAGCTTGGGCCCTGCCCTCAAGAAGCTGCATTTCTTGGACCACGGAGTCAGTCCGTGAACAAGTAGGCAGGAATGGGCAGGCTGTTCCCTGGTTCTGAGATGTGATGTACTGGAGATGGGCAGGATGAGACCAGAAACAGGACTTGGGAGGACTGGGAAGGGGATTCACACAGGACAGCCAGCAGTGGCTTTTCTCAGGAAGCTTCCACTGAGCTGAGATGGGGGTGGGAGGACTTGGTGAGAAACAGAAGCAAGAACAGGTCAGGTAGAACCTGCAGGTGCAGGGGGTGAGGTTGGGATCCAGGAGAGGAAGAGTGGCATGAAGAAGCTGTTGGACAAGGGCTAGAGTTTAGGGGGCCTGTGGGTCCTGCGAATAAATTTGGGCTATAATGTAAGTGTGGTGGGAAGTCATAGGAGGGGTTTGAAGCAAGTGACAATGTGGTCCTACCTCTTTAACAACCAGCCTGGTGGCTGTGGAGGATGAACAGTGTGTGTTGGTAGCCGGTAGGTAGGTCAGAGGGGCAGCAAAGGGCCTCCAGAAGGGGCTGGGTGTCACCCAGGGGACAGCCAAGTCAGTAAACTTGGCCTCTGGTTTTGGTTTGAGTAGCTTTTGTTTTTACTGATACAATCTTTGGCAAGAAAGTTCTTGCCACGCCTGTTTTTTAGAGGGTAGGAAGCTGAGGTGTCAGTCACCAACAGGATTGTTCACAGAATCTAAGCCCGTGAGCAGTGGCCACTGCTGCCCAGACCCATCTGCAGGTTTCCTTTTTGTTTTTTGAGACAGAATCTCCCTGCACAATCCAAACTGGTCCTGAACTTACTGTGGCCTTTAATTCAAAGCAGCCCTCCTGACTCAGCCTCCCAAGTGCTGAGATTATAGGCATGCACCACCACACCTGGCTTATATAAGGTGCTGGGGATTCGAACCCGGGCCTCGCATTTGCTAGGCAAGTGCTCTAACCCCTATGCTGTTCCTCCAGACCTGTGCTTCCTTTTTTAATAATACACATCACTTCTGTGCTCCATCCAAGGTGGTGACATTGGGTAAAGGTCCTAAACACTGTCACCTCTGATGCTGGCAGTGAATGCTGTGAACACCACACAGCTATGTCTCACCTTCTCTGTCTGAGAAATGGGATCAGACATACCTGCTGGCCACCAGCCCAAGCAGGCTTTTTATTGGGACTAGTTGACTCACATCTCAGTTGTGTCTGATCTCCCAGAAAAAAAAAAGGGACTATTCTTCCTTGGGTCTCACAACACCCCTTGACAGGGAATGTGGGATTCCATCCAGACAGTTAAGCCTTGATCAGTTATTGGGGTTGTGAAGAATCTGGAAGCAGTTTTGAGAATTTTAGACATCGGTATTTTGGAGGGGGGGAGATACGTAAGCATTTCATTCAGGTAGTAGGGCAGTTGTTTATGCAAACAAGTTTAAGCTGAACATACTAGGAGCCACAACACTCTGGGAGGCTGAGGTAGTAAGATCGCAAGTTCAAGCCCCTCCTGAGCAACTTACTGAGACGCTGTCTCCAAATTAAAAAGAAAGACCAAGAAAAGGAAAAAGAGAGAGAGAGAGGACTGCGATGTAGCTCAGTGTGAGGTCATAGAGGCCAATCCCAGTTACAGTATATAAATAAAATCTGTAAACTTATCCATGGCCAAAGGGGGAAGTAACAAACAAAAGACGAAATTTGCTCACTTGGGTCACTCCCCTGCCCTCTGCTCCCTGGAGCTTTGGGCTTTGTTGACACACAACGCAGGAGGCAGAGCTGCGTAAGTCCATGCAGACTGAGGGTGCCCCATTCATATCTGCAGCCATCAGTGACAACTAGCTCAGTAATAGGATCTCTGGAATATCTGCTGCACCTAGCTGGCCAAGCAGGTGGCGTGAGCTGGCCGCTGTTGTCCCGCCCCGTCCCCTTCCACAGATAACTTTTTCTGCCTTTGGAATTGTAAATGTATTCTGGTCCTGATTAGCTGCCGCTCACCTGTGGGGCAGCCCTCTGCCACCACCTCGGGCTACTTTGCATAGGCACGGATCTACCTGGCACTTTAAGTTTGTGTATATTATTCATACGGGGAGCATGTCTCCTGCAACGTTGCGCAGCGCAAAACATTACAGGGAACACTATTCGAAACATGTCCTTTCCATAAAGTCTGTTTATATGCCGTCATTATCTGCGGCATTAAATACATTTTATGTCATCAGGAATTTTACGAGATATTTAAAAATGAATTCCTACTTAGCTGAAACACATTAGGAATCATCCTAAGAGAACGGTGCTAAAAATGCAGGCATGGTTATTTGGAACGGCCTGAAAATAGCTTGCAAAATTGTTAGTGTCTTTTATTATTATTCCCTACCACTGGAGGAGCACTTGCTTGTTAATTAGAGAAATTTCAACTGTCATAGTTGGCAATTATAGCTTCTGTATCATTGTCTGTTATGAATAGTCAATGAGGGCTGATTAATATGCATGAGCAGCAGTATATAGAGCGTGTGCATTGGACCACAATCCAGCTGCCAGAGTCGCTCGGAGGAGGGAGTGGTGCGTGTCTGTGTGCGCGCGCGGGGGTGTGCGTGTGTTCCTGCCAGTGTGTGTGTCTGTGTGCGTGTGTGTGCATGCATGCAGCGAGAGGAGGAAGGCGAGCGTGCAGGGGGCCAGAGAGTTGTTTCCCAGCCCCGGCAGCGCCAATGTGGATCTTGTGGGCTGCACGGCTCACCTGAGGCTCCGGGGAGACCTTCCATGCCTGCGCGCTGAGGGAGCTGCCTCGCAGGGCGGCGGGTCCCAGAACCCTCCCTGGACGTTGCTTAGCCAAACATGGGATGCAGTCTGTGCAGCCTGCAGAAGCCAGAGGAGCAGTACAAATTGCTCTACGAAGTTTGCCAGGTAACGCAGCTGCGTCTCATTCCGGAGACGTGAGTGGAGGCGCTCACCTGGCCGGAGGGAACTTCTAGGGAAGGGTGGGGGATTTCTGGGTGTGTGTTGTGTCCTCTTCCCCTGAGCCAGCCTTGCTGACTCCTCCGTGGGTTTGCTGTTAAATCTGTTAGGAGCTGTCCTTTCCAGCGGCACCTCGGTGCCCGTATTTGGGGGTATAAACTGATGCTAATGGTCATAAGACCTTCGGAGCATTCATATCAGAGAGCAGCTGCCCCTTGGGGGCTGGCTCCCCAGTGCCGACCTAGGAGGGTCAGAGCGTGGTCACGTACTCTTTGAACAAGTTGGGGGAGAAAGGCACAGTGATTGATGTCCGTGAGGTTTTGTCTGTGTTTACGCAGAGTTCCAGGGCTGCTCTCGGAAGAGCGCAAGCCTCCGCTGGCTCTTTCTTTCCGCGACTTCTGGGCGTGGGACACAGGGTTTCAAATTTTTAAGAACTTTAAGAGCAAGTGACTTGCTCTAATTAGGTGCTGCCCTCCATGGCAGGTGACTTCTCCTGTTTTCTGCATCACTGTTAAGAATTTGCAGATGAGAGAAAGTCGGATGTGGACACTGTGTCCCAGACAACGTGCCTTACACCTGTGCTGACTGGTTTCCTTTGAGATATTCAAGTCCTACTCTGAACTAGGAGGTTGGATACTGTTGTTAGTAACCATATGATTTTCCTCTCAAGTCTAACTCCTTTAAATTTCTTTTGATAATCAGAAAATATCTTGTTTTTAAGTATCAATGCACTAGAAGGTTGTCGTGGAAAGAAAAAAGGGTGCATGTTCCTTGAGTTTTAGCAATAAGTGGCCTATTAAATGTTATAAAAGAGCTAAGCACATACATATATATATATATATATGAATAATTAGCTGTCAGCTGGGTGTCATATGTTCTGGAGCCACCAGAGGGCGCCTGCCGTCAAAAAGAGACAAGGAGACTCGCAGCTGGAGAGTGAGTTGGCCGTTTAGGCAGACAAAACCTAATGACATAATGACTACGGGTGGGCAGAAGGTGTGGCTGTGTGTCTGTCTGCCTGTCTGCCATCTGCAACAAGGCATAGAAAAGGCTGAGCCTTGTTACTGCCCCTAACCCAAGTGCAAAAACCAAGCATCTTAAGGCAGTCTTAGGAACACACTTCCGGCTCCGGATGCACTGGACAACTCTTGGCAAAGTGGTCTGGGCGCACACGGGTGTCTTGGGTGAAAGTGCCGCAGCTGCTGAGGGTATCTGTCCGCCAGCCAGCCCTCGGTGACCGTGCAACAGACGCGCTATAATCCTCAGTTTGCCAACTAACTGTGAGCAGTGGTAGTGGGGGTGGGGGGGGTGTCTGAATCAGTCACTCAAAAGTGACACAGTCAAAGTAGCAGACACTCGCGGCTAGCAAGGTGCTGAGCTGGACTGCATCCGCTGCATGTGACATTCCTAGACTTAGTGGGTTAAGTGGTAGCTGTTAAAACTCACTTTTTTTGCAGGGGTCGGGAGGGGCTGCTCTGTAAGATCATGTCACACAAAGTAGAATTGATCAGTGAGTGTTGTAGCTGTACTGCCTACAGTGGCCCTTCCACAGGACACCACTGCCACGGTGCTGGTCGGTCTGCTAACTTTCTCATTCATCTGTACTATTTGTGCTTCCCACCCCTAAAAACTGCTCCCAATGGAAGAGGCCTGGGTTTGGTTTGGTTTGGTTTGTTTGTTTATTTGTATGAGGTGAATTTATTGAATTTGTGTGGAAATATTTCTGGCTGAAGCATCGTGTGCCAAATTGCTGATAAATGACTTCCATCTGGAATACGCTTTGTCAGCAATTTAGGAAGCCATAGATTTATTTTTTCAGGAAACTCCAACTACTTTTTTGGACTCATGACCCTTGTGCCACCTAAGTAAAATCTCCTCCCTCCTGTTCTTTAGGAGTCCTGAACCACAGCCTAAAGGAATTCACAAAACACTTGCAGGAATTAATAATTGCATTCTCTCTCTTATTATGCAAAGCCTTATTAGAGGAGAAAAATTAAGGCTTCCCATAAATTATGATTCCAGAAGGTCCGGTGCGTCTGGCATCAGTAAGCCCTCATCACTGCAGCACCAAGAGGATCAGATATTCCAGGGCTCAGGCTTCATCCTTTCCTCATCTCGAGATAATTCAAAGAGATGCTCTTCATTATGGCTGTTGGCAAGCTGCCTACAGTTTCTTTTGGGGGCTGCTGGGAGCTTAATGATGTAGAGCAAGGGCTTTGCCTCTCGCTGCACACATACCTTATGGTACTTTTAATCACATTAGAAAAACAACAACACATTGCATGAACTTGCCCTGTCATGACAGGGCATGGCAAAGGGTTCAGACCTCGTAGTGGTCGGCGCCAGGCATTAAAGGATGTGCCCAGATAATGGAGGCACTAGAGTAGTGAAGACCAGACGAGCCTCCTGCCTGCCCTGGAGAGGTCGTGAAGTCAGCGTGCACAACGGGTCTTTGTGCTGGTTTGATAACTGCAGTGTCCTGCGGGGTGGGTGGGTGGCATGGGATCTGTGGCCATGAGAAACTCAAAAGGTGAGTTAGCCATTGCTTTTCTTGCGGCAGCAAACTTTAGCCTGTCTTGGGTGTCTTGGATGCAGATGGAGGGGAAAGGACAGGGAAGCGGGAAAGGAAGATGCTTGAAAGTGACAAAGGGGAACAGTCTTCTACCTGCTCAAGCTATTGGCACAGGGCATCTCGGGACCTGGGGGCAGTGGGCTAGGGAGCCTGGTAGCACTGGGCTGTAAGGCTGGGCAGGACTGAGTTCTCTTGTCTTGTTGCCAGTGACCCCATAGCAGGCCAAGCCCACCTGATGAGGTCCTGTCAGGACAAGGGAGGCCACTCTGTGGAGCTCTGAGGGCTCTTCAGGTGGCAGCTGAGGAAGGGACACCAGGGACACCCCCAGCCTTATCATTCATTCCCTCCACTTCCCCTCATATCAGACAGAAACAGTGCAAGGGTGGTATCTGCTTTGTGACAGGAAAGTAATCTTTGCTTAGACTCAGGGCTCCAACTAGGCAGCTGCCACTAACATATTTCCTAAAGTCTGGGAGCAAATTTTCAAAAGGACAAGGAAAACTTATTTATAAAATTACAGCCATGCTTTTGGCAACACCTGCTGAACCAGAGCCTGGGCACCCCTTCTTGTGTGCCCACACTGTGCCAAGGGCCAAGCCTCTGTGCTCCCATCAAGTCCTCGCAGACATGAAGAGACAGTTGATGTCCCGCTTCATAGATGAAGAAACTGACCCCTATAGGAATTATCAGTGGAACTGCAGATCCACCTATACAGTGACTTTCAAGTCTTAATCTTTCCTGGTATAAATCATTTTCAGTGATGTCAGTGAACTCCAACTGTTGTTTAAGTCACTCTTGCCTTTGTGTGGCTAAAGACCCTCAATTCTCAAACAGGTCCCCATGTAGCTTGTCGCCCCAGGGAAAGGGTTTCTGGGGAGCCTGTGGTCCCTCACCTCAGGGGAGAGTACAGTAGGCGAAGAGAGTTAAGTTCAAATGTAACACAGAGTGGTCATTAGGTTCCAGGGAAACTTTCAGAAGGGCTGTGATGAGAAAGCTCACGTACTTTCCTCTCTCCGTAATAGGAAAATATAAGACTGACCTGTGCCTTTCCTGCTACATAAAGGAGTTGATTCTTTTTTTAGTGTGTGTGGTACTGGAGATCAAGCTCAGGGCCTTCATACTAAGCTGCATCCCCAGACCATTTTTTTAGGTTTGAGTCTAAGACAGTTGCCCACGTTTGGTTCATATTTGAGATCCTCCTGCATCAGCCTCCCAAACTGCTGAGATTACAGGCCTACACTACGAGGCCCAGCAAAGTACTTAGTTTTGGAAAGCGCAAACTTCACCCATAACTGATCTTGCCAGGAAAGTAGATGTACATATTTTTGACCCTTTCTCAATCAACCTTCTAACCAGTTGGCTAGAAAAACCCAAGTTTCAATAGTAAATCAAATCAGATTCAGCAAGTTTATGGGGCAGCCTGGAAACCTGACTGCACACAATCCTATTTTCATATTTAATTAGCTACATGCAGTACTCAATTAGATGAGTTTACTGCTGTGGAGAAGCCACCACAAGCCTACTGAGAATCAGCTGGGCCATGGTATGATTAAGTATGGGCAGAGTCCATGGCAGTTAATTGGATGAGCATAAACTTGACCTCCACATAGCCATGCTAAACCTGGCAGAGTTTTCCTGCCAGGAGGATTGTGTTTGTTTAGACACCCTGTCAATTCTAAAAGAACTGTTGTAGAGCCTGTTTCACATTCTAAATTATTTTACAACGAAGCAGATCTGAAAATAAAGCCTCCTTCCCCCACCCTGACAAACAGGAGCCCCTTTTGGGTTATTGGGCCTGCATGTGGCTGAAAATATCACTTGTAAAGTTTAGGCGTCTGTTTATTTCTAGCTGTTGTCCTCTTGCTCATGAACAGTGGATGTTGATGATGAGTGAAAAGAAACACCCTGTGGTGGCCCCTGCTTACCTTTTTTTTATTTTTGCCTGTCTACTGTTTGAAGTTTTGAAGGTTTTCAAAGAAGTCGTCCCATATTTCCCTTGTGGCGGAGGCCTGTCAGCGACTCTCCCAGCATTGCTACACTGAGTGCTCCCATAAGGCCCTTCCCTCTACTGTAACCCTGCCCTGAGCCCTCGCATGTTGCCCTGAAATTCTGCTATGTTCCGGCACTGAGCGTTCCCACAATGCTCTGCACCACTGTATCCCTGCATTTCCCTCTGCCTCATTTACATGTTAGATGTGAATTTCTGCATTTACACTCTGAACCTGAATGGCAGTCTCATCACCACTTTAGCCCTTGGATTTTGTAGTGCTTGTCAGGGTGTGAGGAGCAAGAAAAGAAACAGGGGTACCGGTTAGGAGTGTAGACATAGAAGTTGCTGTCCAACCAAGTGACTGTGGTTTGGATCAAGGTGGTAAGGCTGGAGTGTAATGGGTTCATTCAACCAGTGTGCTTACCCAGCCCACAAAGCGTTCACAACCTCCTGTTCACTGGCTTCCCTGAGTCCTTAGAGTGAAAGGAATTGGTCATCTGATCTACACAATTCCGTGAGCTCTGGTTTCTTTGACCTCTTCCCTGACCCTTATGCTACACTCACCTGCCCTGGTCCTGCAGCGCTCCTTCCCATCCCCAGAGCCCACCTTATTCCTTCTCTCTTTGACCTTTGGAGCTTCTCTTCCTTTCTTCCTGTTACCTAGATCACCAGTGACCCTTGAGGATTCAGCTGAAATACCCCTTTCCCTAGCATCCTTCATGGACCTAAGGTGGTCTGCACCCTTGCTAACTTGTCTGCGCGCTATTTCTTCCTTTTCTGATGCTTATTACAATCTATATCCAGCCCCTACCTCTGAAAACGTCACCCCACATTGTCACATTGTTCCCTGTGACATTGTCAGAGCCGGGTGCATAACCAGCAACCATCCTGCTTCCTAGATTCACTTTAGAATGGGATGTGTATCAGTTGGGTCCCACTTCGGCCTGGGAAGGTTTGTAGTGATGACAAGAATCCGTATCCCAGGCGTCTCTCAGCCTCCACAGATCCAGATGCTTGGTGCCATGGGGCAGGTGGTGTGAGGTCACTGGGGAGACAAGAGCCCTTCTCTCTGCATTCTTGTCACCTACAGAGGCAGACAGAAAAGAACATATGGAACACTGAAAAATGCAGCTCTAATAAATGAGTTTTCTGGTGTTCATTAATAATGCAGGAGAGGGCACGGGTAAATGGTGGGGGGTGGGGCAAGGGATTAAAGATACCATCAGCACACACTAGCCCAGCTACTCCTGCGCATTCCCTGGCCACCGTGGGATCAGGCAGGGAACATAGCATTCACTTTCCAAAGCCCACAGAGCCAGGGTCTGATGTGACAGGTGTCGGAACATGGGTGAAATGTGGTCAGGCTCTGCTGCTGAGCCCCGAGTGCTGCCCTGAGAAATGTCAGGCATGGATCTGCTGTGCCATTGCTTCACCAAGGACATGCTGAGTCATGCGTCCCTTGGCAGACTCTGGGACAAGGGTCTCTTTTCTCTGTAGCCTTAGTCTGCCTAGCCGGGTGAATTTTTTTTTTAATACAACTGATTCTACTCATTAGCTTAAGATAAAGTTTAAGCTGAAATAGTGCAAAAAAAAAAAAATGACCAAAAAGGTTCTAGCCAGGCCTGGTGCCACATGCCAATACTCCCCGTACACTGGGAGGCTGAGGCAAGGAGATCACAGTTTTGCGTTTAGCCTGAGCAACAGAGCAGGACTTGGGATTCAAAAGTGTTCTTAAAAAGGGCTGAAGATGTAGCCCAGTGCTGAGGCCCAGGGTTAAAACTATGGCACACACACACAAGAAAAAATCAAATAGTTAAGAACATTATTGGTGTCAACGTTCAGTCATGTATGCAGTGTGGTTTTGAGTTGACTTGCACTAAGAACCAGAGCCAGCTCATCTGCCTCAAAGGGTCTCTGGAAGTTCCTTCTGATTTCCAGGTTCACTGAGTATGACCCTGTGCCAGCAGGTGTTTACAAGGAGCCCTCCCTCTAACCCAGAATGAGAGTGTCTTTAAGGGGAAGAGCCTATGCTAGCACGCCCTCCAGGGGTGGGGTGTGATCCCATTTGGGGACCTCTGTTCTTAGGTGAACTAAGACTCCTGGAAGAGCCAGGACCCAAGATCCCTAAGCTGTTCACAGATTTTAAGTCTTACTGGATGAGTAGGCAACCCAGAAGTCACGTCCCAAGACACTTCTTGTTGACACTTATCCTCCAAAGAGTTAAGTTTATTTTGCCAGAAGAACTTTTTTTTTCAAGTAAGTTGTTTAGTAATATCTAGTTTGCAAAAACTGAAGTTTTGTCTGTAAACACATACACTTATGGTATACATTAAACATATGTGTACAAAGTGCAGTCAAGATACACAATGAATGTTTACTTTTTAAAGTTTATTATAGTGAAAAGCACATGGTTATTAATATCCCTCAAAATAACCCTCGTTACCCCAAACACACTTTATCATATTATTCTTGCCCCCTTCTGAAGCAGTTCTAGAAATTCTTTTTCATGAGCATTGTAAAGTATGACTGAAAGTATGCTGACTGCTGTAGTATAATGCTATCCCATGGAAAAGCAGGTTCTGAAAAACGTCGTGGTGTGTCTTTGAGTACTTGAGGGCACTGTGCACCTCTGGCCCTTAAGTTAAAATGACTTTAAAGCTGGTGGGGATGCAGTCTGGTGCAGCCATTATGGTAAGGAGTGTAGAGGTTCCTTAGAAATCTGAGAATAAAGGGAAATGTTGTGAATCAATTCAGAATACCACGGCAAGCACAGCAGCCCAATGGAAGACACCCACGGAGGAGAACCTCCAGAACTGCTTCAGAGCCTGGCAAGAGTGATGGGATAAGAGGGTTCTCGGCAAGGGGGATTTGTGGCAATGTGTCATTCTCTGATTTCTTTTCTACACTTAACCGTTTACCTTAGCTTCCATCACACCGTGGATGTATTGGATCTCTATTTTCCTACTCAAATTCATGCCTGGTTCCAGCATTACCCTGTCTCTTCCTGTTTCTCACTCCTGTGCCCTTCCCAGTGGTAAATGGAGTATTAATTAACTAATTTCCAGTAATGTGTGTGCCAACAGGCAGAATTCTACTTGCAGAAGAGAAGGAACACATGCTGCTATAGGTGCAATCTGGAGTGTCCCCCCAAAGCCTCATGCATATGGATGCGGTGTGATGACTGCAGAAATGTGTGCTATTGGGAGGTGGAACCTGGCTAGAAGGGTAATATTGCTTGGGGTAGGACCTGGCAAGATTGTGGCAGCTTGTTGAGACTGGGAGGAAGTGTTGCCCAGGGTAGAGCTTTCAGATGTGTGTTACTGACTTGTGGACAAGGGAGTGAGGGAGGCGCACCGTGCTGGCTATGGGAGCCCCAACTGGCAGCTTAAAACACTGTTATAGCCTCGTCTTGGGAAAGCTCTGACCTTACCAGAGTCTCCAAACATGGACTAGCTGCTCACTTCACTTGGCTTTCTGTCTGCAACGGGTGAACAGTTCTCCAGCCTGTCTGCCAGGTGTCTCCACCATTGTTGGCTGCACCGTGAATGGACTGTGTGAGACCTTCCGAAACTGTGAGCTAAAAAAAAAATCTTGCCCCCCTGAAGTTGTGGATGTTGGATGTCCTAGCATAGCAACAAACAAGTAATTGATACCCTTAGGAAGGATGTAGTTCCTAAAGTGAATGCTTCTGTGCAGAACTCTAGAGAGTTTAAGGTTGAGCAGCGATCTCTCCCTCATGGTGAGCTGAACAGCTGTCACTAGAACGCCAGGCCACGATTTACAGCCTCCACTTCTCAGGTCAAAGCCTAACTGGGTATGTCAGCCAAGGTGATGGGATGTGGAGAATGGAACCTCGTGTGCTTGCACCAGGCTCCAGGTTCAAACATTGGTTCTCACCCCAGAACTTGTATCAGTCACCAACATGTAGAAGGCTGCACTGCACTCCCAGATCTCAGGTGCTGCAGGTCTGGGAACCGCCAGGGTGGTCCTGGCGTTCCTGTAGGAGATGAATCGAGAACAGTGGCTGGAGGAAAGAAAGCGCAGGAAGGCATTTAGGGCACACTGTTGTCCACCGTACCTTACCCATAGGTTGGCTTTCTGCAATGGCATGTGATAGCTCAGTGGTCGCCTGACACTAGGTCACAGTGCTCAGGTCCCCACCTCAACCCTCAGGCCTCATTGCATCTCAGTACAGTTATTTTAAGAAAGACTACATTCACATCCATTTTAGCATTAGTACACTTTTTCTGTGCCTAATTTATATCATAGACATGCATGTATAGGAGAAATACGGCTTCTGTGGCTTTAGGCATTCACTGACATCCTGGAGCAAAGTATCTGTGGACAAGGGGGACAGTCTTAAGTTCCTTTTGAGTTTTAATAGTGGCAAATTGTTCTCCACCATCATGGTACAGAAGTCCTTGTTGTTTTGCTTCCCTGGCAGCCCTTGGTATTATCTGACTTCTTAAATGTACCAGTAGAGAGCCTCTGAGGAGCTGTCTCGGGGGGCTAACAGTCTGCCTTATCCTGATTATCAGCAATGTTGTATGACTATATGGCTTTTTTTTAGCTTCTTTGGGTATGAAATATCTGTTCAAAATTTCACTTATTTACTGGATTTTTCATCTTTTCCTCTTGGTTGATCGGTTCTGTAAAAACATATTTGGGATGTTGTCCACTTGCACATGTCATGCCCAGGTTTGCAGCTGACTGTGCATGCTGTTTATGTCGTTTTCCCAATGAACCAAATCCCTTAATTTAGTGGCATACATGCCTGTTTCGGGGAGGGCTGATATTTTTGTGTCTCTTTATTAGGAAGTGTGTTTTATATCTCCACCACATACAGATCATCTTCTATATTTTCTTCCAAAAAAGTGTTGTATAAATTGATGGAGTTTTACATAAATTTTTGTCTGTCACTGTTACTTTTTCTGTATGATACGATGTTGGAGTTTGACTTTATTTTTTAATAAAAATGGACTCTCTGCATCGCCTACAGAAAAGCCCACCTCTTGCACCCTCAGGGGAAGTGCCCGTTCCTCCATGTGGGTGGTCTGTTTCTGACATTTCTCTGTCCTGTCAGTCAGTGTGCTCAGTATCCCCTGGGGTGACTGTGTTGTCATACTGGTGCCGTGCTGTGATTCCTGACACCTGGTAGGAGCAGGATCCTCCCCAGGGCCATCTTACTTCCTTTGCACTTTATCCATCCACGGCCATATGAGATTCTGCTTCGTGTTGCCAAGGATGAGCATGGCCACAGGGTTGATGAGTCCTTTCCCTCTAAAGGGCAGTGGGTTGGCAGGTCTTCGTGCAGTGCTTTATGCTTACGTTACTAATATCTTAGATTTTTTTTTAGAAAAACTTACCCACTGTCTAATAAAATAAGAGATCCAAGAAAACATGAATTGAAAGCCTCCACCTACCCCAAGTTCTGAAGGAAAGTAAAAAGTTTCTTAATTTTTCTTTTTTTTTTTTTTTTTTTTTTTTTTTTTTTTTTTTTTTTTTTTTTTTTTTTTTTTTTTTTTTTTTTTTTTTTTTTTTTTTTTTTTTTTTTTTTTTTTTTTTTTTTTTTTTTTTTTTTTTTTTTTTTTTTTTTGTACTATAAAGCACCTTTCATCTGTAAAAGAATCCTCTCAGGCTATAGCATTTGTTGAGAAGGCATCTCTAAGACATCAGCTATTACCTGTGTTTTCGTACTCCTTCCCTGCATTTGCATGTTTTTATCTTAGTCTGAAATAAAAATTTTAGTCTTTTTGTGAGCACAAACACACACACATGTGCACAGGCACATAAACATGCACACACACACATACACATGCAATACACATGCATGCGAAACAAATAACACAGACAAAGCCTTTCTGTTCCTGCGCTAATCCAATGAAAACAAAGTAAATCTGTCAGACATCTGGGAAAATCGCAGTTTCCTCCCAAAGCGTTAAGCTGTTTACACAAACACAGACACATTCCCATTTTTCCCTGTGTGATGATAATCAGTTACTTCTCTATCCTGCTCTAAGTGTCAGTTGTTGTGGCACATAACATTAGTGGTGACATGCATTTTAATAAAAGAAAACTCAAAAGAGTATGAGTCAATTATACTTTAAAAAGCAGCTGTTTTCTATGTGGGGAGTTTCAAAACCACAGTATTTTACTTGGTACCAGCGGTTGAAGAGTGGCAGGTTTGCACCCTCGCTCCAGTGAGAGTGGCACTTTACACATTTGTTATGTCCTCTTTCGTCTAGTTATGGAATGACTTTTCATGCGTGTGTGTATAGTTTACACATTTTGACCACAGTTACATTGCACACACGTCTACATGTCTTAGTGAGGGGTACCTCGATTTCCCTTGGCTCGGTGTTTTTTTTTTTTCCTTTTTTATGTCTTTTTAGCAACATTCTTCTTTCCAAATTTTATGGATATGTATACAATTGATACATAATGTTTACACTGAATATGAGTATTTTGTATTCATGTATTTTGAATATTTCTCCCTTCCCACTATCCCCACCATCACCACCACCACCCATTTAGTTCTATGAAATGACTGTATTCTGGTCCTGTGGCAGCTTTCTGAATCTATGATCTGTAGTCTTAGGGTAGGTATCTGAGAATTTTCCAGTATTTAGAATCTGGGTCGCATTTCCCTGTCTGTCCCCAGGGAACTGTTCCCTGCCCAGTCCTGTGAACTTAAGCTTCTTATGCAAGCCCCTCCAAGGAGTGGAACCCAGGAGAAGTGGCTGCTCCCCAAAGCATGAAAGGAGGGAAGAAACCAAGAAAATAAGGCAAAAAGTCCATACGTCCTCTTGTTCAAGTAGGCGTGAAATGTCAGAGCCAGTTTCACTTTGTGTCCAACCTGTGTTAAAAAGAGGGAGAAGAGGAAGTCCCAGCACTGTGATCTTCATGCTGGGCTTGGCAGTGAGGGTTCCCAGTGACTGGGTTTGTCATGCTCATCAGAAGGGGGATAAATTATTGGGTGTGTCCACTCTGCTCACACTTTAGGGAGGAGAGCCACACACAGAATCTGTCATTCTGACATGGCCCTTCCAAGAGTAGACGCTGTCCTTGGTTCTGTTTCACAGGAGGCCCAAGGACGGTTAGAGAAGTCACCTACCTGCTTAGGGTCACCCAGTAGATAGATGGCAGGGGCAGGATCCAGCATGCGATTGTCTAGCTCAGTGACAAGCCTGACGTGCGGCACCTTCTCCATTGTTCACAACATCAGGGACACCCCTGCCACCAAGGGGGCTTAATCTAGAGCAGGCTTGTCCAAACTGCAGGCCATATGTGGCTCAGGGTGGATTAGAATGTCCTTGAACAAAAACATGTTAAGTTTCTTAAAACATTATCAGTATTTTTTCATGCCATTGAGGGTTGAACCCAGGGCCTTTACACCGAGCTACATCTCTACACAGTCTTCTTCCTCATTTTGAGACAGGATCTCACTAAGTTACCCGAGTTGGACATGAACTTGTAAACGTGTGCTCTCAACGTCCAAGAGTGCTAGGATGACAAGCCTTCTACCATCATGCCCAGCTGAGTTTTTGTGTACGTAGTGTGATTTTTTTTTTTTTTTTTGTAAATCAATTGCATTAAGTATATCTGATCATTTATATATGACTCAAGACAATTTTCTTTCACTCAGTGCTGTGTGGGCAAGCCAGAAGGCACACACCCATGATCCAGACAGAGGGTGAGAAATTAAATACCACACTAGTGTAAAGGCTCTGGCATGTGTTTCTGTTGCAAAGCATCCCAGAAAAACTTAAACAGTGTTTCGTGTTCTCTGTGCTTTGGAGGCAGTTTGGCAGCTCTGGACGTTAAATGAGGCATGGGCATGATCTTTCAAGTGCAAGTTCACCTGGCTTTGTTAAGCAGGAGGCGGGTTCTGTCTGCTAAGGGGAGGCCAGAGCCACTTGCTCAGTGTTCATGGCCAGTTCAGAAGACCTCTTTTCCTCATAGTGTCCTTTCTGTCACAGCACAAGCAGTGTCTTCTCACACCTATGGAAGGTCTCTATGCCTCTGTCAGCCTTATTTTCTTTCTCTGCAGCGCTGAAATACAAACTCTTTTTTTCTGCAGTGTTAGGAGTGTCCACGCAGGCCCTTGTGTGGGTGAGTAGAGTTTGCCATTCCTGGGACCTGTGCATATCTGGACGAGGTGGAGGCAGTGAGGCTTCCAGAATTGGGTCCAAGTTGTGGATCAAATGGGCCAGGCAAAATGACAAGTATGGATCCAGAAAGACCAGCTTATGTGCGCATCCTGGGGTGTCCCTGATGCTAAGTTATTTATGTATTTATGTATGTGTTATGTATATACTGAGGTCAAACCTAGGGTCTGATCTGAGATACATTTGCAGCTCATTCTTTTAGATTTAATTTTAAGGCAGGGTCTTGTCAAGTTATTTAGTTATTCAGATTAGGCTTGAACTTGGAAACCCCCTGCCTTAGCTTTCCAGAGTGCTGAGATCACAGGCATGTGCCTCCAGGCCTGGATTAAGTCGTTTCCTTTAAACCACAGACAACAGGGTTTTCAGGACAAGTATTCACAGCCAGAACTTCTTCAAAATACACTCAGGTAGGAATGCACACAGGCCTCCTGGAGAAAATGCTGACTCAGGCATTTGCCCAAGAGACTGTTGGATACCTCCTGAGTGCCACATAGGGACAGCCACTGGCCATACTGCAGTGGTCACTCAACCAACTAGGTCCTGGTCCTCACAGTGTTTTGTGCCAGAAACATACCAAGTTATCACATGAATGAAAATGTGCCAGTGGCAAGTACTAGGGGGCTGGGACCTGTTCATGGTGTCCAGGTTGGGCTTCCTGAGCCGTGAGACAATGGAACAGACAGAACAGGCCAGGCCAAGGCCCAGGGTATAAAGACTTGTGGATTTCCATGGAAAGGATTTTATTACTAATCCTGCAATATGTGTATGCTGAGAATGTTGGTTGTTTCCTGGGGTGATTCTGAGTTTACCACACAGTCCAGCACGTGAACATCTAAAACCACTCAGGCAAGTGTCAGAGCACCGTGTCCATAGCCATGTAGAGCCTATGCCATAAGACTAAGAAAAGTTTAGGGAAGGCAATGGAAGTTGTAACCACGCCCCCTCCACGCTATAATGAGGGGATAATGTATTTCCCAAATCCAAATTTAAGAGACATGGCTGTTTAGACTTCTCAGTTCATATCAACAACAGAAGCCCACCACTGTCCTGACCAGTTATAATTTGCACGCAAAGTGCAGGATGGCAGCTAGGACAAGTACAGGGCCAGAAGCTTCTCTGCGCACACCCTGTGATGGTCCCATCTCAAAGCACACTGCAGTGAGCTCATCCGTGAGGCCAGTGCAGTGAGGTGCAGGAAAAGCTTAAAGAGCTTCAGAGTCAACTCAGAAAAGACTTAAAGGAAAAATCCCAGACCCAAACAAAAGCGGATGTGGGGGGAGTCATGGTCGCCTCAAGCAACTGCAGCCGACCGCGCATTCCCGCGTCTGCTCTTGCCTTTCTGTGTGACGGGGACCCATATTTTTTGCCACCAGCCATTTCACTGCTTCCTTGTGGAACCCACATGGCCCTTCACTGCAGCGAAGCTGTGCCTTTCCACCCAGCTGGGCACACACTCTGGCTGTGCCTGCCGAGGCGTCAGAACTCTAAATGTCACCCCATGGTCTTCCACCCTGACAACGCAACTCTTTGCAACATTGGCTGCTTAGTTTCCGTGGCCCCAGATTGGGCAGAATCACTCTCGAACACACCTCCCGCCCCCCACCGTCTCATAAACCCTTCCATTTTCCTCAGACTCTAATTGCATTATCAAGTGCTTTGTTTGGTTCATTAATTCCTTCCCAGATGATTTCCTCCTGGTAGGTTTCGAGCAAATTCTACCCATGTCTAATAAATCATCTCAGAAAATGCTGCAGGTTTTTCTCTCTTTCTTTCTTTTCCTCTGTGGTAGGAATTGAGTCTGCATGCTCACTCCTAGTCCCTATGTGGTCCCATCTGCTTCCTTCTTCAAAAGCAACCTTTTCAGCTTCACTGTTAAAATTTTTTAACTATTTGACCACAGAGTAGAGACTTCCCAATTGGACTTCACTCCATGGTTACTACAGTGCCTGGTTCGCTGGAAGGTTCTTAAAATTACTTTATTGTTCAATACATATGCGACTGCGTCTCTGTTCTTTGTGGTCTGCTGGACCTGAGAATCAGGGAGGTGGGCGATGTTGCCAGTAAAATGAAGCCAGGAAGTCTTAACTGAGTCTTCCTAGAGTGGGAAAGGATTTGGCGTCCAGGTCCTACTTCTAGGATGCAACAGGGCTGTGTGGGGTTATCTCTTATAAGGCTGTACAGCATCCAAGGGCAGCCAGCTGTGGGGTAGCCAGGGTGGCAGATAAGGAAACGGAGGCCTGGAAAAGATCGCTGGTTTCTTTGCACAGGTGTATTCTACTTTGTCTACATTCTCATTTGGTTTCCAGCATTTCACAGGTGATACATGTACATCAGAATCCTGTAGTGTTTTTAGCCCGGTTCATACTCATTCTACCAACATCTGTGGTTTTTAAAATTATTTATTTTAGCTAGTCTAACAAATTATTTCTGTTCCATGTGCCAGATGTTCTTTGCTGCTAAAATATGAAGTTATTTCCCCACATTCCTTTTTCAAACTTTTATCACAAAACAGCGAGGATCGATTATTATAATGTGGTCATAGTTTAAAACCTTTCAGTGTCTGAAGTCCAGAGAGCAAGTCACTTTGTGATTTTACTGGGGATAAATATCCTGGATGTCATTGTTATTTTGGGGCCATGTGTAAGCCACATTTATAAATCTCTGAGAAAGAAGTATACACTTAAGTTTGTTTTTGATTCATAACAGTTCTAAATCTTGCCCGTGAAGAGTTCTGTAGGACTGGCTAGTCCCACCACCTCTCATTGGTTTTTGCTGAAAAGCCAGTATTTTCCTGAATTCTGCTGTAATTTCTCATGGTGACTATTGGGTGATTGCACATTTCAGTAGTGACAAGCTCAGATTTGTGCATTCTATTAATAAAAAGTGTCTCCAGTTGCAAGGAGGGGTCTTAGCAAGCCATGAATTGTTTGGCAGTGCAGTCAAGGTACATCCAGGTTTCTTACTGTGTGTAAGCCCTCCTACCCTCCTACCTGGAATAGTCGTACAGCTAAAATTTAAGTTGAGATTATTTAGATTTAGAAATAATTTCACAACCTTTATTTATTAGGCATGTTGTTTAAATTTAGAAACTGTATTTCAACCCACCAGAAAAGTGGCACTTATTTTCTCCCTTAGTCTTAATTTTCCCACCAAGCTGAACAATAATTTTTAATTAAAAATGTAGAAATTAAGATTTTGAACAACTACAAAGTAAGCTTGTGTTTTAATTCAATATGTCAACTAGACACGCAGTGGCCTAGCTCCCTCCTCCCCTCATAGCATCGCTATCTCCAGTTCTTCCTTTGGGTACCCAAGTAAAGTGCAGACAGACCCTCCACTCCAGAAGGACTGAACAGCAGATATCTCCCTACTAACAACAGACTTCACCTCTGCAGCCTTCCTCATGAGGAATAGTAAAGGGGAAAGAAAAGATAATGAGAAATCTGCATATGAGAAGGATGAGAATTAATGCCACTTGAAATTACTGATGTCTATTAAAGGTAAAGCTTCAGAAGTAGGAAGTTCACTTCAGATATGGTTCAGATTTTTTTGTGGGGAAGGGAGCTGTAGATTGCACACACCGCCTGTGCTCTGAGCTACACACCCAGTCCCTTTTTATTATTTGGTTTGAGACAGGGTCTCACTAAGTTTCTGTATGGCCTGATCTATGCTTGAATTTACAGTCGTGCTTCAACCTTTCCAAGTCCTGGAATTATAGGTCTGAGCCACTGGGTGCTTTGGGTTTTAAAATATGGTACACAAAAATCATGTGGGATATAGTTCACATGAAAAGCAAAGATTTTTAGGAAGCCGCGGGTACAGTTTCCCCCAGGCAGCTGGAGAACGGGTCCCTTTGAGTTAGGAGGTACTAGGATCCACACTCGATGGCTCTTTTTAACCCATTTGCAGAATAAACCCTTCCTCTGTACTCTCTGACTGTGCAGAGGTGTTTGACTTGAGAGGCTTACCAGAGCTCCCAGCAATAGCTAGGACCTTGGTTGGGGTGCGGAGAGCAGGGTGACATGGTGGTGCAGGTTTGTAATCCCAGCTCTCTGAGAGTCTGGGACAGAAGGATCGCAAGGTTGACCCCGGCCTGGGAACTTAACAAGACCCTGTCTCAAACCACAAGAAAGGAAAAAAGAGCAGGTTGTGGCAGCATGTCCTTGGCATGCACGTGGGAGGATGTCCACCAGGCAGTGACCTAGGCCTGGGGGCCAGTCCATCACAGAGTCCCATGGCATCGGAGCATTGAAAATTCCCAGAAGCCCCAGACCTACTCCAGTCCTTGTTTAGGGCAAGGTTATGAAATGTGGCATTCGTGTTTTATCATGGTCTGCCTCGAGTATTTCATCTTAGCTAAGAAAGCTTTATTTGGGGATTAGAGACCAAGTTTAAGCTCATCAAACTGCTGCTTAATAATCAATGACCCTTTGGCAAGGAACTTCATCTTAAATCTCAGCACCCTGTGACCTGGATGGTGGCTACAAGGGCTCTGCTTCCCTAGCCTCTTTTCTGTGCAGATCTGACCACACGTCATCAGTCTGGTCCGTTCCAGGCTATTCTTCACACAGTAGCCACCCAGGTACTGCAGTGACATTTTTAAGAACATACATACCCAAACACGAACCTTCCAGGTCCTACATCATTTCAAAATCAAAGTGGTTTGGGGTGTTTTGTGTGGTTTTGTTGTTTTTATTTTGCTTTTGATATTTTTGGTAAAAGTACCTAAAATCTATTGTCCTGGCACATTTTCAATATATATTACTAGCCGTTATTTAAAAGTAGAAAAAAGGAATGGTAACTGCAGGAGATAAAGGATACGTTTATTTGCTCAAGTACAGTAATTTCATTATATATTGAAATTTCATCTTGTACATCTTAAAAATCAAAGTCTTTAGCTTCTAAGAATCAGCAACCTACACCTGCTGACCCCCTTCATTCCGTAACACCCCACCTATCCTGACCGTTATGTGTATAAAGGTCCCCTCCTATGCTCCAGGCTTTCTTCTGCCACAGAACCTTTACACATGACTTTACCTCTGTGTGTACTCTTTCCCTCCCCTTTAAGTCATTCTTCCTATGTGTGCTCTGCATCTCTTCCTCATTGGCACTCTGTCTAGCCATCTGCCTCTCACCTCACACAGAGCTCCCCCCTGCCCTCAGCAGTGGGATTATTACCCCCCCCCCACCAGCTTCTTCCTCAGACTGCTCATCACTAGACGACGGACTGATAAATAAATGAATAACTATACATAAAGGGTGAAGTCTAGTACCTGGTGCACAGAAAATGCTTAGGGCCATTAGACATTATCATTCAAATGAGATAGGACTCCTGCCAGCCAGCAGGTAACTGTAGTCTTTGAGGAACTTTTCAAACTCTAGCCATATTTTTTTTAGTTTGTCCTGTGTGAGGAAAGTCTTAAAATGCTATTTTAAAAATTGAAAAGCCATATTGTAATTGATACAGGATGTCGATGGATATCAAGCTAACTAGCAATTGTTCTTATAGTGAAACCAAAATCCAAAACAAAGCAAAAGCCTATTCTACCAACATTTAGTAGTAGTTTCATTTCCTATGGGCACCAGGTTCCTTTCAACTGTGGGTGTGTGTAAGCGTGTGTATGTGTGTATGCACGCACACTACAAACAGTGTTGTCAACTATTAGCATTCTAGTATCCCTTGGAACCAAAGTTACTTTTGATCTAATTGATCCATGTCATAATTTTGTTTCTCTGGATAGAAAACCGAGAACAAATGATGCCTAACTACCGTATTGATGGTAAAGTTTTGGGGCATAAAGATCAGGAAATCATATTTCCAGTCAATCAGCTTTGAATTTTTTTTTTTGGGGGGGGGGGCTGGCATTCATTGTTCATCTGGCCCTTGTGTCACTTAAAGGTATTCCGGAAGTTACATTACTTGTTAAAAGGAACAAACAAAATATTGGATATTGAAACCAGCTCTGGTGGCACAGGCTATAATCCTAGTATGCTGGGAGGTTGAGACAGGAGAATCACAAGTTAAATCCCAGCCTGTGCAGTTTAGTGACCTAGCAAAGACTGTCTCAAAATAAAAATGTGGTACTTCTCTCTTTCCTCTGTGTTTGGGATGTGGGAGGGAGTGTCTATCTGCGCTTGAGGTGCCCCTACCTAGTCACCTGCACTTAAGAGCCCAGGCTCAGGAGAAAAGGTTGGTCATGACCACTGGGATTTTTTGCAAATATTCCCACATCTTTCTCTTTACAGAAGTCTCTCTTTCTGTTCTTCACAAAGTAGGGGATATGTTCTGTGATACTTGGGATCATATTAAACAATGCTTCTGCATACATCTAAGATCAGAAGTGCTCTGTATAAAGTATGTGTGTATTTTCTAGCTGGAGAAGATACTCAGGTTTGAAAGAACACAGGGAGATTAGGATTTTGAAGCCGTGTTCCCAGGCTCCCACCACTGGAGTACTCAGGACAGGATAAGCTGATGCTGTGAAATATTACCTTTAAGATCACATAAACCTGTGCACGTTAATTTCAAGATCCATACTCTTCTCAAGTTACTGGAGTTTAGTTGATGCCATCACTTAAAATCCCATGCTGATGACATCAAGGCTTCTAAAAGGAGATACACAAGATTTTGGCTAAGGAAACATAGGTATTTGAAGGGGAAATTTTTCTAATATTATTAAACTAATACTTATTAAATACATATATGTTTTTTAGCTTTTACTTCTGGAACAGACATCATTTTTTTTTTTACTCAGTGGTTGATAGCCAGTTAGAATCTATTTTTAGGTAAAAGATTTCAAAATACGAGATACTTAATATAGACACAAGGTAAGATTCCTGCAAGATTACCCATGTACCCACTGATCTGAGCCGTTCACATGGAACTAAGTAAGGGGGAAGCCTGTGGTTGTGAAAATACTGTTAGGATAGATTTAGACACATCCACAGAGGTTAGACCTGAGTGACCTCTATAGGTTCAGTTATATGCCCTAAAAACTGAGATCTAGGGAGTATAGTCGGGCTACAAACATCTATCTCTGAAAGGAATACCATTCTAGGCAACCCGGCCTTTAGGCACCATTGCTACGCTGTGACTCAGAGTGCTTCTTAACTGCCATTGTCCTTAAAAAACAGAGATGTTGCCTTCCCTTTGTCAAGCCCTACAGGAGACCATAAATTTGAAATAAATTAAGATGCTAAGAGTTTCCCAAATCAGGGCTCCAAACATTTTACTTTTCTCTGTGTAGTTTATTATCATCTGGACCTTCCAGTGGAATCTAAGTTTTAATTAGTTTGAAAACATAGGTGTGATATTTTACAAAATGAAATCACTGCCCTTGTATTTAATTAAATGATCCTTATAAAAGTTGGACTTTATCCAGGGGCGCAATTTATAGTAGGCTGAATTTAAAGTTGCATTAGCATTTTATGTTGCGGTCGTTGGCACACGTACTAGAAATGGAGGTGCTTGTGACACACCGATTCTGAGACATCAGATGTCTCCCTATAAATAGGCCCTCATTTTCTAAGGTGAAGAAAGTATGAGTCTTCTCTCAATGGTGAATTTCAGAATTTCCTTAACGGCTTACAGTTAAGTTGTATGAAACTTAGGAGGCCGGTAGGGCTCCTAGGTTTTGGGAGGTACCATTTCTAGGTAGATAGTGAAAACTAAGTAGACAGCCGCTTTCTAGATCAGGGGCTCAGCAGATGCTACAGCGTGGCCCATCTCTCGGAGCAGAGGGCCGCTCCAGCCAAATTCCTCATGAGTTGTAAACACAAGGCTTGCCCACCCTGCCATGTGTCCATTTGACCATCTCGTGAGTGGCTTCCAGAAGTTGTGGCCACATTCTCCCAGTGGCATCCCAGGAGCCAACAGGAGAGCTAGCCTCACCAGGTCACCTCACCAGATAGTAGCTGAGTGAGCCAGTGGCTGAAAGGAGGACATGTGGATTGTCAAGGGCCTGCACTCACAAATGGAGTGTCTGCTAGTTCAGTCGTGGGTCTCAGGACTGATGGCAGCAGAAAAGACAGCCACAGGGACCTTCTGCAGAGACTGAAATGCAGCTGGACAGGAATCGTTCCATGTCGTCAGCATAACTGCCTGTCTTGTGGCAGGACACCTAAAGCCCAAGGACCTCCGTGACCTCCCTTAGTGTCATGTCCTGTTTATGACAGTGTTGTTTGCCTTGAGTTGAACTGACTAGATTTTTGCCATAAGTGTGTCCTAGTCCCAGGGGGACAGCCAGAGCCTTAGGTGAACAACTTAGGCATTTAATTTATAATAAAGTTTGCAATCAGCATTTCTTGTTCCAAAACATTCCATTTACTTGGTTTTAGAGCCGCGTAAACTGTTTTAAAGGCAATCTGCTCAATTGGGCGAGGTAATGATATTTAATTTGACCGGGCCAGACGTCACTGGATGCACATCCGTCTGTAATCGCAGCCATCAGCAGCGCCGTTTCGTGTAATGTGGCTATGATGCTAATCCCGTGAAGAAAGGCTGTCATTCTCGGTTGGCTGCCGGCATGCACCCGAGTCATCACCTCGCTAAGTCTCCCGGTGATGTGATTCCGAGATGACAGTGTAATAAGTGTTATGTGCACAAGGTAATTCAAAACAAATTTGGCTGCAGAAATAGATCGTCGAGGATGGTAAACTTCCGCCTTTTCTCATCGTCTTTAAGAGAATGTAATGATCCCTAAAAATAACTTGTCAAGAAGCTTGTGTGGCAGGGGTCAAGTCCTGTAAAATTTATCTGCTACAGTCCCCTCCTCGAGAATCCTAGCAGGAGGAGACCTGAAAATATTCTTGTGTGCGAGCTGGGCGGGTGTACAGAAGCCCCCTCAGACCAGCACGAGGGGCAGAGTTTGCTTCTTTGATTTCAGGTTGTGTCACCCTGGGATAACACAATTCCGGGGAAGATTTCCTTTTGCATTAACATCTTCGTATATTTTTATTACTGGCATGTTAGGCACTCTAAGTAGATTGTCTTATTTAAACCTTGTAATAATTCTAAGAAGCATTACACTGTAATTATATTTATTTTTGCAGCTGAGGAAACAGACTCAAGGAGAATAGTTAAATTCCCCAGTGCCCAGAGCCAGCACTCCAACTCTGGCTTTAGCCCCAGTGCCATCCCTGCACTATGAGAGAGCAGGAGGTCACCTGGCTTGTGGACAGTGTATTTAAACTGTGCTTAATGGAAAATTCCATGGCACTGGGCTGCTCATATTGCTACGTTTGGCACAAGGATCAGAAATGCCTTCCTTGCGGGCCTCATGGCACAGGCCTCTATCCCTGCACTCAGGGAAGACGAGTGTCCATTGGGGCAATTTAGCAACAAGATCCTGTCTCAAAATCAAAACAAAGTGGGCTGAGGGTGTAGCTCAGTGTAAAGGCCCTGGGCTTGATCGTCAGTACCATTTTTTAAAAATGCCTTCAGAAGTGTCAGCCACAGCAGTGGAGACATCTTTGTGGTCATGGAGGGCGTTTCTCAGTTACCTGAAGTAGCAGACCTCCCCTGGAGGTTGCCAGCTCTCTTCTTGGCTTCCCTGCACTAAGACTACAAACACTGCCGCAAGGTTGGGCATAACCAAAAGACCTCCCTGATTTTTGTCAAAGACCCATGGAGTGCTTTGCTTATAGTCTAGGCTTAGACTGCTGTGAGCAGGGTGTGCCTGCATAGTTTAGGTACCATATCACTATGCCCTAACTGGGACACTGTTGGCTTACAAAGTCTACCCATGTGCATCAGTCGTGTCCAGCTCCAGTCTATACAAGTCAGCCGATTAAGTGGCACCTGTAAGCCAAGAAGCATTTTTCACTTACTCTTTTATGTATAGAAAAGAAAGTCTTTAGGCAAAATAGAAAAATGTAGCCATTCCTAATTTTACCATAAGTCTCTGGTATTTACAGCTGTTAGGATGTTTTGATTTGTGGGAGTTAGGATCTGCACCCACTGGCTTAAAGTATACAAACTGAATTAACCAAGTACGACAAGAAGTCCATAATAAGAGGTTCCACGCCTGGTAGTTCATGTGTACAGTGGCATCACCAGAGACCTCAGTGCCACGTTCAGTGTAGTAATTTGACCTCTAACGCTGGTTCCCCCTGATCCCAAGCTGTGGCCTCAAGTTCAAGAAACGCATGCAGATGATTTGTTCAGTGTCCAAAAAGGGTCCTCGGTACCTCCTACACCTGCTAAGAGTGAACAGATCCTCAAGCCTCCTAGTAGAGTCCCCGTCTGATCCCAGCAGGGGGACTTACATAGCATGCCTATGCCTGTATCTGTCATTAGGCGAGAGGAACAAGACCACCGTGATAAGCCAAATCCATTTAAAATCCCATGTCCCCCCAAGAGGAAGCTGCCTGATGCGGTGAGAAGGAAATAGAGAGGGAGAGCTCCGTGGCAGAACAGGAGCAGGGAGGATGCTTACGGACCAGGCAGGTGGCAGTTCTTCCTGTGTGGTGTTCATCAGACCTGCTGCTGGTTGTGTCAAAAGTAGATTCTAGAATGAACTCCTCTTGTAGACACAGTTAGGAGACTCCTGAAGTCTAATGTCCCTCCCTCTATTCATTTAGTTTTGTGTCGCTTTTGAAGAGAATGGGAAGTTAAAGAGGAGGAAGAAGAAACTATACCATCAGAGGACAGAAATTCGACTTTTATTCCCTTTGGGCAAAGGCCTGATACTTCCATGTAAATGAAGGAGGCACATAAGTCGTTGAACATCTTGAGGTCTGAGTTCACTGTGGCAAACCCACTTTGCTCCTTGACATCCTCAGTGAATACCAAGGGTTGAAGGCCATCATGACTGCTGGGCATTCGCCACGCCCAGGACCTCCTGAGAGAGCTACATTTGACACTGAGTTACCCTTGTATAGTAAATCTCTGTATTACAGGTTGAGCGCCCCTAATTCTGAAATCTTAATTGCCCTGAAATCCAAAAGTGTTGAGCGCTGTGACTCAAACTTTCAGATGTCAGATCATTTGGGATTTCAGAGGATCCACTGGAGATGCTCATCAGGAAAAATCTTTGGCATGTATTTCAAAAGTTTAAGCCTAAACTATTAAGCATTTTGGCCCTAGCATTTTAGATAAGGGACATGCACACTTGCATTTGACTCTTAGTGTCACATATTAATGGGAAAATATGGCTCATCGTTCTGCCTTCCTTCCCCATACTCAGGCTGCTTTTCATCTATTTCTCCCTCATTACGCACCCACATCCTCCCAACCCTAGGCATTCTTGGTTCTAAGCAACCAAGAGAAGGGGCCACCAAGAGAAGCTGTTTTGGAGATCCAGAAAGAATTCCTCTGTGTCCTTGTATTCCCTTCTCAAAGGAGGGTACCTCAAGGCAGTTGTAGGAAGGACCCAGTTGCTCCACATCCTGTAGGGTAGGAGATTAACTCTGGTGGCATAGATGTTAGCGTATTCACCTACACACACGTCCTTTTGTGACCCAGAGCTCCCATCCTACTTCGTTCTTAACTACATTAAATCTCAATCTTTACTGACCTCCAGTGAATCTCTTCATTACAGGGAATAATCTAGTCCCCAACCCAATAGTTGTTTACAGGTACTCGGGGCTTATGATGGGCTTGTCGGGTCATAGGAGAGAGGTCTGTAAAACAAAAGCAGCAGCACAGTCTATGTGCCTGCTCTGCCCCACCTCAACATGAAGCCAGCAGAGCATGCTTCAAAGGACAGGATATGAAGGGGGAAACTTCCAGGCAGGGACAAGGCTCTTGTTCCATCTGCGTCTTGATATTTATAAATTAAGTGCTAAAATACACATATTGAAAGAACAGACTGTCAATCTGAGAGACTCACACTTAGGATCTTCTATGTAGAATAGAATGAGGCAGTGTTGCTCTCCCCAGGCGATCTGAGACTGGGGCGCTTCCATGGCCATACAGTGTGCAGAATGTCATTAGATATCATCATTAGCTATTTGTTTTTAACCAAAAAGGGGTGGGTAATACTGAAATAATTTAGAGCCTGATAAGTTTCATGGAGTCTGATCTTAAGCTCTTACTGAACTGTCTGCATACAGCATGTAAACCTGCATAAAATTCCTGTGACGTATAGGAGCTGGGGGGAAGACGACAATAGGTTAAATAATGGACTTCTGTGTTATCTGGAATGACCTTACTTTCTAGAAATAAGATTCTGGCTTGTTTTCCTTGGGTAAGATTTCCTGCAGGTAGCTGTGTTGAGTTAGTAGGGACTGTACCTCGGGAAGGCCTGGACATAGCTTCCACACTGGGAGCCACCAGAAACTACCCACGTCATCATGTGGGGTTTATCACGGGCTATGGAGGAGGGAGGTCCACGTACTTTTGGTCCCGTCCACGTCTCAGGACTGTGAGTAGGGACCTATTGAGAGCTGCCTTTATGTAGTCCAGGGGGTAGGGAAACTTTTTCTACCAAGGGCCATATGAGTGTATATGATGTCCTTCACGGGCCACACCACATTAATAACTTAAAAATTAGCCTTTTGTTATATTTGGTAAAATATTTAATTAACTCACCCCTAATCTGATGGTTTTCTTGGTGGGGCCGGACCATATGGCCCATGGGATGGGCATTTGTGCTGCAGCAAAGAACTGTACATAGTGGGGACATAAAATCATAGTGAGCCCTGCTTTTGTGTCCCCAGCTGTCAGCCATAGGTGGATTCAGCAACTATCATTTCCTTCCTCTTTTTAATGCAAATTTTAGGGGAAAGCAAGTAAATTTTAGAAGGAGACTTCATATCATATCATTTCCCTAAAAGGAAGACAAGTGTCAGCTGACACAAACTGGAAAAATACACACACCATGAACACATAACAATGTAATTAATTTCTAGTTAGCTATTATTGCCTGATAAAGGCTGAGAGCCCGAGGCTGGTCTTTTCTCTCATGGGCAAGATTAGCAAGTGATGAAATTGCATTAAAGACATTTCAGTAGGAAACCAGGACTTCCCTGCTGTGAGATTTATTATTTCATGCCCAATCTGCATCCCCGAGTCTCACCCCTGCCTGCCGGGCATTCTTGGGAAACTAAAATACAGAGAAGTGAAAATCTCTGACACCTCCGCCCTGCTTTTACCCGAAATCACTCAAGCCCCGTGTGTCCCTCTTTCCAGTTTCTACTTAATTGTAACCTGGCCAATCCTTAATATTTCTCAATAGGTCAATGGCAAAGACTTATCCCGAGCAACTCATGACCAGGCCGTGGAAGCCTTTAAAACAGCCAAGGAGCCCATCGTGGTGCAGGTGTTGAGGAGGACACCCCGGACCAAAATGTTCACCCCTCCCTCGGACTCACAGCTGGTGGACACAGGCACCCAGACCGACATCACCTTTGAACACATCATGGCCCTGACAAAGATGTCTCCCAGTCCACCTGTGCTGGACCCCTACCTCCTGCCAGAGGAGTAAGTAACCCCATCGGGATTCCCTAACGTGTTAAACCTAGGAACAAATAGTGGCAAACTTGACTTCTTCCCTTCCATGTGGTGAAAAAAAATTAATGTGTCTTATAATTTTCTTCCAAGTTGCCCATGTTTAACTTTATTGTTTATGGAGGCAATAAATCGAATCCTGCTCAAAACGGCTCCGAAATATTAACGATTTTATTATAACCCTGGAGCGGATTTATTCAAATTATATTCTGAGAACAAAATTACTTACAAATGCTGTAAAAGTTGTTTCGGAGTAAAATTTAATCACCGCAAATGGCAATTGGAAGATTCTGTAGTTATCACTGGAGGGAACGCTGATTGTTCTTTTAAGTAGACAACCAAGTAAGTTGAGAAAGCAAAAAAGAGCCGTTGAGATGCTTCCTTCTGCTTCCTTGGGTCTCACTGGCAACCCACCTCCACGCAGCAAGCCCATGCACGTGTGTCCCACAGCAATACTAAATATGCCAATTAAATAACAGCTGTGATTCAGTACATCACAATTTTTTTCTCCCAAATGACCCTTACTTCCTGCCAGAGACAGTAGCTCAGAGGGCTTTGAGTCAGACAAACTGATAGACTACTTTCTAGCTGGGAATTTAGGTTATTTTTTCCGTGTCTGGGTTTCACCTTCGGGTGCTAAGTTAATACGGGGTAAAGATCCTGTTGGCCTCCCAGGAGTGGGGAAGGAATCATCGATAGAAAGCATGGGAGTTCTCAGCATGGCGGACAGATCGCACTCAGTAAACAGGAGTGGCAGGAGTTCAGTCGTGCTCACAGGTAAGACACTTTCTGAGATCAGCTGCTGGCTGAAGGGTGGCCAGTCAGATGTAGCTTTTCCTGCGGGGCCGCTCCCATCTGGCGCCGATGACCTGGCACCCATCTGCAGATCCTTGTTTCACCTCCCATGGGGGAGACGAGAGTGGTCGCTGTGGGATTTCTATGAGTAACTCAATTGCCAGAGCAGGCTCATGTTTTGCCACAGTCTTGTCAAATCCCGGACAGAGGCTTTCTTTTCATCCCTCAGATTAGTGTTTAGCTGTCATAAGAACCCAGGGCAAATGTCCCAGGCCTGATGGCACGTGATGCTTGCGGTGTGCAAGACCTGTTAGCTCCCTTCTCACGGCTGTCCTTCCCTTCCCGGTTCTAGATAGCATCGGTGGCAGGGCTGGACGCCTCAGCTCTTTGTCTTGACACTCTTGTGTCCCAGCTGATCCTGGGAAACAGCTGGCCCCTTCCCTGAGCCTGGTCATTCGAACCAGTTACGTGACATTATGGACCAGAACTGCCTCACGTTATTGATGAGGCATTTAAGGCACTTGTAACTCTTCAGTGTGGAGCTGTGTCAGTGACAGGCCTTTTAGAAAACAGACCCCTAATTTCCTCTTAGGTCTAGTTAACATGACATGACTTAACCCCCTGGGGCAACTTGAGAAATGTCAGAAGAGCCCAGAGGTCAAGCATCTGCAGGTCCTGGCTGCAGGGTCCGTCTATAGCCAGAGCATGCATGGGGAATGAACCAGGCATTACATTGATTCCTGAGAGCTAAGACCCTCCAACGGTATTTTCAGGACTAAAAGCCCCTTAAGTGCAAGCAGTATATTTGCCTGATGGGGCCAGAAAATTGAAAGCCAGGCATTGTTTGAATGACCACTCAAGTCTGATCTGTTGTTTCAAAGCTAAGTGCCTGGGAGGGATGATCAGGGCCCCTTGATAGCTGCCTGACCTTTGAGAAAGGGGAAGGTTTGGGTCCCCAGCCAACAGACTCCCTCTGCCTGCATTTGGCCATGGAAAGCCAACAGAGCCTGTTAGTTCCCACTGCCTTCACCTTCAAGGTTCTATTAGTGGCATTTTACAGAGCTTGGTGAACTGTGTGTTTTATTCATTGTCCTAGAGGAACACCAAGCTCCTGGTCTCTCAGAAAGATGAGTCTGTGTGCACATGTGGGTGGCCAAGTGCACATTTATGCCTCCATTGGTGTGTGTGCATTATCCACACTGCATCTGTACTAAGCTGTGCAGTTAAGTGCATTTCTGATTGTGGGTATAGTCCAGAAAGTTCAAAAGACATTTTCTGGATGATAATGTAACAGTTTTGGTCTTAGCCCTTGCAAAGGAACACAGAGGACAGCATAGATCTGTGAGTG